>BLSH010037532.1:145761-225354 GCA_018402905.1 Glandirana rugosa
GGGGGTGTCTATACTTAGAGAGGGGGAGATGTACTGAGGGGGGTCTGTACTAAGGGGGGTTTATACTTAGTGAGGGGGTCTATACTGACAGTGGGGGGTCTGTACTTAGTGGAAGAGGGTCTGTACTGAGGGGCGACTATAGTTGATGGGGGGGTTGACACTATTTTTTTCCGCATCGGGTGACACCAACCCCTAATGGCGCCACTGCTGGGGGCACTGATCAGGCTGCACTGCTGGGGACACTAATTAGGCTGCACTGCTGGGGACACTGACCAGGCTGCATTGATGGGGGCACTGATCAGGCTGCACTGCTGGGGACACTGACCAGGCTGCAGTGCTGGGGGCACTGACCAGGCTGCACTGCTGGAAGCACTGACCAGGCTGCACTGCTGGGGGCACTGACCAGGCTGCATTGATGGGATCACTGATCAGGCTGCACTGCTGGGGGCACTGACCAGGCTGCATTGATGGGGACACTGACCAGGCTGCACTGCTGGGGACACTGACCAGGCTGCCCTGCTGGGGGCACTGACCAAGCTGCATTGATGGGATCACTGATCAGGCTGCACTGCTGGGGGCACTGAACAGGCCTCCCTGCTGGGGACACTGACCAGGCTGTATTGATGGGATCACTGATCAGGCTGCACTGCTGGGGGCACTGACCAGGCTGCATTGATGGGGACACTGACCGGGCTGCACTGCTGGGGGCATTGACCAGGCTGCATTGATGGGGACTCTGACCAGGCTGCACTGCTGGGGACACTGACCAGGCTGCCCTGCTGGGGGCACTGACCAGGCTGCATTGATGGGATCAATGATCGGCTGCCCTGCTGGGGGCACTGACCAGGCTGCACTGCTGGGGACACTGACCAGGCTGCACTGCTGGGGGCACTGACCAGGCTGCACTGCTGGGGCACTGGCCAGGCTGCATTGATGGGGACACTGACCAGGCTGAACTGCTGGGGGCACTGACCAGCCTGCATTGATGGGGTCACTGATCAAGCTGCATTGATGGGGACACTGACCAGGCTGCACTGCTGGGGGCACTGGCCAGGCTGCATTGATGGGGGCACTGGCCACGCTGCACTGCTGGGGGCAATGATCAGGCTGCACTGCTGGGGGCACTGACCAGGCTGCATTGATGGGGTCACTGATTAGGCTGCACTGCTGGGGGCACTGACCAGGCTGCTCTGCTGGGGGCACTGACCAGGCTGCATTGATGGGGACACTGAGCAGGCTGCTCTGCTGGGGACACTGACCAGGCTGCATTGATGGGGACACTAACCAGGCTGCCCTGCTGGGGACAATGACCAGGCTGTCCTGCTGGGGGCACTGACCAAGCTGCCCTGCTGGGGGCACTGACCAGGCTGCACTGCTGGGGGCACTGACAAGGCTGCCCTGCTGGGGGCACTGACCAGGCTGCATTGATGGGGGCACTGACCAGGCTGCATTGATGGGGGCACTGACCAGGCTGCATTGATGGGCACTGAGGAGTGGGCACATTTTGCACAATCAACACAGGCAGCCTGTAAACATTATGTGTATGTGTATGTACAGTATGTGTGTGTATATATCTATATATATATATATATATATATTTATATATATACATATACACATACACACACTTTTTTATTTTTGAGGCGGGGGGCTTGAATCTTGGGTGAGTTCCCACACTTTTTTCCCAGGACCTGACCCCTGCCTGACACTATGTTTGTGCAGCTTTCATTATCTATTTTATATTTTTCTGCAGTCAGATGTATGCATGATCTTTGCCATTCTGACCATGCCTTGCAATATTGCCTTTAACTTTACACTTGTTTAGTAAACTACAAGTTCTAGTTACTCTCTTGTCGAATCATTCAGCTGACTACCTACTCTGTTAAAGGTTGGACAGCACTCCTGTCAAGTCATAGTAACTTCTCCTTGCTGTTGCCTTCTCACTGTGGTCCAAGAAAAGGACAGAATTCCATAATGGCGTAAATAGTAACCCAGGAAGCAGACCAGTTACCTGGGATCCATGGTGTGATAGTCATAGACTAGAAGCATATCACTGGAAGTATCCCAAAACTGGATTGCCAATTGTGTTGAAGATACTTCTTTCAGAATTTCTAATGCAAAGGAAGAACTGTATTTAGACCTCTAGGCATACTTTAATTCAACATGTGCTTTTTACATATTTATTGGCAGCTTTTTAAGCACAATAGAACAATAGAATAAAATAAAAGCTATTCACCAGCATACTATACAAGGGTAAATGTGAATACACATTGGTGAAAGAAAGTGTAACGATTTTTTTCCTGCAGGGGACAGAATTGTATTTGTCCTTCCAGAGTACCTGCCATCTGTATATGACATCTGCCAGTCACAGCAAAATGTCCCCCGCAATCATACATGTTTAATGGGAACAATTAGTGTCAATGAGGCAACAGCTGTAGACAATGTTAATAAAAGCTGTTTGTAGAATATGTAATCCTCGTGGAATGCTTGCTATTATACAAAGCAGAAGATTTTCTTCTCTCTGTTTATAGAAGGAGGAGGGGGAACAAATTGATCTGCCCAAGTCCAGATTCAACCCAGACGGTACTCTTATGCCTGGATGTTCACATAAAGTGCCCAATCTGCAGGGCAAAAAGATTCCTTTGCTTACCCCTTCAGTGAACCAGTAAACACATTTCTTGACTTTGAATTCCTTCTGGTCAGAGAATAAAGAAACCAATGATGATTATCTATTTACTTGATAGACAGGAGTCATTTAATATAAATTTCCCAGTGGACACCATTGCTGATCATGTACAAACAATATACAAATCCTTTCACTCCCCAACACCAGGAGGATGGGAAAGGAAATTGGGACTTAATATGTGCCACCAAGGAATCACATAGAGTTAAAAATGTCATTAATGTTTGATTACATTGTATAAAAAAGTGATACAAAAAAAAGATGGTTCAAAATTCAGAGTTCATGTATATAACCAATATGGTGGTATTTAGTGGGGGGCCTAATCCCTACAGCCTTTATATAGAGATGCCCCAGATGGGCTTGGTTTGAGGAAGGCTTTATTGGATTTTTTTATTTTCTATCTTACAGTTGGTATTTTTTCACTATGGGTGCAATACAAGTATTTTGGTCAACTATATGTAGGCTCTATACAAGGGTCTCCAAACTTTTCAAACAAAGGGCCAGTTTACTGTCCTTCAGACTTTAGAGGGGCCGGATTGTGGTCAGTGGGAGTAGAAAATGTCCTGAGCCCAGCATCAGTGAAAGTAGACATGGCCTCAGGGTTGGTGGTCAGTATTAGTGGGAGGATTAGCACCCCATCATTGGTATCAGTGGAAGAAATAGTGTTCCATTGTTGGTGTTTGTGGGAGGAATAGTACCTCATATCATTGTGAGGAATAGTGCCCCAAAGGCTGGATAAAGGCTAGCAAAGGACCATGTCCGGCCCTCAGGCCACAGTTTGGAGACTCCTCTTCTATACAATAGAGGGTAAGATTCCTACTAGACATGGGGTAGTATGATTATTGGCTTGACATGTATTCACTATGGGTGCAATATAAGTATTTTGATTAACTATAAGTAGGCTCTATACAATAGAGGGTAATATTCTTACTAGACATTGGATAGTATGATTATCAAGTTTAATTTTTTTCACTTTGGGTGTAATATAAGTATTTTGGTTAACTATAGGTAGGTTGTATTTAATAGAGGGTAAGTTTCTTACTAGATATGGGATAGTATGATTATTGGGTTGGCAGTTATTTTTCACTCTTGGTGTAATATAAGTATTTTGGTTAATTATAGGTAGGTAATCTCAATCTGAGGTCTAGAGTGGTGTGATTGGTCTGCAGTATTTGGTGGTAGGCTATTTGGTTTTTAGATACACAGATATGGGGTTATGTTTGCTTTCTATTTTCTCATTGCCCGTCAGTGGTGCTCTCCCCAACACTGCCCTTCTGATGTTGGGCAGTGAAAGGGTTTCCATATTGTAATTACTGTAGTGACTGAATAACATTGGTATGTCATGTAATTTACCAAGTAAATAGTATAGTCTTCATTGTTGTAAAGTCCAATTCAAGCAAAAAATGTACATTAAGCCAAAACATGGATAAAGTATGGAACAGTTAAAGTGGTAGTAAACTCTATAATACAACTTGTACCTACAGGCAAGCCTATAATAAGGCTTACCTGTAGGTACTGTGAATATCTCCTAAACTTGACATTATTGGCGCATGCGCTCTGAAGGTCCGGCATACAGTGCAAATAGAGAGGGTGAATAATGCTAATGGCAAGACAGACAGCAATAAAAACTGAGATATGTTCTAATTCTTTTCCACTCTATCCAAAACCCAAAAAAAAAAGTTTTGCCTTCAGTTATATTTCATTTTTTACATTTCAAATATTGAAAGCACTTTTAAAATTACATTACAATTAGTAATTCCTTTCTTTTTAGCAATTGGGCTCGTTCAGCAGGAACCGGCCAAGATTCAAACCGTCAACAGGCAGGCTGAATGTACCAAGTTGATCTATCGATCAACTTGGGTACAACCAGCCTGCCGGATTCTCTTGTGATTATCGCTAGCGGCTGCTTCTTCTGACAGGGACAGCTTCTCCCACCCCCCATCGGGAGAAGACAATTGCTGATTCCACATTTCTTTCCTGCAACCCTTGGTTAAAGGGAAAGAAATTTGCACTGTGTATGGCCAGCCTATGTTCAGCTGAAACATTTTTTGAGCTTTGGATAGAATGGGAAAGGATAAGAACCCTTGTCAAGTTTTTTATTGTTGTCTGTGTCCCCACTGCAATTCGCTCTCCTGGTGACCACTGTCAAAAATATAGAAAGTGATAGAAAATTCAAAATTGCACAGTTGTCAGCAGAACAAGAGGTGAGGGTAAACCTTCCAATAGGGGCACCTGTTCTGTTGACAATTGTCTAAGAGGGGAAATCCTCTCACTTTGTATAGATGTTCTTTTTTTCCTGTTGTATATCCAAGGCAAGAAGCAGTGGCGGAACTACCAGGGTCACAAAGGTTGCACTCGCAACCGGGACCACATTATATTAGTAAAGGGCCCTGGGACCAATGGAAAGAGCCCTGGAACTGGAAAGAGTCAGGAGGGCCCTTCATGGTTTCTTGCACCAGGGCCCTGAAGGTTCTAGTTATCTCTTGCAGAAAGTAAAGGTGAAGGTAAATCTCCCCAATGGAACAAAAAGGCAACAAAAATAAGATGATAATGTTTTTAACCTTTCCCTTCTCTATCCAAAATCAAACCGTTTGGCTATACATACACTTTAAAGCAGAACTTAAAGTGGTTGTCAACTCGTGACAACCACTTTAACCTACAGGTAAGCCTATAATAAGGCTTACCTGTAGTTGCCCTGCATATCTCCCAAACCTGCACGGTTCAGGAGATATGCATGTGCCAACGTGCCATTTCTTCACTGAGATCATGCCGTGACCGCCGTCACGCAACTCCAGCCAGTCACAGAGCCGGAGATTGCAGCCCTGGAAGGAAGAGGGGCAGAAGATGGACGCTGCCAGTACAGGGAACATCGCTGGATGCAGCAGGCTTCATCCAGCCTGCCGGAAGGAAGAGGGGCAGAAGATGGATGCTGCCAGCACAGGGAACATTGCTGGATGCAGCAGGCTTCATTTGCAGGTAAGTGGCACATAATGGGCTACTTATGCATCTACTTTGCAGAGGAATCTATGTTTACTTCCTCTTTAAAAATACCACCATAGCAATGAATAACTCATTAAAAGACAAAGTACCAAAACCTTCTTTTGCTGCAATATGCACCTTCAATCTGAGGAATCTATCATTTTTTTATCTTTCTTGTCTACGGTTTATTTTTTTTAGTCTCTTTTCACTTTTTTTTACTGATTATCACATTGTTGGCTGGGAAGCTAAAGCATGTGTCTAATTGTATTATTTATTTATTATATACTTATGTATGTTACATATAGTGTACATTTTTTAAACCTTTTATGGTAATACAAAAAAAAAATAAAACAGACTGGATGAAAGTTCAGAGTATGTAAATTTCTGCTTGCTATGGGATTGTACAAGTCTATAAATGGGTTAACACGATGTCTAATGATTAGGAACCTTCCACCCTACAGCAAGTGCTCTGAAAATCCCCTCTGTGTGGGGTCACAGAAATGCTGATTGAGGGTCTTCAGGACCTCCTAATCAGTGGTCATAATCTATATTAACCTCCAGCTTCCATAACTCTTGAATGACTGATTTTCCTTTAGGGGAATAAGAGGCTTATAGAGAAAAAAAATCCATTGCCACACTGGCTAAATCTCCAGAGGCTTCTTTTAATTATTTTACTGAGGAATATTTATATTTGGGTTCATGATCTCCAGATGTGTCGGAGTGTCGGAAGTTCTCTCAACAACTAAGATTTCACACGGAATTCTGTGAAGTCTTAGAGAATCTAGAAACCGTTTGCTCAGGTTTTTATTTTTTTCAACACTATTAAAATAATTGATATAATTCTACACTGTAAAATGAATTTGTGTTAAAGGAATATCCCAGATTAAAGTGGATGTACACCTATAAAATGGGCATTTGCTTTCTTATAGGAATTGTCTAGGAAGGTAATTGTGCCTAAACAGTACCATAAAAAGTCTATCTTTTTCTGTATTTTTTCCTAAAAAAAAAAAAAACATGGAGGGAGATTTACTAAAGTTGGTGCACATAGAATATGGGGCAGCTATGCATGGTGGCCAATTAACTTATAACTTCAGCATGTTCAATTAAGCTTTGACAATAAAACCTAGAAGCTGATTTTCTATGCACAACTGCACCAGATTTTGTGCACACCAGTTTTAGAAGATCTCCACCAGTGCACTTAGTTCATGTGAGTGTGCCTAGGCACCCCTGTACCTAAAGGTTGATAGTCTTACATCTGCTATATGAGATTGGGGAGCTAGGGATAAGCAAATCTACCCAGATTCAATTTGTGGGGATATTGTTAAATCCAGTTTAAATTTGTGACACCCAAACATAAAGTCACATTAATTGCTATCTTTATTCTTCAAAAATACTTTATACATATCTACTTCTTAACTGTCCTGTAGTATCATTTTCATTAACTTCTTTCTTACTATGTTTTTCTGTCTCCTTGTAACATTGTCAGATAATAAAGTAAAAAAGAGCTGAGCTAAAAACATCTACATAATAAAGAGACATAAACATAAGCAGGGGTAAAGTCCTTAGTACCCCAGAACGATGTCATATGTGACTAAACGCATCTGGAGGAGGGACGTGCTGATGTCACTGCGCTAACACGGTCCAGGAAGGACGGGCATACTTTTAGCTGGCCGGCTTTGTTTACACGCTATATATGGAGTTTTGAATTGTAAGTGCAATACATTTTTTTCTAATAAATTTTCGATGGTTTTACACTATGGCGAGCTCTTCATTTTTGGGTCACCTCTCTGAGTAATACTTCTGAAGGAGGTGTGGTTTGTTTGGACCCTGGAGAGTGCTTGGATCATCCATTTCTGTAATACTGTGAACATGTATGGATAAGAGTGGCCATTGGATTTCCCTTGGTGGATGACAAAGGCCCTGGCAGGGTATTATGCCACACGCGTTTAATGCTTGCATGCTGGTAAGCGTGCAATTTATTGGGTGGAGGGATATCCACGGTGTGCTGTAAGACACTTGCATCAAGCACAGGATTTATAGAGCGACCTGAACTCACTCACTTTTCTTTACACTAGTGGTGTTTTTTTACTAAGGACTTTACCCCTGCTTATGCATATTTCTCTTTATTATGTAGATGTATTTAGCACAGCTCTTTTATACTTTATTATCTGACTGTGTGTATCTTGCAGCAGAGCTGCTGCTTTGTGTCAATGGAGAGGATTTAGCGCAATTTGTTTTTTACAGTTATTTCCTTGTAACATTCTCTCTGAACTCTATACACAGTACACATCCCATAGCTCATAGTATATTGTCTATCTTGGGAGTGAGCAAGAGAGGGTGACTATGTTTCTACATACAGCGGGACCATAGAGAACAAATGTATCCACCAGCGGTGGCCGGACAAGAAAAAAAAAAGTCAGCCCGACCCCCTGCAGGAGGCGCTGGTATATTGACTTTTTTTTTTCAGCTCCTTGCTGTCTGCTGACAGCAAGTAGTAAGCCTATTGGCCAGTCATTAAGAACTTCCCGACCGCCGTATGCAGAATGACGGCCGGGAAGTGGTTCAATTATCCTGACTGGACATCATATGATGTCCTCAGGATAACATGCCGCCGCGCGCGGGGGGGCGCATCGCGGCGATCGGTGGTGTAGGAGGTCAGCCTGACCCCCCGCATTACCGATCTCGGTAAAGCGCTTCGATCTGAAGCACTTTACCATGTGACCAGCCGTGATGGCTGGTCACAGTGTAACACAGGAAAGCCGTTTATCGGCTTTCCTGTACTCGGGTCTGCAGACCTGAATAGAGGAGAGCCGATCGGCTGCTCTCCTGACAGGGGGGGTTTGTGCTGATGATTTATCAGCACAGCCCCCCCTCGGATCACCACACTAGACCACCAGGGAGCCGACCAGGGACCACCAGGGAGCCGATCTGGACCACCATGGAGACCCCCCTAGACCACCAGGTAAGAGGCATAGTGCCCAATGTGGATGGCACTCAGTGCCACCTTCAGATGCCACCCTAGACCACCAGGGAATGAGCCCCTATCAGTATATATGCCCACCAGTGCCCCTATCAGTGCTTACCAGTGCCCCTATCAATGCATACCAGTGCCACATATCTGTGCCCACCATTGCCACCTACCAGTGCCCACATATCAGTGCCCATCAGTGCCACCTATCAGTGCCCAGTGCCGCCTATGAGTGCCAATCAGTGCTGTCTATGAGTGCCCATTAGCAGTATCCGTCAGTGCTGCATATCAGTGCCCGTCAGTGCTGTATATCAGTGCCACCTATCAGTACCCGTCAGTGCTGCTTATCAGTGCCGCCTAACAGTGCTCATCATTGCTGCATATTAGTGCCTCATCATCAGTGCCACCTCATCAGTGCCGCCTCATCAGTGCCAATCAGTACTGCCACATCAGTGCCCGTCAGTGTAGCTTCATCGGTGCCCACCAGTGATGGAGAAAATTTACTTATTTACAAAGTTTTGTGACAAAAATAGAGAATTTTTTTTTTTTCAAAATTTTCGGTCTTTTTTTATTTGTAGCGCAAAAAATAAAAACTGCAGGGGTGATCAAATACCACCAAAAGAAAGCTCTATTTGTGGGAACAAAATGATAAAAAATCTGTTTGGGTGCAGCTTCGCACGACTGCGCAATTGTCATTCAAAGCGCAACAGCACTGAAAACTGAAAATTGGTCTGCTAGGAAAGTGTTCTAAGTGCATAGTATTGAAGTGGTTAAAGACTATATATGTGCGCTGAACAGGCACACACACATAGTCTAATTGGCTGCCCTGAGCCGACGACCGACTGTCATTGGATGCAATGGGCGGGACTGTGGCGGACGTGCTGGCTGCGTGGTTACTCGCACAGGCGTAGCACTCCGCCGGGTTTTAGTCCTGCCTCCCGCCTCCCGTGCAGGCCATCCACGAGTTTGCACAGTCCAGCATGCTCGCCGGCTCTGCACAGTCCAGCAGGTCCCCGCTCACCGGCTCTGCACAGTCCAACACACTCCCTGCTCGCCAGCTCTGCACACTGCCAGCCAGCCTGAGAGATGGTGTAAGTGCGGGACCTTGTCCTGACTTCAGGGGGGGTCTGTCTGTCAGTGCCGCGAGCTCCTATCTGGGGCTATATATACTGATATATGGTGACACTGTATACCGCTATCTGGGGCTCTGTATTCTCCTATCTGGTGGCCCTGTATACCCCTATCTGGGGCCCTGTGTACTGCTATCTGGGGCTCTGTATACTGCTATCTGGGGCCCTGTATACCGCTATCTGGTGCCCTGTATACTGCTATCTGGGGCCCTGTATACTCCTATTTGGTGGCCCTGTATACCGCTATCTGGGGCTCTGTATACTGCTATCTGGGGCTCTGTATACTGCTATCTGGGGCTCTGTATACTGCTATCTGGGGCCATGTATACCACTATCTGGTACTCTGTATACTGCTATCTGGGGCCCTGTATATCCTATCTGGGGCTCTGTATACTGCTATCTGGGGCTCTGTATACTGCTATCTGGGGCCCTGTATACCGCTATCTGGGGCCCTGTATACCGCTATCTGGGGCCAGGGCCGTCTTTAATATTGATTGGACCCTGGGCAAATATTTTCTTGGGGCCCCCCCATGCAATTTCACTCTCCACCTGCTCTGAGACATACAATAAATAGCAACTATACTCAAAATCAATTTACTGAATCAGATCAGCAGTGATTTTGATTGGTTGCCAGAGTTTACAGCACACATTACTGCTCACTGATTAGTTGCTAGAGGTTACAGCACATGCTTTCTGCTTGTTTGGTTGCTAGAGATTTCTGAACATCAATACTGCTCACTGATTGGTTGCTAGAGGTTACTGCACATCATTACTGCCCACAGATTGGTTGCTAGAGGTTACAGCACACCATCTCCTCACTGCCTGCACACCATGGACTGGGGGGCAAAAAGTCATTTTCCTGACATCACAGAAATGTGCTGCCCTTTAGAGATACACAGCAGTGCCATCAATTATCAATGACACCTTCATGCATCTGCTGACATGTGCTGTGGACTTTCAATCATGCCTTTGTCTCCCCAGTGGGCAACATCCAGTATAGGGGATGGTGAATATGACCTCGGGGGGGGGGGGCATGATATACATATGAATGCCACCTTTGTTTACATATCAGTGCAGCTGTCCGCCACTATTTACATATGAATACTGCCGCTATTTACATATCAATGCCAGTTATTTACATGTAAACATAGCAATAGGGCAGAGTTGGGCAGCTTTAGTAGCAGCACTTAGATATCGGGACACAGCACAGGTCTAAAACTTCAAGGGACAAGGGAATTTAAACCAGGATAGTTGGCAAGTATGAGGCAGCTGCTTTGGGCCCCACAACAATGACAGGGCCCAGGGCAACTGCCCCTTTTGCCCGGCCTTAAAGACAGCCCTGTCTGGGGCCCTGTATACTGCTATCTTGGGCTCTGTATACTCCTATCTGGTGGCCCTGTATATCCTTATCTGGGGCCCTGTATACCGCTATCTGGGGCCCTGTATACCGATATCTGGGGCTCTGTATACTGCTATCTGGGGCTCTGTATACTGCTATCTGGGGCTCTGTATACTGCTATCTGGTGGCTCTGTATACCCCTATCTGGGGGCCTGTATACCCCTATCTGGGGCCCTGTATACCGCTATCTGGGGCCCTGAATACCGCTATCTGGGGCCCTGTATACCGCTATCTGGGGCTCTGTATACTGCTATCTGGGGCTCTGTATACCCTTATCTAGTGGCTCTGTATACTGCTATCTGGTGGCTCTGCATACAGTTATCTGATGACTCTGTATACCCCTATCTGGTGGCTCTGTATACCCCTATCTGGTGGCTCTGTATACTGCTATCTGGTGACTCTGTATAGCCCTATCTGGGGCCTTGTATACCGCTATCTGGGGCTCTGTATACTGCTATCTGGTGGCTCTGTATACCCCTATCTGGTGGCTCTGTATACTGCTACCTGGTGACTCTGTATACTGCTATCTGGTGACTGTATACCCCTATCTGGTGGCTCTGTATACCCTATCTGGTGATGCTGCGCTGTATACTACTGACACAATGGGTGGAAACATATAAGGGGTGGGGCTTATGAGACGTGGGAGGGGTCAAAAAGGAAGGGCAGGGTCTGGCACCCCCCATCCTTAAATTTCACCAGCCGCTACTGGTAGCCACAGGAAGTCAGATCACAGATTTGGAGGAAGCTGATAGCTATAGAAGAGACCTTTTTGAGCTAAGAATACATACTTGAATACATTTCCAGAGTTTAGCATAGACAAATCCTATTGATTTAATGGGGGTGAATCCTTTTTGTTACATTCTAGCCATTATTAGGGCTAATAAGCAAACTACTGTTGATGGTCTGTGGGAAGAATGCCCTCTTACAGTGGTGGTCAGAGTTCATACATACAGCTAAAAAAGACCATTGGTGTCATGCAGTTGGCTCTGCCAAGTGGCTTTGGCTCTAGAACTGTGCAAGCACCATTAAATGGAAGACCAATAAGTCATAGTTCAAGGAACCCTGAGGAATCACTGGAGGGACCCTGGGCTTCCACAGAACCCTGGCTGACAATGGTTGATTTAGAGCATTCAGACATTAACCACTTCTTCCCTGGTAGATGTCATATGATGTCCTCGGATTGAAGTGGTTATACCAGGGTGATGGTTGTGGGAGTGTGGGGAATGACTTATCAAAATCTGGAAACCCCCTTTAACAAGGGGGCCCCCAGATCCCGCCCCCTTCCCATGTGAATGGACATTGTACTCCAATCGTTCACCAAAAAGTGTCAAAAAGTAAATAAAAAAAACACAGGTCCTTTTTTAAAAACCAAAAAAAACAAAAACAATGTCCCCTGGTGTAGATCTATCGTCAATCACACTGTTTTTTTCTCAGTTTTTATTTGTTTTGTTTACCTTCAACTGCCAGCGGGGAACTCTGTTGACAGCGGATGACTCATCCGCTGTTAAGGACATGTGGCCCAGTCCTTAACAGAAACACAGCACAGTGGCTAAGTGGTTTGCAGGCCTGCTCCTTAACAACCAGCTATATGCTAGTTGTTAAGGAAGCCAGCAGTCTGCTGGCTAAGAAAAAAAAATGCTGGAAACCCATGCTTAGCAGTGATCAACAGCGTTTAGGAGCTTCTAGGGGCTGTCAGCTTTTTTCTCTGCTGGCAAATCGCTCCCAAAAATACAAAAACGTGTTTTTCTGCTCCTAGAAGCCGAAGCTTGCAAAACGCTTCTAGCTTACAATAGTGTGCATGGATACATAGGATAACGCTATTTGCTTCTAGGGGCAGAAAAAAAACACCCTATTTGGGTCTATAAAGGAAGAGCCTCCATTGCACCTGGTGAAGGGAGCACAAGTCACAGAGTAGATTTTGCTGCAAGGCACGTCTGTTATAGCAACAACACTTGGTGTGCACTGTTTGCAAGAAGAGTGTTTTTTTATTCCCGTTTATGTATTTTTATTCAACTGCTATGGACACTTTATGAACTGTTTACACCTAATTCTGTTTCAGCACTGTTTTAGCATTTTAGTTACAGTTTGGCACTGACACTTCAAATTAATCAGCGCAATTTAGTTTAGGCAGCGCTACCACATAATCGATTACAATTTTATTTGGGTACAGTGTCGCATAGCAGCGCAATTGTCAGTTAAAGTGACGCAGTGCCGTATCGCAAAAAATGGCCTGGTCATTAAGAGGGTAAATCCTTCCGGGCTGAAGTGGTTAAATTCTTTGGCTCATAAGGTTAGATACGTTATTGTAAATTAATAGGAAAGTGGTGTCTTTTTGATATAAACTTTTGTGTGGGAAAAAGTATTATATTAGTTGTTGGGGATCATTTATCACTGAATTTTCTTTGTAATGTTATTATAGTAAAATGGTAATGAAAATAGATATGGTCTTAAAAAACTGTTGAAATTTATATTGTGTTTATATTGCATTTATTTCCAAAAAAAAGTGTTCAGAGGTAGAGTTACACTTGAACTCTATTGCACAACTCTTGCTATACATTCATTTCCAAAAAAGATTTAAATATTCCATAATATAAAATATTAATGCTTTTATTTCTCCAGGAGGATATGCAGCCGACACAACAATCTCCAATTCCCCTTTCCTTAATTCTTTAGCTCATACTAGCATTGCATTGGCCGGTATCTCATAATTCCTTTTCAAAGGTTGCTGACAATGTAAATCCAAAAAATTAATTTGTTTAAATCAACAATTTTTTATTTTCCAATAACCAATGTTAAAACCACCAATTGCAATTGGGGAGTTCACACATTGACATGGCCAGATGCTGCTAGAGGCTATTACAATTATTACACATATTTATATTTTTTTATCTCATTCTACATATGTACATGAAATTAAAAATGTGTGATAGAATTTCCAACCTCTTGGAAGACCCTTGAAACCAAATACTCTATCTCAGAGCAACTTAGTGGGACGTGTTGCCAAAAATTACAGGCTTTCCCACAAATATTGTCTGCTCCACTGTCTAGCTCCAAAAATGTGAGAGGATGATAAGTATTTGTTGTAGAAGAAGATGAATGAACAACAGCTGGAATGTAAGGACTGGCACCAGAGGGGTTTCACCATCAAGCTAAAGAAAGTGTACAGAACGAAAAGAGAAAAAAAAAATAACAGACCATGTCTCTCCACACACAGCAAAAAAAAAAAAGTCTTAGACTAACAAACTCTCCCTGATAGATCAGTCATTTATCATTGTAATGGAGGCAGTTTACAAAGAATTCGAGAAACACTGAAAGATATGTAACATGTTGAATAAACCTTCAAGACAACATTTTACCCAGGCAGAGAAAAGGTTAATGACCAAATTGTATATATTTCATCAAAAATAGCTGTCAAAACATTTTAAAAAAGGCCAACAACAGATATGTGAAAACAATTCTGGAGAATGTTGCCCGGGAAGAGGAAACATTGAATCTAAACAAAGTAATTAAAACCAGTTTTTGAACAAAAAAGCCAGCTTGCATTAAGTGGATATTTCTGCTTTCAAATTATTATAATTTTTTTCCAAGGTGCTATAAAATACAAAATAATTTGATTTGCATTATTTATTTTTTATTTTATTATTTATAATTCTACTTGTATAATTTTTGTTGGTGATTGAAAATTTTGCCTTGTTTGTGTTTTATAATACATATTTGCAAAATATCTGAGCTGAGCATAATACACATGAGACTAATTCATACCATTTGCTTTGCCACACACTGGGCGGTTGCAGTGCATTGGAAAACAGGAACAATACCCTTTACACAAGTTAAACTAAGAGTCGACTTGATCGGTAGATTCGAAAAACTTTACCATACCCTATATCATACTTTACCATACTATGACAAGAAATGGGAACCCTGGTTTAATCATCATAAGGTATTTTGTGAGTGAAATGTCTGCATTTTAGAAACGTATTACTGAAACTCTGGACTAGCACCTATCTAATCCTTTTCTGTTGTTGCTAGACTGGATCTAGACCAGTGGTTCTTAACTCCTGTCCTCGGGACCCACTAACAGTCCAGGTTTGCAGGATAACTGAAATACATCACAGGCGATATCATTTGCTGCTCAGTGATTGCAGTATTCTAGTCTGCATCTCCCCAAGGTAATACTTAAAATCTGGCCTGTTGCTGTGTTCTGAGGACCAGAGTTGAGAACCACTGACCTAGACTCATTCAACCTGACAGTGATGAGTAACAATGGGGATGGAAATAATTCATTTGGTGATGTTTTACGGAATTAGAATGATAATTTAGAAGACTATACCCTATGTGTTACTGCCCAGACATGATTATTGTAGTACTACCTCAGTTATACGATGTTTCACTGGATGATTGTCATTTTGCACTTTAAAATGTTTTGTACCACAGGATCTCTCTATATATTATTTTTAAATAAAAACTTTTGTAAAGATAATACATATTTGCAAGTTATCCAGTATCATAGGGTTTACTGGGTTTGGATGATTAAATGATTAAAATTATTAA
This sequence comes from Glandirana rugosa, assembly GCA_018402905.1. NCBI lineage: Eukaryota > Metazoa > Chordata > Amphibia > Anura > Ranidae > Glandirana > Glandirana rugosa. Next base: position 161,472 of record BLSH010037532.1, read on the forward strand.
TGTTAATAGTTGCATAATGGTACAAACTGTCCTGATATTTACTTGTGTAATAGTAGAGCTTATAATAATGTCCTAAAAATGATATTCCTACATCTGAACAAGTTCATAAGGGTTGTGGGTTGCGAAAATGTTGGGCTACTGTTGAGATTCTCCAATGTTTAATAACTAAGATGTTTTTTTTTTCATAAATGATATAGAGCAGTGGTTCTCAACCATGTCCTCAAGTACCCCCAACAGGCCATGTTTGCAGGTTTTCCTTTATCTTGCACAGGTGCTTTAATTCAGAGTCAATGGTGGCTTGGTATTTTGGACAGCTATTTTATCTAAGAGAAATTCCCAAAACATGGCCTCTTGGGGGTACTTGAGGACAGGGTTGAGAACCACTGATATAGAGGATGGGATAAATAGCTCAATCTCAGTTTTTGTGGACACAAATATAAGCAGGACATTAACTTCACAGCAGGGCATAAAAATTTTACCGGAAGACCTGAATAAAATAATGGAGTTGGCAACTACATGGCAAATTAGTAGAGAAATGTAAAATAATGCACTTGGGGGCTAAATAAAATCATACTACTCACTAGAGGGAGAGCCTCTAGGGCAGGGGTAGGGAAACTGCTGCTCTCCAGCTGTTGTAGAACTACATTTCCCATGAGGCATTGCAAGGCTGATGGATACAATTACTCCCAGAAGCATGATGGGAAATGTAGTTCTACAACAGCTGGAGAGCCGCAGCTTCCCTACCCCTGTTCTAGGGGAATCCAGGATGAAGAAAGATCTGGGGGATCTAGTAGAATACAGACTGGGCAATAGCATGCAATGTCAAGCTGCAGCAAGCAAAGCCAGAAGACATTTAGCATGCAATAAAAGGGAATTGCTCCAGAGATAAAACATTAATCATGCCACTTTATAAAACTCTGGTTCAGGCACATCTGGAGTATTCCATCCAGTTCTGGTCACCAGTCATCAGGAAGGATGTTCTGGAGCTGGAGAGAGTCCAGAGAAGGGCAACACAATGAATAAGTGAACTGGAGGACCTCATTTATGAGGAAAGGCTACAAGCACTAAATTTATATTCCCTGGAGAAGAGACGCTCAAGAGGAGATATGATAGCAATATACAAATACCTCAATGGTGATCCCAGCATAGGGAGGAAAAAATTCAGTCTCAGGGACTGTAAGAGGACACGGGCCACACAATGAGATTGGAGGAGAAGAGATTTAACCTTAAGCTGTGTAGGGGGTTTTTCACTGTCAGGGCGATAAGGATGTGGAACACTCCTCCACAATTGGTGGTGTCAGCAAGGAGTATTGATATTTTTAAAAGACTCTTGGACATGCATCTTATTGAGCACAACATACAGGGATATGGGAAAATATTATCGACACACATATACCTACACAGGTTGAACTGAATGGACTATTGTCTTTATTCAACCTCACTTACTACAGCAGTTTAGATATTAATGGCTGTGTGTTGAGTTATTTTGAGGGGACAGCAAATTTACACTGTTATACAAGCTGTACACTCACTACTTTACATTGTAGCAAAGTGTCATTTCTTCAGTGTTGTCACATGAAAAGATAGAATAAAATATTTACAAAAATGTGAGGGGTGTACTCACTTTTGTGAGATACTGTATGTTGTACTGTCCCCTTTAAAACATATCACATAATGATGAAACAATCATGCATAACACAGTAATAATATAAGCAATTTAAATACTGCAGGTGATAAAGCTTTAATATACACAGTAATAACTGATGTATAAAACCAATCTGTGATAAACACAACAGAGGTGCAGAACAAGAAAAGCCAATAAAAAATAAATAGATAATAAAAATGCAGTGTTTCTCTCAAGTGTTGCTCTATCAGTGCGCCACCACTAATACACACTTCCACTGCTTACCAGATGATTAGCCCCTAGATTTAGGGAATCTAACAGAGCATAAATCAGAGTAATCCCAACTGTAGCAAGAATCGATATCTGCCATTAAAGGTTTCTCAGCCAGATTAAACAATACCCGGTATAGAGGAAACACAGAGAAGCTCCATAGCATTGTAATTACAATTCCAATATTTATTTTAAAAAAGGGTAGTTACAAACAATTAAAAAGAGACAGCATTTAAGCACTTTTACTGGGTAGACTGGGTGTGATGATGTCACTGCTAGGCCTCATCCGGCACGTTTCGTCACCAGGGACGTCGTCAAGGAGCTGGTGGATAATTATATTATTACTGTGCTATGCATGATTGTTTCATTATTATGTGATATGTTTTAAAGGGAACAGCACACCTTTTTTCATTTTAAGGTTTACTTATATTTTGTATTCCAACACAGTATGCATGAGTGCTGCTGTCCAGTCTTTTATTTATTGATTTGCACTAAGCACAGAAAGTTTTCTTCTCATATGATATATATATATATATTTGTCTATTTTGGTGTTGGAGGTTTTTGCTCATTTCCTGTCTGGTGAAAACATTGCCACCATGAGTAGTGAGGAGAAATCTCTGTAACAGAGCTCCAGGTAACAGTAAAGACCCAACAAGGGTTATAAACTTCCCCATTCTATACAAAACTGAAAAAAAATTGGATTTGGTTGGATTTTCTATCTTTTATTTTAGATTTTATTATAATATTTTAATGGGTAGTGATGAGAAAATTGATTCACACATTGAGTGAATGGGTGAATTGTAAAGGGTTTGTGGTGCACAATGTAAAAAATATGAATGTAAAAAATTAGCACTTTTAAATTGTCCAATCGGATTTTGATAAAATATTTGTATTAAAAATGTAAAACAGTTTAAGTGATCTGGTGTGGTATGTGGACATGACCAGGATTATAGGTTCCCTGTAACATGGCACTATCATCCCTTTGTATTTTCAAAAACACAACACAAGAGAAATATGGGACTTTTAGTTTGCCTGAATATACGATTTCAGACAACGTTAGATTAAAAGAAATTATTTATTTAAATCACATAAAAAAAGGTTAAAAACATTAAATATATCACATTAGCATCCACTGTAAATAGGGATGCTGGAAAGTGCTACTTGTTACAGTTTTTTACTGTTTCCACGCTGTGATTTTCTACATGTTTCATCGTGAGGCTTCTTCAGGAAACAGTGCAGTATAATAATTGCTAAACATGAAAAAGAGGGAAACATACATACATGTCAGACAAAGGTTCATATTTATGCAAACGTACTTACATAGAATGTGAATGGTAAACAGGTTTAAAATTTTAAAATAGTACAATATGGATGCATCCCACTATTCAGTCAAAGGTTCCTAGATGTGGAAGGATTCCTACCTGAAAGAGATGGGGCAGAGAAACCAACCAAAAAGGCAAATGCTGTGGTTTGTAGAGGGTTTGGTCGTGATGGTCTCACATGGCCACCCAGAAACTATTCTGATCACCAGCACACGCCGGCTCTCCCACAGAGAGGGGTATAAGGATATTAGAGTTTGATTTATTTTCAAGGTATATCCTATAAATCCATATACAAAGATACAAAATTGCCATTTTGCGATGCTGGCACATTGGGAAGAACTGCACATGCGCCAATCCATCCAAGCAACCCTTCTCTCTCTTGCTTCTCTCCCTTGGCGGGGGCAGAGCCCGTTAGTGGTAGTGCCCACCTTGGGTGGGGACATGTCCATCACATGCTAAACAGATTTGTGGCAGATGCAGCACAATTAGGGATACACTTTATGGATTTAACTGTTACTTAATTACCTGTGGGGGTATCCCCTCGGTTTGGAGGCACCTGACTCTCTTGACATAGAGGGCTCATTGTCCCGTCAAAGTTTTCAGGTGCTAGTGATGTTTTTGCTGCTTAATAAGTAATATTTTCACTACATACAATAAACTACCATGATTGATATCATAACTAATAGTGCTGCATCTCAATGTGCAGGTTTGCTGTTTGTTGGCTTTTGGCGCCATTCAGTGAGTACACAGGCTCCCTAGAAGTCATCATTGTTTTAGAGATTAGAAGTAGGTAACTTGAAAGATTGACAATACAGAGAGGACACGTGATGAGATATTATTAGTGGTTTTGTATCCTTTGGATTTATAGGATATACCTTGGCAATAAATAGAACTCTAAGGCCTCATACACACGGACGTTTTTTGACGCTGGCATTTTCTGGCGTTTTTTGCAGCTCTCCATGTTAGTCAATGGCCCCATAAAAACATTGGCGTTTTTGAGCTGTAGATGGCGTCGGCGTTAGTGAGCTGAAAGTAGAACCCACGGCCATCGTGTTCTGAGGATGTAACGTTTTGGTATTTTTTGATGCCGACGCCGCAAAACGCCAACAAACGCCAACTAATATTAGACCGGCGTTTTCTGGCGCTTTTTGACACTGATGTTTTTAGGTTGAAAAATAGCAGAGGGATGATTTTTTGTTTTAAAAACGCCAATTGACGCCGATGCTTACTTACGCTCACTAACGCCGATGCATAACGCCGAAAAACGCAGATTTTTTTTCCTTGACGTCGGGCCCGACATTTTGTTTATTTTTAAAGATATGCCCGTGTGTATGAGGCCTTAATACACTTATAGCCCTCTCTGCGGGAGACCCAGCATGTGCGGGTGATCAGAATTGTTCTGGGTGGCCAAGACCAAACCCTCTACAAACCACAACATTTTCCTTTTTGGTCGGTTTCTCTGCCCCATCTCTTTGAAGTAGGAACCTTTGATTGAATAGTGGGATGCATCTATATTGAACTATTTTAAAATTGTAAACCTGTTTACCATTCAATTCTTCATAAATATGAACCTTTGTCTGACATGTATGTAGGTTTCCATCTTTTATCATATTTAGCAATTATTATACTGTGCTGAAGCCTCACAGCAAAATATGTAGAAAATTGCAGCGTGGAAACGTTAAAAAACGGTAACAAGTAGCATTTTCCAGCATCCCTGTTTACAATGGAAGCTGATGTGATGTATTTAATGTTTTTAACCTTTTTCTATGTGAATTAAATAAATACTTTCTTTTAATCTAATGCTGTAAGGAATCGTATAACCATGCACACTACATGTCTAATATTTCTCTTGTGTTGTGTTTTTAAAGAGGTTTAAGTGATTAATTCTAGTGGGTCTCTGTGGCCCTAAAGGCATTATGGACACGTTGAACTAGATAGTGAACGTCTGTTTGTACCAGGAGAATGTGGTGTTTGTTTTGTATAATTATTTTATGCTTATGGTTTATTACTGGCTGCTCTATAAGGCGGACTGGTTCCTGAATTTTTAATTCTTTTGTTCACCAAGGATGGAACAAGCTGTATAAGAGGAGGTGTTCCCTACATTAGGATATGAAAAGACAACAAAAACCTGGTAAATATGGGCACAGTAAATCTTCATTACTTTTATTCAATTATTTGTATGTAAACTGATTTGTACAATAATACTGATTTAGTTATTTGGTTGGGTAAATTTTTTCTTGAAAACATGGAAATAAATTATACTATTCATATTTACCGTACTTAATGCAAAACAAACAAAACCAAAATGTATCAGAAGCAGACATGTGGATATTCTAGTCTGTAAAAGGTTTATTTTTCATAAATTACACTCTCACAAATAAAAAACAATTGTGGCATTTAATATGAATGTGTTTAAAGTGTCACTTTACAAAGTCTCTCTCCGGGGATTGAAGAAACAAAAAGAAAATATTGTGGATTGAGTTTATTAGGGGGTGAATTACTATTTATAATGAAGGGAGCTGTTACAGCTTATTAAATACATTCTAAAATAAGAGAAAATGACATAATAATTGTGGCAGTGCAAAGAATGTTGAATGACTGGAAAAAAAAAAAATATTTTAAGACCTCTGACTAGAGTTTTGCTGGATTTTTTAATGGAGATTAATTCTGGCTGATTAATTCAGGCAAACTGCAGTACATAAACTGCAGTAACCCCCAATGCCCAATCGGATCTTAGTATTACACTTAAATCAGTGAACTCAATTTTTATTGGTTAACACGTGCAAACTTCATTTGTAAAATCATTATTGAATTATTTAAAATGCATAATGAAAGTGTATTTAATACATAACTCTTTGCATATTTTCGTGATTAATGATATGCAGTGAAATTCACCAATCACCTGGATGTTTGCTGCAAATTATTTAAATGATAAGTTCACCTTTTTAAAAAAAAAAAAAAATTAATGCACATCTTTTTGCAGTTAAATAAAATGTGCATTTATTATTTTTGTGGTGCAGGGACCAGTGCAATTGTAACATGTTGCATGTTACAAACACACAGGGAAACACCGCTCTGCACAGCGAAGCCCAAAACAGGCAATTATACTTCACCCTTGCAGGTGCTGGGGCTCAAAAACATCCTCCAAGCGTCTCAGAATTAGCATACGGAAACTAGAAGAATGAACTCACTGGAAATCTTGAGAATTATCTTTTATTCCATTGTTCCATATATAACACAGTTACAGGTAAGACGCTGACGCGTTTCGGTGACAGAAGAGCGCCTTGATCCCAGAAATTCACCAATCACCTGGATGTTTGCTGCAAATTAAAAAAATAATAATCCTATTATCATTGTTATTTATTTCATTCCTCTCTGTGTGTTCCTGATTCCATTCCCATCATTCCAGCGATGCAACATAGTTATCTCCTGTCTACATATATATATTACTACTACATGATTACGTTGCATTAGTTATTGACATACTCTCTTACAGTCATGCATCACTGTTCAATCTTGGGGGTCATTCAGGGACACTCCAATTTCTACCTCTCCTCCATCATGCTGGTCCTCCGTCTGGTCTCTTGGTGGGTGTCACTAGCCCCGCCCCCTCAGCTCCCGGACTAAGTGCTTCCCATGCCTGCCCGTTGGGGTTCAATCTTTGGAGCCAGGTGACTCAACTGAAAGTATGTGGTCCTCTCAGGCCCCCAGCTTCTACCCTATCATAACCCTATATTTTTTGGTATACTCATCTTTGTAATCTGTTTTTTAGATACCCTGCATCCACTCCTGAGGAAGCGAGCAGAGCTTGCGAAACGCGTCGAGATATAGATGCACTGTATACTCATTTTATCTGGATTTACTAGTATTTATGCATGTCTCTGGTTGCTAGTACATTCTAATATGTCACTCTTGCAGCTCTATGCTACAGGGATTACTATCATCTGGCCAAAATACAAATTTCTTTACTCATGTATGCATGTAATAATATACTATGTACTTTTTTACTATGTATAATATGTATCTCCACGGTTTCTATGCCGTGCAATCATGGTTATGAATCTAGTTATTTACATGTTAACTACATGCATGGTTAATAAAATATTTTTAATTACGTACGTTGCGAGCACACACTTCATTTAAAGTCCCACCCTTTGCCTGTATATGAACCTGTTAAAGGGTCCAGTTAGTAGAGCGCCACATATCAGTCCGTGGGGTTGATTTACTAAAGGCGCATAGGCTGCTGACTATGCAAGGAGAGTAGCACTTTGGAAGGGAATTTTCCACAGACCTTAGTGAATGGTGTGTAATTTAACTTTGCAAAGAATACCCAATCATGTGCAAGGAAAATAAAACAAAAAAACACAGCAGTTTTCTTTGCGCATGATTGGATGATAGTAGTCAGCAGAGCTTCACTTCATTCACTAAAGTAGTTGTAAAGGATTAAGGTTTTGCAGTTCCATCCGCAGCCCCCTAATACTTATCGACCTCGATCTAGTGATGTGCATGAGAGTGGCTGCTGTTCTGACTCTCTGCCTCCTCATTGGCTAAGAGACAGTAGCTGACAGCCAATGAGGAGGGAGCAGGGGTGGGGCCGAGCCCCATTCTGTGTGTCTTATAGACACACAGAGCGGGGCTCGGGAGCAAGCATGCACGAGTGCCCCCGTAGCAAGTGGCTTGCTATGCGGGAACTTGGCAGGGGGAGGAGCCCCGAGCAACGGCAGCGGACCGGAGAAGAGGAGGATCACCACTGCTCTGTGCAACAGTATATCCATCTTTAGTGAATCAACTGCAATGTTTCCTGGTGCCTTTCCACTATTTGATTGGATGGAATTCATGCTTTTATTTGGTAATAGACGGCACAGGGATTGTGGCGCTGGTCCCTGCTTATTACAATGCAATATAACAAATAAGGAAGCACTGTAGACCTAAATGATGTTTCTACATGTTATATACAGTATGACCATAGACTCAGTGAGGTTGAATTGCCACATACCACTTTACAAGCAGTGATCAAAGATTATCAGTCGGTGAGAGGTCTCTTGTTACATTGTGAAGGAAATACTGTGCTTTCTAATTAAGCCAACACCTAACAAGTAAATATAGGACATCTTTATTAGGTATGTCATCAAAGATGGCTGGGAATCCAGCCCACAATCCCCTGCACCTTCTGCTCTTGTATGGTCCTCACTACATCTCATGACCTCCTGGTCTACAGGTTCATAAGTTAGGAGTGGGGTGCCAGTGTTCCAAATGAACAAGTGTAGGGTTCATTGACCCCTTTACTAGTTCATTATACACCAGGGGATTTCGAATATCTGTTCTCAGGCAGATCTTAATGTAAACTCTACCAAATCACCGGCAGAGCAGGTTTAGCAAGATTTTCTCATCAATGTTCCTGATCTTTAGACGTTTTGAATGGGTAATTACTATGTCTGGCCAACACCTAACATGGAAATATAGGACATCCTTATTAGATATGTCATCAAAAATAGCTGGGAATCCTGCTCACAATCCCCTGCCCCTTCTGCTCTTGATCATAACGTATGGTCCTCTTTGCATCTCATGATCTCCTTGTCTAGAGGTCTATAGGTTAGTAGTGGGGTGCCAGTGTTCCAACTGAACAAGTGTAGGGTTCATTGGACCCCTTTATTAGTTCATTATACACCAGGGGATCCTGAATATCTGATCTCAGGCAGATCTTACTGTAAACTCCACCAAATCACCATTAGAGCAGATTTAGCCAGATTTTCTCTTCAATGTACCTGATCTTTAGAAGTTTTGAATGGTGTATGACTATATCTGGCCAGTCTAGACCTTCAGTATTTAAGCAAAACTTCCATAGGAAGAGGTATTACATACAACATTCATCGGGGTTATACTGTCATATTCATGTTTCAACACTCCCCAGGGTCAGAAAAGAGTCTCCTTGGTTCATACGCTCACCTAGGAGATTATAGAAATTATACATAGACATGTATTAGCAGGATTTAAAAATACTTTCATTTCTAGATGAATGCATAACTGGACTAATGAGTGGATTTGATATGTTCCCGCAGTTTTGCTATAGCAAATCTTGAAAACCCAGAAAGTCTTTCTACACCAATCTCTTAAGCTGAAATCCAGTTAAACAGTGAAATACACAGATGAAAAAAAATCATATAAAGGAGCTGTTTTATTTGCCAAGCAATTTATATTTTTTGTTCATCCAGTCTAAAGATCTAGACATCTCGTGGGAGCTAGCATGCACGAGTGCCCCCATCAGGTATGTACTGGCCATCGGGACTACCGGGAGTTTCCCCACTGGGCTGATAGCTCAGTGGGCCGGTTTCAGTGACAGCAGGGCCGGCCTTGCCATGGGTCCCATTGGGTCCACCGGACCCAGGCGGCAATTGAAGAGGGGTGACAGCTGCCTACATGATCCGCATCGAGTGCAGACTCAGTGAATGTTGTCAGCTGCCTGATACAGCGCTGTCGGCACAGCTGTAGCAACACTCTCACTAAGTTGATGCTTCAGCCTGTCTATATATACTGCTTATATATAATGCTTCAGTGACAGTACTGTTTTATGAGATCGAGTCTCCTCCATTGCTCTGCCCATATGACAGAGCCGGGAGGAAATTTCTCACACAAGCTCCTGATGAACAGGCATGGCCCAGGTGAGTGCAGATCATGGAAGGGGAGGAGGTCAGGGGGAAGTGTAGAGATCCTGCTCTAGCCTGTCTGTATATACTGCTCTAGCCTGTCTATATATACTGCCCCAGCCTGTCTGTGTATACTGCCCTAGCCTGTCTTTATATACTGCCCTAGCCTGCCTGTATATACTGCCCTAGCCTGTTTATATATACTGCCCTAGCCTGTCTGTATATACTGCCCTAGCCTGTCTGTATATACTGCCCTAGCCTTCCGGTATATACTGCCCTAGCCTGTCTGTATATACTGCCCTAGCCTGTCTGTATATACTGCCCAAGCCTGTATCTATATACTGCCCTAGCCTGTCTGTATATACTGCCATAGCTTGTCTGTATATACTGCCCTAGCCTGTCTGTATATACTGCCCTAGCTTGTCTGTATATACTGCCCTAGCTTGTCTGTATATACTGCCCTAGCCTGCCTGTATATACTGCCCTAGCCTGTCTGTATATACTGCCCTAGCCTGTCTGTATATACTGCCCTAGCCTGCCTGTATATACTGCCCTAGCCTGTCTGTATATACTGCCCTAGCCTGCCTGTATATACTACCCTAGCCTGTCTGTATATTCTGCCCTAGCTTGTCTGTATATACTGCCCTAGCCTGTCTATATATACTACCCTAGCTTGTCTGTATATACTGCCCTAGCCTTTCTATATATACGCCCTAGCCTGTCTGTATATACTGCCCTAGCCTGTCTATATATACTGCCCTAGCCTGTCTATATATACTACCCTAGCCTGTCTGCATATACTACCCTAGCTTGTCTGTATATACTGCCCTAGCCTGTCTGTATTTACTGCCCTAGCCTGTCTATATATACTGCCCTAGCCTGTCTGTATATACTGCCCTAGCCTGTCTATATATACTGCCCTACCCTGTCTGTATATACTGCCCTAGCATGCCTGTATATACTGCCCTAGCCTGTCTGTATATACTGTCCTAGCCTGTCTGTATATACTGCTCTAGCCTGTCTATATATACTGCCCTAGCATGTCTGTATATACTGCCCTAGCCTGTCTATATATACTGCCCTAGCCTTTCTGTATATACTGCCATTGATAAAGGCATCTGTAATGTTGGAATGCATCTTTTTCTCTAAATAAAATGTTTTTAAAAAAAAGCCGTTTATACTTACAGTGGAATGTTTTTACTTATTTTTTTGCACAATTGTGTAAAGTTTATATACTGTTTTTATGCGTGTTTGCAAAATTAAAGTGGGGCGGTGAAGCCCAGGGCCAAATTTTTGTCCCAGTTCAGCCAGCCCTGGCCCTCATAGCAAGTGGTTTGCTATGGTGGGCACTTGGCAGGGGGATGTAGAGAGGAGCGCCGGTGGGGGACCGAAGAAGAGATAGATCGGGGCTGCTCTGTGCAAAACTATTGTACACAGCAGGTATGTATAACATGTTTGTTATTTTAAAAATATGGGCTTACAATCACTTTAAAAATTGTATTAATGAATTCAGAGCTGCATTAAATTGTGTCTTTTCTATCGTACTTGGAGTTCAGCTTTAAATGTGTATACTGAAGAAACAGAAGACTAAAAGACACACTGGGCCTGGGGTTAAATGCTTTTTTACAAAAGCCAAAAACTCTTCCTGACTTGTAATGACATCTGAAAATGGGAAAACGACAAGATTCATCTCAGTAGCAGCCGGTGATTATGTACTTGTGTGGATTCTGTTTTCAAGGACGTCATCCTCCGTGTACACATACAACAACTCGACACAAGGCAACTCGAGAGATAATATTCCAAAACTGCAACAAATTATCTTGACAGCCTAAAATGACCATTGACTCCATGATATCCTACAGCCTATGTAGTGTAAAACTGAAACATAAGGACAAAAAAAAATCTCTCTTTTTTTTTTAAATTTGTGTGCTTTTGAAAAGTGAACAGCCTCCTGACAATAGCGCCTTTGTTCCATGATAACTCTTGAAATGTATCCATTGAATGTAGTAATGTCCCAATTTCCAGGCATTATCAGATGACTATTCTCAGTCGCCAGATGTTATTACTTTAATAATTTGCAGCTCTGCAATTTATTTCTATAGACAGTGAGATGTAGGATAGAACTTTAAGCACGGACCCAGTAGCTATTACACACGGCCGAAGAAAGTCGTCCCAATGTCATATCAAGTTACCCCCCATTCAATTTAGTGCAGCTGCCTGCAGATCTTTGTAAAGAATTCCTACTCCGGGAAAAAAAAGAATTCATATTCCCTGCTTTCCTGAGGATTTTATTAAAATAAATATTAAACACAGTAGTTATATGCTTATGAATAAATAATATATAATTTATACTATTAACATATACTTTTATTTATATAAATCTATCTATCTATCTATCTATCTATCTATCTATCTATCTATCTATCTATCTATCTATCTATCTATCTATCTATCTATCTATCTATCTATCCAGGGCAGCAGATAAGGCTAGCCATACCATACATTATACAATTTTCCGTTAGATTTACAAAAATCATATAATATGAGGTCAAACCTACACACTTTCAATTTATATGCAGTCGGGCAGGCCCTTGCACTACATAGTTGACAGTAAATATAAAGGAAATAACAAAATTGTATAATATATGGCCAGCCTAAAGGCTTACCATTGGTCCTCCTGTACGGGGCCTGGCTAGCAGAGGGAATCAGATGTGTGCAGGACAGGGGGATGATCGGTGTGGTGGCACTGCAATTACAGAAACAATGCCCTGTGTGTCTCTCCCTGCAGCAGCTGAAAGCTGATTTCCCCCCCTCTCCCTCCCTCCCACCGGCTTTAAGCTGCTGCAGGGAGAGACACACAGGGCATTGTTCCTGAAATTGCATCCCTACCACACCAATCCTCCCCCCCATCCTGCCCACATTTGATTCCCCCTGCTGCCTGGATCCTGCTGTGTGACCCCCCTCCCCAACTTCTCGGGCCCGACACCATCAACTTCCCTCTCCATGTTCAGAATGGAGAGCAGAGGGTGGGGCCATAAATATGTCATTTACCAGCCTCTTCTTTTTCTGATACCGATAACTCACTAAGTTCATTCACAACTGAAGCATAGTAAACTATACTTACTATACTTCAGTTTATGAATGAATAGGAGCCTCTGTGTCTTCAGTTCCTTTCTCAAAGGTGAGATGTCAGGTGCGATGTCAGAGGTCTGTTTACACCCCTGATATTTCACCCAATCCCCAAATACCCAATTGTAAAAAAAAAAAAAAAATTGTAAAAAAATAAATAAATAAAAGAAATGGTAAAAAAATGATTTAACCACTTCCACACCGCGCGCAGTATATTTACTGCGGCAGTGTGGATGTCTCCCGCGAATCGCCGTAAATAAACTGCAATTTGCTTAGTGGCAGCTAGGGGGGCGCGCGCGCCCGCCGTACTCCTGAGGTGTGTTCGGGTCCGCCGGCGAGCTGCAATGAGCTGCCACAGCAAAAGAACGGGGAACCGCCGATGTAAACATGGCGGTTCCCCGATCTGTCAATGGGGACATAGGAGATCTACTGATCCCTGTCACTGGGATCAGTTAGATCTTTTATGTCCATAACAGCCCCCTCACAGTTAGAACACACCCAGGGAACACAGTTAACCCCTAGATCTCCCCCTCCAGGTTAACCCCTTCACTGCCAATGACATTTATACAGTAATCAGTGCATTTTTATAGCACTGATCGCTGTATAAATGTCATTGGTCCCAAAAAAGTGTCAAAATGGTCTGACATTTCCGCTGCAATATGTCAGTACTAGTAAAAAATCGCAGATCGCCGCCATTACTAGTATAAAATAAAACAAAATTAAAACCACAGAAATTAATTCTCATCATTCGTAAACGCGGCAACTTTTGCGCAAACCAATCAATAAACGCCGATTGCGATTTTTTTTACCAAAAATATGAGGAAGAATATAAATCGGCCAAAACTCAATTTTCATACTTTTTTTTTGGATTTGTATTTTAGCAAAAAGTAAGAAAACGTTTTTTTTTTTTGCAAAATTGTTGCTCTTTTTTTGTTTATAGCAGCGATCAGAAAGGACACAGAGGTGATCAAATACCACCAAAAGAAAGCTCTCTTTGTGGGAAAAAAAGGACGCAAATTTAGTTTGGGTACAACGTCGCACGACCGCGCAATTGTCAGTTAAAGCGTCGCAGTGCCGAATCACAAAAAGTGCTCTGGTCCTAAAGTGGGAAATCCTTCCGGGGCTGAAGTGGTTAAAAAAATTAAGGGCTCATTCACATGGAGTCTCTGGACCATACAATGGGAATGAACAGTTTGTTTGTGCGGCCAGAGCCACCTTAGATTGTAAGCTCCTTGAGGGTAGGGACTGATGTGACTGCACAATGTATATGTAAAGCGCTGCATAAATTGCCGTATAAGTACCTGAAATAAATAAAATAAATAAAATAATTTTATATATAATGATTAATAAAGTACTTACTTTGTTTCATTCATATATTTTTGTGCTCTGGTGGGGTGCGCTTTTAACCCCCCCACAAGGGGTTAAACATGGGTTAAAAGTGCCCCTTCGGGAGCACTGCCCCATTGTTTTCAATTGGCAGGGACGGTATAGGAGCAGTAAATACACCACTCCCACACTGCTGCAAAGATGCGGCTTGCAGGACTTTTCCGTCCTGCAAGTGCACCGCCCCAGTGTGAAAGCACTCTGACTTTCACACTGGGGTGTACTAGGGGGAGTTTTTCAGGCATTTTTTAGTCGCTATTTTTAGCGCAAAAGCACCTGAAAAACTCCTTGGTGTGAAAGGGGTCTAAGAGAGTGCAGATCGTGTCAACATTTTTCTCTTCCTAGTTATTTCTGGAAGTGGATCATTGGCATACAGCCAAGACAGCTGATTGGAGGAAAGGCACACACCCCCTCTTCTCATGAGCAAAGGAAGAAAGCAATGTACATAACTCTGCTGTTAGATGACAAGCAGTGTGCTAATCTATTTAAAGCAACCTCCCCGACACACACTTCTATCTCCCTTCTCGGAGAACGTGTGAGAACTTATCGGGCTGATAACAGAGCTACGGAGGAAGAGACAGCTACGGGACACAGTGCTTTTAAGAGAGAGATAATAAAACACTGCAGATCTATGTGCCCAGCTCAAATCTCATGAATCGGGTTTACATCCACGTTAACTGAACTAGCTGAAGTTAGAAGCTGATACAATACACAGCTGCACCAGATTTTACTCTCCAGTTTTAGTAAATCAACTCTGTCCAGACAGTATGGTCACCTGCTGACTTAGCACCATCCACAGGCAGCTTAGCTCTTCAATTGGACACAGAAGTTGAATGCAATGCAATTTTACATCAGCTAATTGCAGTACAGGGGATGTTTTTCCAGTCTTTTGAAGTGTAAGAAGACAATGACATTCCTAAAACTTGTCTCTGTAAAGGACTAACACTGACTGAGGGAACATGGAAGAAGTGGGAATGGACTACCTAAGACTAAACTAGCTATGCCTAAAGAGGAGGGGAGGACAAAAGAAAATACCAAAATCACAATAATAAACAAGTTGAAGGGCCCAAGCTTCCACTACATGTCAGCATACCACAAAAAGATATAATCTCAAGCAGTTCAATACACACATAAAAATACATGAACGTTGGGCTATTTATGTCTCTATTTATCCCTCTGCATCTCTCTATTTAGTCCTTTTTAACCTGCAAAGAACAAACAGACACTGCCTTCAGCCAATCATTGCTTGTCAACTTCTTATGTATATAGCCATCTCCTAATGCTCCTCCTCTTCTTTTCCTCTAGGCCAGTGCTGACTTTTTACTTTCTGCTATAAAAGACATCCAATAAAAAAATTTAAAAAATCAAATTTCTTCATAAATTTAGGCCAATCTGTGTTCTGCTACATATTTTTGGTAAAAAAAAAAACCCCAATAAGTGTATATTGATTGGTTAGTGCAAAAGTTATAAAGTCTACAAAATATGGGATATTTTTATGGACAATCAGCAGTGGGGCTGTGACATTGCGGAGGGCAAATCCGACAGTAAGTGACACTGTTTTGGGAACCAGTGACACCAATACAGTGATCAGTGCTAAAAATATGTACTGTCACTGTACTAATGACACTGGTAGGGAAGGGGTTAACATCAGGGGCACTCAAAGGGTTAACTGTGTGCCTAAAATGTGCTTACTAACTGTAGGGGAGGTGCTTGTACTATGTGAAGGCAGAGATCCATGTCCTTGCTTTGCAGAAACACAGGATCACTACCTTCCCTACTGACAGAACGGCAGTCTGCCTTGTTCTGCGTCTGAAATGATCGGCAGGTCCTGGCGGACATTGAGTCGTCCAGACCCGTTGATTGGCTCTCGATTTGTTCAAGCACAGTGGGAACGAGTCGCTGGGGGCGCCCCAGACCCAGAAGTGCAGGATCACGTACTAGTTAGCAGGAGAGCCACCTTGCTGCAGTATATGTACAGTATACGGTTGGCGGTTAATGGAAAAACCTTTTCTTATTAGTTTTGGACAGTGGCCCAACCATAGAAGGCGCAAGGGCGCCGCCCCCCCATCCATGCGTCCGGCCCCCTGATCTACATATCAGGGCACCGGACCATGAATTCCGATGGGGGTTGTTTAATAGGCTTCAAAAAAGGGTGGGCCCAATCCCACCCTGTTGTGTGACAATAGCGAATTAATTTTCACTATTTTCACACTAAAGTTCCTCCCCGCCAATCAGGTGGCAGGTCATGAGACCTGTTTCCCGACTGGCCTAAGCGTCGGGAGATCCTATTGAATGCCTAGCGCTTAGGTGGAAGAGGAGACAGTACGCTGTATGAGATGGAGGAGTGGACACTGGAGCCACCGCTCCCCGCACCTCTGGGAGAAGGAGGAGAGGACATCACATCCCGGTAGGTACACAATCGGGTAAATGACGGGGGGGGGGTGCCGTCAGTGCCTCAAGGGTTGTTTGCCGATCCCCCAAATTAAAAACCCACCAGCTGCCACTGGTTTTGGATGGAGTGGAGAGGGATTAGAACCCTCGTCAGTGTGTATTGCCGCCTGGTCCCCCATTACGGAGATTCACCCTCGCTATTTCTCCTGTTTATTGTTATCAATGAAAGTGAAAGAAGATCCCAGAGTTTCGGTTTTCACCTAAACAGGAATAGAAGGGAAATCTTTCAATGGGGACACTAGTTCTGGTGACCCTGCTGACATCCAGCGATTCTCTCACTTCCTCTTTCAGCTATGGGACAGGAAGTGAAGGGAAATCTCGTCAATGGGATACAATTGGCTAAAAAAAAGAGACCCCTCCCTTACTCTATCCAAAATGAAAAAAATAATAATTTTATTTCCACTTTAAGTGGAACACATTTACACAAACATACAGGAATATTCAATTACACCCATGGATTCCCGTTTTGTGATCTAGAAAATACATAGGCAGTAAAACTCAGCGCTACGCAGTGAGGAATTTGCAGGTTGACTGTAATTGCGTCTGTAAAAAAATAAACAAGGTTTGAACAGTGAGCTCAGGATGATTGTTATGTCAGCTAACGCGGTGTGAATAAGTCCACATGTTTTATCATTTATTTTAAATGTACAGTTAATGAGCCATGGCCCATTAGACACAGAAAGGAGGTTTGTCCTGAAAATATTTTATGTACAGTTATTGATTTCACAGCGTAAATATTTGCCCAGTCTGCACCTTACAATGGTGTTCAGTGAGAATTACACTCAGCATATGGTGCAGTCATCTACCAGAGGCAAGATGTGCAAACTCCAGACACTCACTTCTTACATGGCGGGATGCAAAGCAGGGAGAAAAAACAGCCAGATCAGAAGTAAAAGCAGCACATGTTACACACATTGCACATTGTTAGGCACACAGTTAACCATTTGATTGCCCCTAGATTGGAGGTTAGCAACCAGTAGATCGCGATCTACCAGTAGATCTCGGACAGGTGACTGATAGATAACAGTCTGGGCTTGCTGACCCACCATTACAGATCATAAATTCCCCCTCCTCCCAGTACAAATCTGCCCCTGTGCTATAAACCCCCCTGTCAGCACAAATGTTTGCCCCCCACTCCCCCTGCAAAGTGCCCCCACCTGTGATATTGGCTGCAAAGTGCCCCCACCTGTGATATTGGCTGCAAAGTGCCCCCACCTGTGATACTGGCTACGAAGTGCCCCCACCTGTGATACTGGCTGCAAAGTGTCCCCACCTGTGATATTGCCTGCAAAGTGCCCCCACCTGTGATATTGGCTGCAAAGTGTCCCCACCTGTGATATTGCCTGCAAAGTGCCCCCACCTGTGATATTGGCTGCAAAGTGCCCTCACCTGTGATATTGGCTGCAAAGTGCCCTCACCTGTGATATTGGCTGCAAAGTGCCCTCACCTGTGTTATTGGCTGCAATTTACCCCACCTGTGATATTGGCTGCAATTTATCCCCACCTGTGATATTGGCTGCAATTTACCCCCACCTGTGTTATTGGCTGCAATTTACCCCACCTGTAACACTGGCTGCTATATACCCCACCTGTGATGCTGAGCTGTATACTGTGTCCTTTGATTCTGAGCTGTATACTGTGTCCTGTGATGCTAAGTTGTATATTGTGTCCTGTGATGCTGGGGCTGTATACTGTGTCCTGTGATGCTGGGGCTGTATACTGTGCCCTGTGATGCTGAGCTGTATGCTGTGTCCTGTGATGCTGAACTGTGTACTCTTGACACAATATGTGGAATACAGGGGACGGAGTGGGTGGATTCTACAAGGGGTGGGGCTTATTAGAAGTAGGAGGGGTCAAAAAGGAAGGGCGGGGCCTGGCTCCCCTGCATCCTAAAACTTCACCAGCCGCCACTGGATAGGTGCTCTGTAGAGGTAAAATCAAGTCAGGCCTGACAGTGAGTGCAAGCCTGGTTGTTTTGATCTGGGCTGGGGAGTGGCTCAGGGAGGGCTGGAGATTGCAAGAAGGAACACCCCTCAGATACTCCCCCCTTTTTGAGCTAGGAAAGCTCTGGAAAAGGGGATAGATGAGAAGGTGTTACTTTCTGATATGTGACAAGGAGCCCTGACCAATCCACAGTTTGGATTGGCAGGGGGCCTCCATAAAAATACAGTAATCTGTCAGCAGGTGGGAGGAGAGTTTGGGTGGAAGAGACGAGAATGTAGCAGAGGCTGTGGAGTAGGTCTCACCCAGGAGGGAGCCCCAGTCTGGGGGGGGGGGGGTGGCCTTGGGGCCTGGAGGCTTGGGTGCAGCCAGGAGTGGAGTCGATTCCTGGAGTAGCACAAGGAAGTAGGAGAGCAGCAGAGTTCTACATTCTCAGAGACTCTTTAACCACTTCCTTACTGGGCACTTAAACCCCCCTCCTGCCCGGACCAATTTTCAGTTTTCAGCGCTGTTACTCTTCGAATAACAATTGCGCGGTCATGCGACTTTGTACCCAAACAAACTTGGCGTCCTTTTTTTCCCACAAATAGAGCTTTCTTTTGGTGGTATTTGATTGCCTCTGCGTTTTTATTTTTTGCGCTATAAACAAAAAAGAAGCGACAATTTTGAAAGAAGAACAATATTTTTTACTTTTTGCTATAATAAATATCCAAAAATAAAAAATAAAAAAACAAATGTATTCATCAGTTTAGACCGATATAAATTCTTCTACATATTTTTGGTAAAAAAAATTGAAATTGGCGTAAATTGATTGGGTTGCGCAAAAGTTATAGCATTTACAAACTATGGACATTGGTTTATGGCGTTTTTATTTATTTTAATTTTTTTACTAGTAATGGCGGCGATCTGCGATTTTTATCGGGACTGCGATATTGCGGCGGACATGTCCGACGTTTTTGACATTTTTTTGGGACCAATGACAACAGCGATCAGAAATGTAATATCCACTGATTACTGTGTAAATGTGTGATGTAGAAACCAGCGCCTGCCCTTGTCTTAAACTAAATAAACACACTTTATAATGTGCTAAAAGTGAATTAAATATAACCTGTGCAGTTTTAAATATATGAAGAGGGGGCTGCTGTACTCAGGAAGTACCTGCTAGAAATCTATTGGAATATAAATCAGCGCCCGTCCCTCTAGAAAGTGAATCACTCTAAAAAAGTATATATAATAAAATGACTCTAAAATGCATAATACAAAATAACATTGTGAACAATCAATGAATGAATCCCTTAATGAGAAATGAATATATATGATAGCCAATGACTGATGACAATCCACGACTGGGGACTGCTGTACTCAGGTAATCAGCCTCCCATATAGTCAAAAACAACGGAAAGGATAACAGTCCAAAATTTCATAAGTCAATAGGCTAGTCCTTAATTAAAGTGATGGGTGCTTCAAAGTGCTGTAAATAAAGTGCAAATCCGTGCTCCTACAATCGATAAATGTGCAGTGAAGTGACACACAATGGATGGTGACCCCCTTTGTGCCCGCACTCACAAGAGGACGTGGACCCACTGCTTTTCAGTCAGTGGGTCAACAAAAGCCAAATTCTGGTGGGGGCTCAAGATCCCGGACATCAGAAAGATCTCAATGAGATAAATCCTTTCACTGATGCGATGTCCAAGGGCACTCAGGAAATAGAGATAAGGAAAACCATAGTGTGTACTGTACGATAGATCTTTTTATTACGCAAGTATACAAATCATACTTACAGAATACAACTAGGTCTTCAGCATGTATATGAAACAATCCTGACAATCTTAGCTGCGATGGCGTGCGTTCCAGTGAGAACCACCGCGAGAACCGGAAGTGACGCGAGTTGCCTGTGACGGACCGGAAGTGACGTCAACGCGTTTCGCTCGTTAATTGAGCGTCATCACGGACGATACTACGGTCCCTCACATGCGCCTTTATATACCAACTCTCAGATCCGCAATTGTGGAACCTTCAAGATGATAAAGATGAAAAGCTTCCTGGTTGTCCACCACAGACAACAAGCCCCACACTCCGCCATCCGGTGGTCAAACAGTGGAAAGCACGCATAATAAGCAAACATATTGGTTCTATTGCTGACCGTACATGGAATTAAAAACAATATAAAATGTTCAACATTAACTAATACTAAAAAACAACTTTAATATGACATGTATTATACCTTAATTCATGTCTGACAAAACAAACGTATAGAATAAAAAAATATATGTAAATGTATAACTAGTGACAGGTATCAGTCGTAGCTTAATATAAGCAAAATTGTGACTAGCACAATAAATGCCTATAAAATGGGATAGATGTAGGTGGTTATAGATGTAACAATGGGTGGGGGCCTAAGGAGGCAAGTGGACTACAGGTATATGGTCATGCTGGCACGAATCAATTACTGAAATAACACTCTGATGGTATGTTGAATGAAGGGGGGGGGGATGTACATGACTATGGGTAGAAAACCAGAATGGAGTGTGATCATGGATCACCAGACCATCAGAGTCTGGCAGAGGACCTTCTATGCTGGAATAAGGGGAAGGGAAAAAGTGAGGTGGATCCCCAAAATGTTACCAATTGGACAGAAAACAATTTATGTCCAGGTCGATGTTCAACCCACAGGGCACCAAGGTAGACATTCTGTGGATCCACTGGGTTTCATTCTGGGAAATAGCTTGTACTAAATTACCCCCTCTCCAGTGGTGTTCTATTCTGTCAATTCCACAAAAACTTAGCAAAGTGGGATCTCTGTTGTGAACTAGCCTAAAGTGGTTTGACAAACTATGATGCCTAAAACCTTTAATGATATTTTGAACATGTTCTCCGAGTCTGACTCGTAGCTTACTAGTTGTGCGTCCTATATATTGTAAGCCACAAGGGCAAGTTAGGAGATATGTGACATGTGTGGTGTCACAAGAAATTAATTTTTTAAAACCCACTTTATCAAGAAAGGTGCAGGTTTTGACCCTCCTCGCAAAACCTGCACCTTTCTTGATAAAGTGGGTTTTTTCAGCTGTGGAAGGTGCACAATTTGCAAAATCTCCAAATTTAGAAAACGGAACACCGCCAGTTTTACGTCCACAGCCACAAAGAAAACCTACAACATTAAAAAATTCATTTCTTGTGACACCACACATGTCACATATCTCCTAACTTGCCCTTGTGGCTTACAATATATAGGACGCACAACTCGTAAGCTACGAGTCAGACTCGGAGAACATGTTCAAAATATCATTAAAGGTTTTAGGCATCATAGTTTGTCAAACCACTTTAGGCTAGTTCACAACAGAGATCCCACTTTGCTAAGTTTTTGTGGAATTGACAGAATAGAACACCACTGGAGAGGGGGTAATTTAGTACAAGCTATTTCCCAGAATGAAACCCAGTGGATCCACAGAATGTCTACCTTGGTGCCCTGTGGGTTGAACATCGACCTGGACATAAATTGTTTTCTGTCCAATTGGTAACATTTAGGGGATCCACCTCACTTTTTTCCCTTCCCCTTATTCCAGCATAGAAGGTCCTCTGCCAGACTCTGATGGTCTGGTGATCCATGATCACACTCCATTCTGGTTTTCTACCCATAGTCATGTACATCCCCCCCCCCTTCATTCAACATACCATCAGAGTGTTATTTCAGTAATTGATTCGTGCCAGCATGACCATATACCTGTAGTCCACTTGCCTCCTTAGGCCCCCACCCAATGTTACATCTATAACCACCTACATCTATCCCATTTTATAGGCATTTATTGTGCTAGTCACAATTTTGCTTATATTAAGCTACGACTGATACCTGTCACTAGTTATACATTTACATATATTTTTTTATTCTATACATTTGTTTTGTCAGACATGAATTAAGGTATAATACATGTCATATTAAAGTTGTTTTTTAGTATTAGTTAATGTTGAACATTTTATATTGTTTTTAATTCCATGTACGGTCAGCAATAGAACCAATATGTTTGCTTATTATGCGTGCTTTCCACTGTTTGACCACCGGATGGCGGAGTGTGGGGCTTGTTGTCTGTGGTGGACAACCAGGAAGCTTTTCATCTTTATCATCTTGAAGGTTCCGCAATTGCGGATCTGAGAGTTGGTATATAAAGGCGCATGTGAGGGACCGTAGTATCGTCCGTGATGACGCTCAATTAACGAGCGAAACGCGTTGACGTCACTTCCGGTCCGTCACAGGCAACTCGCGTCACTTCCGGTTCTCACGGTGGTTCTCCCTGGAACGCACGCCATCGCAGCTAAGATTGTCAGGATTGTTTCATATACATGCTGAAGACCTAGTTGTATTCTGTAAGTATGATTTGTATACTTGCGTAATAAAAAGATCTATCGTACAGTACACACTATGGTTTTCCTTATCTCTATTTCCTGAGTGCCCTTGGACATCGCATCAGTGAAAGGATTTATCTCATTGAGATCTTTCTGACGTCCGGGATCTTGAGCCCCCACCAGAATTTGGCTTTTGTTGACCCACTGACTGAAAAGCAGTGGGTCCACGTCCTCTGGTGAGTGCGGGCACAAAGGGGGTCACCATCCATTGTGTGTCACTTCACTGCACATTTATCGATTGTAGGAGCACGGATTTGCACTTTATTTACAGCACTTTGAAGCACCCATCACTTTAATTAAGGACTAGCCTATTGACTTATGAAATTTTGGACTGTTATCCTTTCCGTTGTTTTTGACTATATGGGAGGCTGATTAACTGTGTAAATGTCACTGGCAGTGAAGGGGTTAACCTGCAGGGGGCAGTGAAGGGGTTAACTATGTTCCCTGGGTGTGTTCTAACTGTGGGGGGGCGGGGTTGGCAGGGGCATGACAGATCTAACTGATCCCAGTGACAGGGATCAGTAGATCTGTCATGTCCCCTGTCACAGAACGGGGAACCGCCGTGTTTACATCGGCGGTTCCCCGTTCCAGCTCTCTGGAAGGAGATCGCGGGTCTCTGGCGGACATCGGGTCCGCCCGACCCGCGGGCACGCTCCCGCAGCGTGCGTGGGCACGTGCGCGCACCGCTCGTGCCCACGGGAGCGTGCCCAGCACGAGCCAAATGGGAGGACGTCTATAGATGTCCTCCCGGCATTTTAGCGCCACGCTGTAGCTGTCATTCGGCTATGACGGCGGCGGGAGGTGGTTAAAAAATCCACCGGTTGTCGGTGAGTGAGTGTAGTAGTGGCAGAAAGCTGTAGGACTTCAGTAGCCTGATATTGCAACTGCAATCCACTGATAATATGTGCAATGCTTTGCTGTGTTAGGCTGTGGATGTCAGGCACACTAAAGATGGCCATAAATAGATTGAAACTGGCCAGTTCAGCAGGGACTGGCCGAATTTCGATCCATGTATAGAATCTCTTGCTTGATAGAAGTTGATCTAACCGGAATGTTGGAAATTTTTTCATTATCAACAAAACAGTGTATTCTGATCTGTGTATTCTGATAGTGGACAGCCCCTGCTTTCAGAATACATTAGCTCAGTGGGAAGGATTCCTCTATCTGCCTCACTTGTGTGGAGGGAGGAATCTGTTCCCTTTCACTAGCTGCTGGAAAAAAAAAGAGTAATCTATGGGCAGCCTATGAGAATGGTGACAATGAATTGATTTTTTTTAACCCTCTTATATTTGAAGGTGATACACATTGAATTTTATCATAGTCTAGTACAGTGTTCTCCAAACTGTGACCAGAAGTGGCTCTTTGCTTGCCTTTATCCAGCCCTTGGGGCACCATTCCTCCACTGACACCAACAATGGGGCACTATTCCTCCCACAGACACCAACAATGGGGCATTATTCCTCCCACTGACACCAAAGATGGGGCACCATTCCTCCACTGACACCAACAATGGGGCACTATTCCTCCCACAGACACCAACAATGGGGCACCATTCCTCCCACAGACACCAACGATGGGGCATTATTCCGCCCACTGACACCAAAAATGGGACACTATTCCTCCCACTGACACCAACAATGGGGCACTATTCCTTCCAGTGAAATCAACAATGGGGCACTATTCTACCAACAGTGCATTGTTTACTTCCACTGACACCAGGACATTTTCTACTCCCAAAGGCCTGACCCCCCTAAAGTTTGAAGAGCAGTAAACTGGCCCTAATTTTAGAAACTTTGGAGACCCCTGATCTAGTAGAAGCAGTTTCAGGGAAGTGAAGACAATGTGGCCTGATTAAACATATTATCATGTATATACTATGTAGCACACTCTAGCATGCCTAAAGTGCTAGAGTTAGGTTTTTGTGTTAGAGTAGGTAAATTGGCATCCAAGCCTGTGTGTTTTTCTGGGTCAGGGTTGAGTGACTCAGATAGGTTGGATGACTCAGCAGCAGCTTCTCTGGTGACTCCCTTTGCTGTAAACTTGGAAAAGATTCCAGAAGCAGTTGGGAGGGGTCTATGAGGAGCTGTCTGGAGTATTCTGAGGGCCCTGACCAATCCCCAACAGATGGGTTGGCAGGGGTCAGGCCTCCTTAGATACTCAGGGTCAGCCCAGCTGAAGCAATGTGAGTTTGGGTGGAAGATGGAGATGGAGTGCTAGGCTGTCGGAGGCCTTTAAGAGTAGCTCCCCAGTCTGGGGGGGGGGGGAACTGAACTCAGACCTGAGCTCGGGTGCGGAAGGGACCTCTTCTCATGACACGCGGAGGGTTCCTGACCAGGAGGCACAGGAGCAAGGAGAAGACAGCAGGAGAGCACTGCTGGGCAAATCTCAAGACAGATAGACAGCCAGGGACGCTGGTGAGTGTTACAGTCAGAGGACTGAGAGGCATGCCTGAAGGGACTGGGTGCAAGCAGTCTGGGATGGATGCAGAGTCAGTCTCAGTCTAGGAGGACTGTGGAGAAGTAGCCTAGGCCAGTGAAAGGGGCAGCTACAGCCAGGTGGGCTGGCAGTGCCAGAAGAAGTGGTACTGGGAGCAGTAGCCACAGGAATAGGACAGCTGCCACCAAAGCGCTCTCTTTTTGCTACACTGCTAAAGGGGTCTGCGGTCTCTGCCTTTAAAGGGCATTCACTTAGATCTGACTGAGTTTGTGTTGGATCAAACTGTCGGTGCTAGCTGGTCCTGGGAGTTGTAGTTCTACAAGCAAGTCTGTTGTGGAAGTGTGTATATTCTGGATTTACAGTATCTCACAAAAGTGAGTACACCCCTCACATTTTTGTAAATATTTTATTCTTTTCATGTGACAACACTGAAGAAATGACACTTTGCTACAATGTAAAGTAGTGAGTGTACTGCTTGTACAACAATTTAAATTTGCTATCCCCTCAAAATAACTCAACACACAGCCATTAATGTCTAAACCGCTGGCAACAAAAGTAGGTACACCTAGTAGTGAAAATGTCCAAATTGGACCCAAAGTGTCAATATTTTGTGTGGCCACCATTATTTTCCAGCACTGCCTTAACCCTCCTGGTCATGGAGTTCACCAGAGCTTCACAGGTTGCCACTGGAGTCCTGTGGATGTTAGAGACCTTGCACTCCTTAACCTTCCATTTGAGGATGCCCTACAGAGGCTCAATAGGGTTTAGGTCTGGAGACATGCTTGGCCAGTCCACCATGTTTACCCTCAGCTCTTTTAGCAAAGCAGTGGTCATCTTGGAGGTGTGTTTGGGGTCGTTATCATGTTGGATTACTGCCCTGCGGCCCAGTCTCTGAAGGGAGGGAATCATGCTCTGCTTCAGTATGTCACAGTACATTTTGGCATTCATGGTTCCCTCAATGAACTGTAGCTCCCCACTGCTGGCAGCACTCATGCAGCCCCAGACCATGACACTCCCTCCACCATGCTTGACTGTAGGTAAGACACACTTGTCTTTGTACTCCTCACCTGGTTGCCACCACACACACTTGACACCATCTGAACCAAATAAGTTTATATTGGTCTCATCAGACCACAGGACATGGTACCAGTAATCCATGTCCTTAGTCTGCTTGGACATGGGTGAGCACTGACAAGCTGACTCCCACCCCTTCAACCACTGCAGCAATGCTGGCAGCACTCATACGTCTATTTTCCAAAGACAACCTCTGGATATGACGCTGAGCACGTGCACTCAACTTCTTTGGTCGGCCATGGCGAGGCCTTTTCTGAGTGGAACCTGTCCTGTTAAACCGCTGTATGATCTTTGCCACCGTGCTGCAGCTCAGTTTCAGGGTCTTGGCAATCTTCTTATAGCCTAGGCCATCTTTATGTAGAACAACATTTTTTTAAGATCCTCAAAGAGTTTTTTGCCATGAGGTGTGAGAGAGTGAGAGCACCAAATTTAACACACCTGCTCCCCATTCACACCTGAGACCTTGTAACACCGGGAAGGGAAAATGGCTAATTGGGCCAAATGTGGACATTTTCACTTAGGGGTGTACTCACTTTTGTTGCCGGGGGTTTAGACATTAATTGCTGTGTGTTGAGTTATTTTGAGGGGACAGCAAATTTACACTGTTATACAAGCGGTACACTCACTACTTTATATTGTAGCAAAGTGTCATTTCTTCAGTGTTGTCACATGAAAAGATATAATAAAATATTTACAAAAAGTTGAGGGGTGTACTCACTTTTGTGAGCTACTGTATATAGTTTGTGTCCCTGAATAGACATGTGCATGGCGAAAAAAATTGTTTCATTTTGTTTAGATTTGTTAATTTAGTTATTTAGTTTTGTTAAATTTGGTTGATTCGTTCTATTTCTATTCAGAATTCGTTGTATGTCTTTTTCGAATTCTCTTCAAATTTATTGATTTTTTTTAATTCAAAATGTTTGAATCGATAAATTTTGAATCCGTCGAATCAAAAACATTATTATTAGAGTTGAGCGAACCCGAACTGTAAAGTTCGGGTTCGTACCGGACTTTAGGGTGTCCGTGTCCCGAACCCGAACATTTGAGAAAAAGTCCGGGTTCGGGTATTTTTTCGCGCATGTTACTACATTTGCGGCCAGCGGTGCATTTCTTGCACAAAAATAAAAAGTGCGTCTACGTTGCTGGTTTAAAGAAAAAAAATTTCTAAGTACTACATTTGCAGCCAGTGGTGCATTTCTTGCACAAAAATAAAAAGTGTGTCTACATTGCTGGTTTAAAAAAAAACCAATAATAAATAGTGCTACATAGTACATTTGCACCTCGCTGTGCATTTCTTGCACAAAATTAAAAAATGTGTCTACATTGCCGGTTTAAAAAACAATATAAATTTGTGCTAAATAGTACATTTGCATCCAGAATGAGGAGAGCGTCAAATAAGGGACGTGGTCGTGGTGCTGCTGGTGTTGGTGAAGCTCCTGTTGCAAGGAGAGGGCGTGGTCGATCTGTGGCAGCTACGCGCACAAGTGAAACACCTTCCTCAGGTAGCCGACAGAACCTTCACCGGTATATGGTTGGCCCGAATGCCGCTCAATGAATGGTGAGGCCAGAACAAGTACAGGCGATAGTAGATTGGGTGGCTGACAATGCCTCCAGTTCCTTCACATTATCTCCCTCCCGGTCCCTTGAAGAAAGCTCAGAGTTGGCACCTGAACCCCATGGGCATCTGTCTTTCACCTCAACCCCTTGTAAATCAGCCAAGCAGTCTGAGCCCCTAGTCATGCAGCAGTCTCTTCTGCTTTTTGATGACTCTGCTGGTGTGCTTTATTCTGCTTTATTGGAATTTGTAACAGGAGAAACATGAAAAATAAACCATGGTACATTTTATATGGAAAAAGTGAACCCGTACTAGAACATCTCTGGGTTTGTCTGCAGAAAGTGATCCTTTTTTTTTTTTTAATATGTCTCAATATTTTGGGGGCTACCCCAATTAGAAAAAAAAACAAACAAACAAAAGACAGTGTTGGCTACCTCCTCCTCCTCCTCCTCCACCGCCACTTCCACCTACACCGCCACGGTCACCGCCTCCTCAACCTCCTACTCCACATCCACCTCCTCCTCCATTTTTATGGATTTTAAGTTATTTTCCTATCCACATTTGTTTGCAGGGCACTTGTCCTACTCCTACCCCCATTGTGCTTCCTTTTTGCAGCCCTCTAGCCCTTTCCAGGACTTTTTTAAAGCCATTTTAGTGCCCAAAAGTTCAGGTCACCATTGACTTCAATGGGATTCAGGGTCAAGTTTGGGGCCGAACTTGAACTTTTTGATTTCGAACTTCGATTTTTTTTCGATTCCAATGTGGCAAAGAAAAGAAAAATCTTCAACAAATGATTACAATGACTCTTTAAATCACCTTTGGCTTAACTAAAACAGAATTATTTTGAAATGGAACTCTAATAACACACAGTCTTTGATTTTAGCAATACGTGTACAGTCCGAATTTCCGAAATTTGGACGAATTTCATTTCATTTGGAGCATTCAGTAAAATTTGTTTATTGTAATTCGGGTATTCGGATATATCGAAATCTCTGAATAACGAAAAATTTGTCCAAATATTCATTTGGAATGAAATGAACCGCACATATCTATCACATACAGGTATGTAATTTTGTGCTTAAGGGCCACCCTGCCGCAGTACATGTACGTGGGGAGGTGAAGCTCTGCTTGCTTCCATCATGCAATCGCATGCATAAAATACTGTTTTTTTTATTTTCCTTACATACTATGATTGGGTATTCTTGCACAGTAAACAGTTTACTTGCCTTTAGTAAATCAACCCCTTTGTGTGCTCATACTATTAGTTTGGCAGGTCTGTCCCATTACAGTACAAAGTATGTGAACTCATTTTTTCCTCCTATTACCCAGTTAACATATGTATTGATGTATGTGCAATACACTGTAAATGGGCCGTAGATCATTAAAGATGAATATGAAGAAGAAAGAAATAAGAGAGATGTGATAGCACTTATGTCCAATTATTGAGTTTCCCTTACAAATGTAAATATTTATATTATAGGATCTATTCAATGATAGTAGTTGCTGACTGTAGAAATGTACATAATTGGCCCTAAAGGGACTCTGTAAAGCCTAGTACACACGGCCTGAATGTCAGGCAACATCAGCCAGTTCAATAAAAACCACCCGACATTTGGCCCATGTGTATGGCACCTGGTCCGACCGAAGATGGCTCCCGATGTGCGCCCCCAGCCAATGGGGGAGAGTGCTTATCGGAGTGCTCCTGTCAGAACACAACAGCTCAGTGGGGAAGATCGCTGTACTAACTTTGGATCGTTAGTACAGTGGCTCTGACCGGAGCTGTCAGGTTTTTTTTTATTTGGGTTGAACAAAAAAAAAACTAGTAGTGTGTACCAGGCATAAGAGAGGGTATTTGGTAAAGGGTGGTATAGGCTGCATTAAAATAACTACACATTGTGTGGTCATAAGATCACTTCGTCAGGAGCAGGGGAATTGTACACACAATATATATCAACTGTGTCGCGCTACTCAGACAATACGTGAAACACAATTGACTCAACAATGGTAATTCTCAAATTCCACACGCAATAATTCTTCAAAATACACTTCTGTCAAACACATCTAAAAGGTAAAGTTATGTATCCCATGCCAATGGTGCCTCCACCTCCATGCAGATGCAGCAAAAAGGTTTACCGGATATACAGTATTTGACTCTCAAATTATAGAGAAGTCCTAAAATGCACCATGAAACTGCAATGAACTTACAAAAGTATAAGGTATAACAGCACTCTGTATTATACCACCTAAGATAATTGGGATGCACTGGAACACACTTGTGGAGATACTTCCAGGAACGTGATGATGGCACAGCACGAAGCTCCGCCCGAAGCATTTCTTCAGAAATTACCTCTTCCGAAGGGGTGCAATCGTACATACTGTCAGAAGCATCATCACCAAAATAAACTGCTGAGTCAGTCAACTTTTGGCCTGAGAGGGAAACACAACCAACCAAACATTTTATGGTAGGGACAGATTTCTGTGGGCTAAAAGGCATCCCACAAGGTGTGTCGTAATACCACATTGATTGGGGACCTTGGAGAAAAGTAAAGGACAATAGAACAAATAGCCCAGTGGTTTTCAGCAGCTGTCACTGATTGCAGGTCTTACTCTGATTGAGGCCTGAATGGGGAAGTGTCACCACTCAGGGTCACCAGCTCAAATAAATTATTTGTATTGGCCCAGGGAGCAAATGCCTCTCCAACGCCCTAAGCCCAATCCTCCCTTGTGGTGAGTCCACAGACAACGTAAAGCTCTAGGCAGCAATTCCCAAGGGCCTGTATTGAAGGGCTTTTGACTTGTGTCAATGGCATCACTTTGACATTAGTTTGAGATGCTTCTGTGATCATTCAGAATTCATTGACATGGGTATCTGACCTGCAGATGACCCCCTTCTGACATGCATTTAACCTGCTTCAAGTGAGTTTTGCATGCCAAAGGACTTGTGTAGAAATGCAAATCTGTTTGAAGCATGTAGACGGGTGCAGTCTATTTTCCCCACTGGAGGAGGCTCTCAATCGTAGCAGCAGTGTAGAGGGAGAGGAAGTCAAGTGGAACAAGGTTCCTCTATGGTTTCCAGGGCCACTGGTGCAGTGATTCGGTTGGATGCTGACAGCATCACCTGCAGCCTCTTTTCAAACATTTCCTGTTTGCATGATACCCAGCTATGGCTACATAGCCATTTCTCAGGGTGGGGTTCATGATGGTGACAACAGTGAACCATGCTGGTGTAATTAAGGTTGCCACATCATCCCTTTAATCCAGGACACATATGAATTACACAGGTTGTTCTGAGGCTAATTTAATGCAGGTAAGGCACCAAGTGAATTTAATTACCAACTTTATCAGCCGCAGGACCTGTGTAATTAGTATGTGTCCTGGATTAAAGGGATGATGTGGCAACCCTAGGTGTAATGTGTTTTCAGAAACCCATTTGTGGTCTTCATTGGAAGCCCACATCACAAGGTGACAAAACAGGAACACAATGAGGTGACAAGAACAAGGTACTGTCACCACATAATATCTGGACCTTCAAGGCAGCATCACCAGCTATGATTTTAATGGCAGTTACAAATATAAAAATATTAAAAATGACTTTTCAATGGCATTAACATTAAAAGCTTGCATACGATTTTACTGAATGGTTTCACATAATTTGTACCACTTAAACATTCTGCTGCAAAAATTTGCCATAATGCAAAAGTTACAGCCGTTTCTACATTATAAGCCATTTTGAGAGTCACAAAATGGATATCAGGGGGAAACTTCCCAGGGTTCTGTATGAATGGACCATTTTCTTCTGCTTTCAATGCACCTAAATGCATCCGACTAAAATGTGTGAACAGCCACAATGTTTCCTTTCAGTGGCCGGCAGATGAAAATGCCTTGCCTTGTTTTGACTTCGTGTCATAGAATTTCATGCCTGTTGTGGTAAAATAATCACATTATTCAGTAAAGTGGAGACTGCTATCATTTTTGGTTACTTGCTCAAAAGAAGGCTTATGTTTCAATTGCTGTAGTATGAGGAACCAGATGACTCTGAATGGTCAGGGCTGCATTTCAATTCTATGCCCCCCAGGCCACTTTTATTGAGCCATTAGGATGGCGTTAGTTACAAGCCCTCAAAGGCCCCAGCCTAGGATAGAAAAAATTCAAGGTGGGTGGTAAATTGCCCTTGCCCCATCCTTTCTTTCTTTCTTCTACAGTGTCTTATGTGTTTAAAGTAAAAATAAACCCAATCAATAAAAGCTCATGTAACCTGTAAAGTGGAACTAAACTTTCTCAATCAACCTGAGCTATGTTTGATCCTTATGCTGCTAGCATTAGTAAATAGATAGGAGTTTATATTATATTTACTTGCTTTAAGCCTTTTTTTACATTTCTGTAGTCACTTCCTGGTTTCTGACCTAGGCCAAAATGATATCATAAACCCTAGGAGTCTTCATTAGCATTTTTTCCAGAGCGTACGCACAGCAGTTGTTTTCTTTGGGCGGCTGTATGTAACAACGGTGGGTCCTAGGTGGAAAATATGCCTGAATTTTTGACTGTATGCCCTTCCCCCCAGGCATCTGCAAGCATTAGGCCTTAGCGTGATGTTGCATACTATTTTCAGGTCACACTATCCAATTCACACAAAGGGTTCCCCCTCCCCAAAACCCCCCCTTCCTCCATTTATATATAATAATATATAAATGTAAGGGCTGTGCTCGAAATAATGCAAAAGTGGGCATCACTTTTTATTGACCTATAACTTTTAACTAACTTTTTTATTAATTTATATATGTCATTCAAATGTCACATGTTGGTAGAGTAACTCTTCCTTTATACAAAGGTAAACTACTCAACATAGTCTCCATCACAAGTGATGCATCTGCACCATCATTGAACCAAACTCTCAAAACTTCTTTGGAAAAATCCATTTGATGGTCTCCCATTGTGTAGTTTGTCTTCAATACTGGTTGGTGACATTTATATGGCATTTTCATTGGTGCCTGTGTAGGTTTCCTCCCACACTCCAAAGACATGCTGGTAGACTAATTGGCTCCTGTCTAAATTGGCCCTAGTATTTATATGAATGTGAGTTGGGACCTTAGATTGTAAGCTCCTTGAGGGTAGGGACTGATGTGAATGTACAATGTATATGTAAAGTGCTGTTTAAAACTGACAGCGCTATATAAGTACCTATAATTAAAATAAAATAAAATTACATTTTATCTGAAAAAGGTATATGACAATATATCAACCTTTATAGATAAATGTGACGATGGTAGGTGATTGTTATATAGTTAGTCAAGTTAATAAAAAGACACAAGTCCATTTAGTTCAACCAACAGAAACAAAATTAATAAATAAATTGAAATACTGAAAACCTCCATATAAGCACAGTTAATCCAGAGGAAGACAAAACAGCCCTATAAAACATGGTCCAATATGCTGCAGCAGGAGAAAAAAACTTCCTGACCCCCCCAAAAAGGTAATGAGGCATTCCCTGGATCAACAATCTCTGGTGTTATTATCTATAAATGTTAATATTCAGATATAATCTGTGCATATATGAATGCATCCAGCGTTTTCTTAAAACAAATACAGGGCCGGGCAGAACTAGTTCTTCATTTTCACAGCCCTTATTGCAAAGAAACCTTTCCTTATGTGGTAGTTAAATTTCTTAAAGCGTTTGTTAAACCCCCCCAAAAAAAAGATCCTGTTCCCTTAAAGCATGTTATACAGCACAGTGCTTGTGCTGTGTCATTTGGCCCCTGTATCACCTGTAATACCTGTCTGATCCTGATTGGTTCTGCCTTCCCCCTGACTCTGTAGTATCATGGCTGCAGAGCTGTGACACCAGAGTCAGTATATGTCTCCGTCATCTGCAGCCCTGCTCTGTGTCTCCTGTGTTCTCTCCCCTCCCTGAGTGTCTGCTCATGTCAGCCCCACTCCTGCTGCTCTCATAATTAACATGAAAAGCCTCTATCCCCTCTGTGTTAGAACAAGAAGTTCCCCTGTGTCTGTGTTATATTATATATGCTTATCTGTACTGATAACACAGCGTCTTCCAGCGGTCATGTGGCTCCTCAGCTCTGTCTCTCCTCTCTACTCTCCTCCCCAGCTGATGCCAGCTGTAGTGTTCGGCTCTACCTTGGAACTCTCAGCTGGCAGAGGAGAGGAGAGAGAAGGCAACTGATCTTAGGAAGCCTGTGTGTTATCAGTACAGATAAGCATATATATGATATAACACAGGCACAGGGGAACTTATTGTTATATTACAGAGCGGATGGGAGCATTTTATACAAGTGGCTTAACAACCGCTTTAACCTCCAGACATAAAGAGTGTACACCAAGTTCACATGGGCATAAAAGAAGGGCCATGTATATACATTTCCATACCTATATATATTGATTTTTGTATATATGTCCATGTAATATTACAAAGCTCATTTGTACCTTTCTCCTCCTTTGTTCTTAATTTGATTATTGGTTATAAGTTAGGAACTTAATATTGTGAGGAATTACAGCTGTATTTTGCAAATGTATAATATTTTACGAATACATAAAAGAATATTTTAAAAAAATCAAAAGGGAGATGGGGTCAGCAAGCTTCCTCAACCACTGGGATGATAGTATTCATGTCACTCCAACAACTAGTCTACCAGCTGTCTTTTGAGGGTGGAAGGAAACTCATGCAAGCACAGGGTGAACATGCAAACTCTGTGCAGGTAGTGTCCTGATTGGGATTTGAGCCAAGGAACAGAACCTAAATATATATATATATATATATATATATATATATATATATATATACAGATACACAAACGGGTCAGGACTGCACACACCCGGCATGTAATTCAATTCTTTCTGGTGCAGAGCAGTCAGTGGAGATCACCCAAACTCCAATATATAGAAAAAATTAAGAAAGTCCAATCTGCAGCACCTCATAAATGTATTTAAGAGAGTAAAAAACTCATCAAAGAGACATATAAAGCAATGTTTCGGCTCGATCTAGATCCTTCATCAGGAAGAGCCAGCAATTCCTGATGAAGGATCTTGATCAATTCCGAAACGATGATGAGTTTTTTACTCTCTTAAATAAATTTATGAGGTGCTGCAGATTGGACTTTCTTTATATATATATATTTGTAATATTTTAGAAAGCAAATCACGTGTGTGAGTATGTTGGTTACCAAAGCTGGAGAAAGGCCATAGTTTTTAGAAACCTTTGTGCTTATTATAACTTTTACCTGTGATGCCCTTAATCAGATCTCCTAAGTGTGGGCTGCAAGCTTCCTATATACGGAGGTTCCATGAGCCATAAAGAAAACGTGCTAACATGTTCATAGCACTAGCCACTCTATGCACTAGCTGTATGTAAGCAGACATTATTAATTCCGCCTACTGTAAAGTATCCAGCAGTACAAACATTCAGCTGAATATGAAAATAAATACATTGTTTAAATTTATGCTAATGAGGTCATAAGTCACACAGTAATGAAAAAGCAGCAAGGTCATTAGGATCAATTAATAAGTACATGGTAGGAAAGCATATTGTGCGGTTCTCCTTGTCTTTATTTTGCTTCCCTTTCATTGGTTTATAATTAAAGCCACAAACGTTAATTGCTTCGTCTATCAGAAGGCTTAAAGAACTTCAGTTGTAAAAACAGGAACAGTCCCCGTTCAGTGCCGTCATTTCCCCCATGACTTATGGCTGCTGAGCGAAGCTCTAATTACTCTTCATGAAATTTACTAATGGATTTTAAGGAAGAGCTCTGGCCTAAGATGAAAATGTTGCAGTTGCTTACAGCACTAAATATCAATGCATCAAAACATTGTTTTTCAGTGTCGGCAACCCAGACCCAGGTGTTTTTTCAAAGAATGAATAAAAGTGTCCTCTTAAAAACCTTGACCACTAAATTCACCTTCCTCTCCCCCAAGCTCTAAACTTAATAATTAAAAATTGTCCAGGGAGGCCCATCTATCCCAGAGATGAGTCAAAAGCAAGGCTTGGGAGGTGTGTAGGGGGCTGGTCTTGAACCAGGGAGACCAGATTTTTAAAATTAAATCCGGGGACATTTATTTTTTTATTGACAAATGGTAAACTATTTTAAATGCATATTTTCCTCAAATTATATATGCAGTCAGTGGCATAGTGTGGGTTTTCAGCGCCCAGGACAAGGCAAGAAATTTGGCCACATAACCCGCAGACTTTTAGCACTCCCTGAGTTCCTTTCACTAGTACAGTAGTACTGACCAACCTGATTCCTACACTGACCTACCTGACCACTGCACTAACCTACCTGATTCCTACACTGACCTACCTGACCACTGCACTAACCTACCTGATTCCTACACTGACCTACCTGACCACTGCACTAACCTACCTGATGAACTTTGTGGGAACAGTTTGGGGATGGCCCCTTCCTGTTCAGTGCACAAAGCAAGGTCCATAAAGACATGGATGAGTGAGTTTGGGGTGGAGGAACTTGTCTGTCCTGAACAGAGCCCTGATCTCAACCTGAAAAAAACATCTTTGGGATGAATTAGAGTGGAGACTGTGAGCCAGGCCTTCTTGTCCAACATCAGTGCCTGACCTCACAAATGCGCTTCTGGAAGAATGGTCCAACGTTCCCATAGACACTCCTAAACCTTGTGGACAGCCTTCCCAGAAGAGTTGAAGCTGTTATAGCTGCAAAGGGTGGGCCAACTCAATATTGAACCCTACGGACTAAGACTGGGATGCCATTAAAGTTCATGTGCGTGTAAAGGCAGGTGTCCCAATTAGAGTTGAGCTAACTTCTAGAAGTCCGGGTTCTGCTGGTTCGGCCGAACTTCGGGACAAAGTCCGGGTTCGGGTCCGGACAGAACCCGAACTTTGTCCCGGACCCCGAACCCCATTGAAATCAATGGAGACCCGGACTTTTAGGTACAAAAAATGTTGTAAAATAATCCTGGAAGGTCCTAGAGGTCTGCAAAAGGAAGGAAATGTGGGTAAGGGTGGGACAAGTGACCTACAAAGAAATGGGGACAGGGAAATAACTTTAAATATTTTAAAAAAAAGAAAAACATAAAAAATGCAAAAATGGAGATCATCTTCAAAATGGGTCTGAAAAGTATTAATTAACATTAGAGGCCATAGAACTGTTCTAAAATCATCTTCAAACTGTGTCAAAAAAGTATAAATAAGCCGGTACCCATATGATATCACTGTTCTGAAAACATCTGGAAACTGTGTGTGAAGAGCGAAACCATATGCATGCTCTTCTCTATGCTGTATTTTCAAACACACTATCCAGATGTTTCAAGTGCATGTGTATGGTTTCTCCCCGGTTTTAGGTAAAGTGTTCTATTCTATTTCCAGATGTATGAAGAAAAGATGTAATGTGTGAAGAACATCTGTTCTGGTGCAGAAGACATGTGTGTGAATAGCAGATGTGCAATGATTGACGGTTTCATTTAAAGTGATACACACATTTTAAAAAGAAGTGTGAATAAAAGATGTGCAATGATTGACGGTTTGATTTAAAGTGACACACAGACTTGAAATAATTGTGCAGAAGAGATGTGCAATGATTGACGGTTTCATTTAAAGTGATACACACATTTTGCAGAACAGTGATATGGGTACTCCCGGCTTATTTATACTTTTTTGACACAGTTTGAAGATGATTTTAGAACAGTTCTATGGCCTCTAATGTTAATTAATACTTTTCAGACCCATTTTGAAGATGATCTCCATTTTTGCATTTTTTATGTTTTTATTTTTTTTTAAATATTTAAAGTTATTTCCCTGTCCCCATTTCTTTGTAGGGCACTTGTCCCACCCTTACCCACATTTTCCTTCCTTTTGCAGACCTCTAGGACCTTCCTGGGCTTTTTTACAGCATTTTTAAGATTTTTCATTAAAATTACCAGAACCCCGGACCCGAACCCGGACTTTTTTTGAAAAGTCCGGGTCCGGGTCCCGGACACCCCAAAGTTCGGTACGGACCCAAACTTTACAGTCCGGGTTCGCTCAACACTAGTCCCAATACTTTCAACAATATATTGTATATGAAATGCAATTATGAAAATAGAGCACAAAAAACAATTAATATGTAAAAGCAATGTAAATTCAGTTCTAGGAATCTCTATACTAATAAAAGTAAGCACTCATTGCTTCAAGGTGATTTCCCTTTAAATTGTAGAAATGCTTGTATTTATTTTGGAAGCCACAGGATCCAGGTATAATGAAATAATACAAGGTTGCTTGGGTCTATTCTGTTCATCGGCAGAGTACAATGTATGAAGTTTTTTTTCATTTAACTTAGTTACTATAAACTGTATTAGTTTCTCTTTCCCAGAAATTGCAATACAAACGTCTAAAATGTCAAGGAAGTGCTGAATTTTACACGGTAAAGTGAGAAATACCATCAGAGTAGAAGAACTTCTCATGACTGCTGGATATCAGGATTTTTTGCTCCGCGGAATCTTAAGTGCATAGCAACAAAAAATGTAAACTATTTTGTGTTTTGTTTTTAAAGAATTTAGCGGAATTTTATGTTCTTTGCCCTTCCTTTTTCCCATAGTTGTTCCGTTTGATATAGGATGTTGTATGTGCTTCCCTTTTGCATAGGGAAGCTGGGTTTTACTTTATAGTTATATACATTTGAAAAGCAAACAAGAGTATATTTACTGTTTTCTCATTCCTTCCAAAGTCATAAACCTTAAAGTGTATGTATAGCCAACATTTTTATCTTTAGTTTTAAATAGAGTAGGACATTAGACATGTGCAGTTAGTTTCTTTCCTAATAAATATTCGGACAAATTTTTCATTATTTGAAGATATGGATATATCCAAACACCCAAATTACAGTATAAACAAAGTTTACCGAATGCTCCGAATATTATCGAATTGAAATTCAAATCAAATTTTACATCGAATTCCAGTTGAATTTGAACTGTACACATATTTCTGAAATCAAAGACTGTGTGTGTTATTAGAGTACCATTTCGAAATAACACTGTTTTTGTTAAGCCAAAGGTGATTTAAAGAGTCATTGTAATCATTTGATGAAGATTTTTCTTTTGTTTGTTCACTTTTTGATTCGACCAATTCAAAATTTATCATTTCAAACGTTTCTAATCGAAAAAAAAACCTGTAAATTCGAAGAAAATTCAAAAAATACATAAAACGAATTCTGAATTCCAAATACGAATCCCGAATACGAATTGCACGAATCAACTGAATTTAACGAAACAAAATAACTAAATTAACTAATCTAAACTAAACAAAACAATTTTTTTCGTCATGCACGAGTCTATAGGGTATAGTAAAAATCCCTGTCAGTTAGGTTTTTGCTGTCTCTTTATCAGAGAGATTTCCCTTCACTTCCTGTCCTGGAGACGCAACAGTAAATAAGAGACAATGGGGGGATTTTCTAAAACTGGAGCTTGCAAAATCTGGTATATACTATAGAAACCAATTAGCTTCCAGGTTTTAATGTCAAGTATTAGTACTGCTCCAATATTAGTAAATCTCCCCCCGAATGTACAAAGTGATAAGAATACATCTCTTAGCTGTTAACAGAACAGTTTTCCTCCTTGAACGATTGTCACTCTATTCCTCCTTCCTTATATTACTACAATTATTACAATTTTGCTCTTGCCATCTTGTCTTGTTGAAAATGTTTACATAGGAAGCCTTGAATGAATGGATATGTAGCCCTGAAACCCTAGGGTTACTCTATTGGTATCATTATTTAACAATATTGCATCAGGGTTTGGGCATGGTCTGGATTTGGGCTTGTAGCATCTACACACCAAAAAATTTATGTTTCCATGGTTTGTAATGCAAGTAAGTGAATCTGATAATGAAGTGCCACACAGGAGAATTAATAGTCCACGTATAAATGTATTCAAATCTATGGTCAAATAGAAGACTTTATAAAGCAACCAATGTGGTTCAAAGGGCAGAACTGGCCCCCTTATCAGGGCTACAAAGAAAATACACACCAAAACACTGGGGACTTAATATGATCTGGCAATTCTTTATCTTAGCTTGTGAGAAACAAAGTTAGTGGAACCATAACTTAGCCAAAGTAGTCTGGAAAGACAACTATATAGTACATCCCTCAATAGGCCATTTACCCTACCATGTTATGTTTGGATGTACTCCAAGAGGGGTCCTACACAGTACCCACAGAAGAACTTGAACACACTCTGACTTCCTAGATTCAGGAATGGAGACAATGCCTATCTGAAGTCCAACAGTTCATTAAAAAACAGCAAGGAGATTTGGAAACATCAGACTTTGACCTTCATCCTGGGGAAGTGCTAGTCCAACATAAAGGCGCACACCAGCAAGGAAAATTGCAAACACAAGCAATTTTGGTTAAGATGTTCATGGAGTTGTTCTACAACAGCCTATTTCAGGTATGCCAATCAACGATGTCCAGAGAGAAGGAACCCAATAAAAACCAGGACACCTTCACTGTAAATTCCCTAACCCATTGAGACCCACAGAGAGGTCCCATATGTGGTTTTTCGAATAACTTGTCCAAGGTTATGAACCATAACCATCTCTGCCACCAGAGGTTCAGTGGTGGCTGCCTCTTGCTTTTCCTCCATTACCTCGAAGACCCCCAGGAAAAGCCATAGATACCAACAATGATACTGAGTTCAGGGCCATGCTCCCACTGTGGAGCCCACTAAACCACCCTCCACTGACACAACTGAAGCCAGAGATGTGTTGTCAGTTGTCCTGGAAGATATTCCACGCCTGAGGCGCTCCAAGACCTAACTTCGGGAGATTCCCTGTATACTTTGCGCAGGGTGAATTTGAATGGTTTTCAAATTTGCCGGGGACAAGTTCAAGTGGGGTTGAGTGTAGCGGAGAGCATTTTACTCACCAATTACCAGTTCTGTCTTACAGACACTCTTGATCTAACATTATTAATTACATATATAAATAATTTTAACAGCAAGCTATATTTTCTTTCTCTGTAAATGCACTTTGTTTAGATCACGTTTCATTTTAACATTGACCAGTAAAACTGTCTGATAACATTTTGATTTAGCTGGAATAAAATAGGGAAGACGCGGACAGCTGCTTAGAGCGCCTAATCCCAGCAGATCCCATACAAAAACAGCTAAAGATATTGAATGATCCTTGCAGAGGGCATCAAGTACAGCTGTTCAGCAGGGTTGGCTATATGTTTCATTAAGTGTAGCAGGAGCATTGTGCTCCCATCCTATATGTAAGCAACCGAAATAAAGCAACTCTTTTTTTTTTTAACTTATGCATCTGAAAGTAACAGCTGGGTCTATGGTTTTTAGCTCTAGGAAGACTAGGGTCACTGTCAGTGGCCTTGATTAAAACACTACTATATTGTTTAACAAATCACAAAGCAAATGTTTCAAGTATTAGAGGCTAGGACACAGATACTCTTTTTGGTAGAATTCCATCACCCTGTATTAATGGATTCCTTACAAAAAAAAAAAAAACCTACCAGGGTTCGTGCAGGTAAACCTTGCTTTGTTTCAAAAGCAACCTCCACCTCCTGTCATGCAGTCTTTATACTACATCTGTCAAATTTTCATTTTTACATTCCAGGATCAGGATCAGTACTGCTGTACTTCCAGGCCACTCAGAGGTATCGGTCATCATAGACCCCAGTGCTATGGTCATATCTCTTCCTCCCTTTTCTATTCACTATTCACAAAACAAAGCATGGGGATGTGTATTTTGTGAATGGTTTGAAAGAGAGGACCACAGTGCTCCTGCCTTGGTCACCGTGCACTGCTATGGTGGTAGTTCCACCACTGAATGGAATTAGTGAACGCTAGTAAGTTTGTGGCTGAAACACAGAAATCTTGTGGCAAACGCAGCCACAGAACTCAGTATTGACCACAAAGATCCTGTTTTATGTTCCAATATCTTTATTGGAAATTTTTAGAAAAAAAAAAGAGCCAAAACAGACAACAGCATAGATCAACGGCATTGGTCAAATATATGGACAGGTGATAGACCGCAATGCAGGCAGGATGTGGTGTTGGCAAACAAATATAAACAACAATGATGGCAAGTCATTGCAATTATACATAAACCAACACAGAAATGCAGAACAACGGATAATGAATAAGAAATGAAAATAAAAAAGTAAAAGTGCTCTACAGTGAAGTCCCACGGAGGCAAAAAAAACAAAAACAGTGCTAAGTGTGAAAACATGGATAGCCCAGGAAGCACCAGCTTAATGAACAGTAAATATCTTGCAGAAGATGCAGAATAATAGCAATAGAAAGAAAAGGAAAGAGAAGAAAAGAAAAAAGAG
Source organism: Glandirana rugosa (assembly GCA_018402905.1). Lineage (NCBI taxonomy): Eukaryota > Metazoa > Chordata > Amphibia > Anura > Ranidae > Glandirana > Glandirana rugosa. The sequence goes on from BLSH010037532.1 coordinate 203,996, forward strand.
TGAAAACATGAAAAAAAAAGGGTGAAGGTAAGGGGAGAGGGGTAGAGAGCTATAGCCCGCCCGGCTACTACACGCTAGTGTCATGAAGAGGATTGAAGATATTAAATCCTTGGGTTCCAAACTCTATCGATGCACAGGGAGGTATCTTTAAGGATGCTAAACAATTCATTGATCATGATCCAAATAATTATGCCTCATCACCACCAAGTCTACTGTGGGTTTTTTTCAAGCAGTCGCAATGGCTATCTTGGCCGCAAGATAAATAAAATAAATTAAAGTTTGAGTGTGTCTGGGCACCTCCGTCACAGATTCATTAAGAAAAACTACTCTGAGATCCTTTACAACTTTTACCATGGTAGCCCAATAGATCAGGGCATGAACTCGTATCCAGAAGCGCTTGACCTTACTACAGGACCACCATATGTAAAACAAACATCAAACCCACGTTGCCACAGCCATGAAAACAGGAAGTGAGGAAGAATTCAGGTACATTTTTTAAAGTCCTTCAGGCACCAAGTACCAACCGGACAGGATTTTAAAGCTCGCCTCTACCAGCGAAATATACATTACTCCTTTGTCCTGGCTAGCCAATCTCTTCAGTCCTCCTCATCAATTTCCGCCCCTAAATCCCTTTCCCAAGCCAGCATATAGGGTAATTTGCCCATGGTATTGACAAAGTGTTTATACAGCTCGGAAATGCCACCCCTTTCACCGCGGTGGGATCTGCTTTCAAAAGCGGCTGAAAACCCTGTTTTCACAAAGATAATGTGCAGAGAACGTCACTCAATGAAGAGCTAAAGCCAATGCTAGAATTCTGTTTCAGTTTTTACCCTCTATTCTTCGCAGATGAAGACTTCTCATATTTTGTGTATGCAGTCATAACCTTGAAGGCTGTTTTTCTTGAAGCACCAAACAGTTTGGCTGTTGCTGTTATAGGCACTCAAGCAAAATGGGCACCGACAATTCATCCTCTTTGGAAGTTTACCCATTTTACTGACCAATTGTACTAACTTCTACTGAACATAAAGTATAATACAGTGGCATACAATTTAGAGAGCATGGAAATCACCATTTTTTTCCTGTGTATTTTACACAAATACAATACAGTCCAATAATACTGGTTTTCACTTCACTGTGTCCACCCCCTTTATATACAGTATGTGCGTATATATTGGCTAACCCCTAAAAATTGGAATGTTTAAAATATGGTAGGCTCGACTTTCATCTTAATATACAATGGAAAGACAGAATTACTGAAAGAAACAGTCAAGTTGTTACTGACATTGTTCCCATGCATTGTGTCTTTGTACATTGAGGAGAGACCTGGAAGGGCCATGTGAGGTCAAGCTAACAATAGGTCACATGCCAAGGTATTAAACCCAAAAGCAAACATTAATTACATTGCAGCTTACCAGTTCTTAGATGTGGTGGCTGCATTCGCTTTCTTTTTTATTTTCACCTGGTTATCAGGCCAGTAAATCTGTTTATTTTTTTTCAACAGAGCAAGCTGTCCTGCAAATGTAGTCATTAGAGGGTTGTAGAGGGTTCTACACTGACAGAGGTGCTTGCAATTGTCAGCTTTTATTTATTTATATAAAACATTTATTCTATATCCTGTTTACCCTTCAATAAAATTTCTTTTGGAAAAAGAAAACAAAAAAAAACAAAAACATTTATTCTAAAAGGAAAAAAATAGTTTCTGTAATTGCTTAGAAAGTGTTAGCTGGAGTTTGGCCCCAATTTGTTGTTGCATCTGCAAGTCCTGCTAGTCCATCTAACACTTCCCTCCCCCAGACTGACAATGATGTTGCTCCTTCATCCAGAGTCAGACACCCTAATAGAGGAATTGTGTTACTGATCGGATCACCAGGTGAAAACAGAAGGAAAAAGTCTAAAAAAGAACACTGGTGCAGCCATCACATCTAACGATTGGTAAGCTGCAAAACATTACAGTTTTGGTTTTGGGTTAAAAGTGATTGTAAAGTCTTGTTTTTGTTTTTTTTAATAACAAGCATGTTATACTTACCTCCTCTGTGCAGTTGGTTTTGCACAGAGCAGCCTGGATCCTCCTGTTCTTGGGTCCCTCTTTGCTGCTCATGGCCCCTCCCTCCTATCGAGTGCCCCCTCAGCCAGCAGCTTTCTATGGGGGCACCCGAGCCAAATCAGAGCTCTGTGTATCCATTTAGACGTGGAGCCCAGACCCGGCCCCGCCCCCTCTCTCCCCTGATTGGCTGACTGACTTTGATTGACAGCCGTGGGAGCCAATACTGTGTCTCAGCCAATCAGGAGGAGTGTCCCAGATGGCTTAGACATTCATGGACATTTCTGGAGAAAAGGGGCTCAGGTAAGTAATTAGGGGGTGCTGGGGGTGGGGGGGGGCTGTTACACACAAAGGTTTTTAATCCTAATGCATAGAATGTATTAAGATAAAAAAACCTTCTGCCTTTACAACCCCTTTAATACTGCTTTAACTTGCTGCCAAGGGATCTTAAAGTGGGAGTAAACTCCCAAGGTTGACACTTACCTATAGGTAAGTCTATAATAAGGCACAGTAAATATCTCCTAAACATGCACCGTTTAAGAAATATTTACTTGTGAATGGGCCAGTGACATCACCGGTGCATGTGCTCTGAAGGAGCGGCATTCCTTCAGAGTCCTGTGTCGTGAATAGCGGCTCCCGTGACATCATCGCAATGCAGCCAATCAGACGACCAGAGGGCGTGAACCAGAAAGGAAGACCTGGTGAAGATGAAAGACCTGTCAGCGGTAACAGCGTGTCACTGGAGGCCTTCATTTTAAGTTACGTTTCACATAATGTGCTAATATGCAATGCAACATTGTGGGGTTGATTTACTAAAACTGCAGAGTGCAAAATCTGGTGCAGCTGTGCATAGAAATCAATCAACTTCCAGGTTTTGCGGTCAAAGCTTAATTGAACAAGCTGAAGTTAGAAGCTGATTGGTTTCTATGCAGAGCTGCACTGGATTTTGCACTCTCCAGTTTTAGTATATCAACCCCTACAACTTTACCTTGCAGGTAAAAAAGCACGGGGACACTCTCTGCATGGAGTTCTTATTTCCTTACTAGTCCCCTATGCAGAGGCCCTCTTGTGTCCAATAGATATGGTGGCATTTTGTGAAGATGTCTGGGCAACCGCTTTTTGACACAAAATGTTATTAGCTTCCCTCTCAATATGGTCTTTGTGATGTGACTTGATGGGGCAAAATTAAGTTTTTTTTCCATGCCCTCAACTGCCTCCCTTCTTTTTGATGTCTTGAAATTCAAAGATTACCATTTGGTAAGTTACAGAAATGCACACCTTTTTTTAGCCCAAGAAAAATCTGATACCAAGGGCCGCACAAGCGTTTAGCATATTTCGTAAATGAAAAACCAGTAAAATGCTATCAACAAAATAGCAGCCATCTGCACACAGACATCAACTCTCTGTTGCATGAATGCAAATAAAATGCGTAAAAGAGGGCTTCAGCTCCTGTTCTCCACCTGTAGAGAACTCCTCCTCCTCCCCAAAAAGGGTGAAGTGCATCTGAGTAGTTCTCTACAGGTGGAGAACAGGAGCTGAAGCCCTCTTTTACTCATTTCATTTGCATTCATCCAACAGAAATTTGGTGTCTATGTGCAGGTGGCCACCATTTTGTTGAGCTTTTGCATTGAGGTTGAGAGTGCATCATTACATGGTTGATTAGATAGATAGATAGATAGATAGATAGATAGATAGATAGATAGATAGATAGATAGATAGATAGATAGATAGATAGATAGAATAACAGGGACTGTAAGGATGCATTACGTATTACTTCTACATCTTTCTGTTTTGGGAATGGTACTAATCAAATCAAAAGATGTCTATAGGGCCACTATCTGCAATGATTAGTTACATTCTTAAAAGATTTGGATCAGGAAGCAGAAGGTGCACAGACTAAGAACGAAGTGAACAGTACTGCAAAATTTTCCAGGATAAGAAAGAGGACAGTTTTCAGCACAAGTAGATATAAGGTTAATACACAAAAAATGGTTTGCGTCCCTGAATGATCAAAATCAACAGGACAACCCATATCCTTATATGGAAAATAATCAGGATCAATATAACCAATGTCCATTCAATTATCATCAAAGAGACTCTAATACTAATGGTTGGGGTTTTCCAAATCCAAACACGGGCCAAGATGCAAAAGAGGCTCGAGAGGAGGGAGGAGATCTAAGAAAAAAGAGAAAAAGGACGTAGTTGGTTCAGGAATTTTTTCATTTAAGTAAGACTGTTTTAACTGAAGACGAGACCATGATTTTGGACAAAGGTCTTAAATTTGTACCTGCTGTCAAATTAGACAAATTTCATACGTTTACTGACGTGCAGAAATTTGTCAGAAAACTTAATGTGCAACGCTATCTCCTTACCAACCCGATGAAGGTTCCGGTTTGGGCAGATATGGGGGAATATGTTCATTCGGGGATGGAATGTCACAGTGTATGAATGTTTTTAGAGATTTGGTTTGCAAGGACCTTGATGCCCTTACAATTAAAAGAACTCATACTGATTCTTCGATTGCAGAAGGCCTTAAACAACTATGTGCCAATAAAGATTTGATAGTTCGCCCAGCAGATAAGGGAGGAGGTATCGTAGTTCTGGACAAGGGAGATTACGAAAAGGAAATGTTACGGATCTTGAGCGATAGCGACACCTATGTTATGATCCCTTCTGATCCTACGAGGAAATATAAAAAGGATTTAGAGACCATTGTCAGTTATGGATTTCATGAGTCTATTTTAGATAAGGAGACGGCTTATCTTATCCCTTTGTGAAAAAAAGAAAGATGTGATCTGACCCCACCACTGTGATCAAGCCTCCATCCCTATTATATACAACAACAAGCAACATGGCGGTCATGGAACTGTAAATGAGGCTTGTCACAAAAAAGATTATAGTCATCAATTATAAATCAAGTTATTTATTAAATTGGTTATAAAATACTTAATTAAACATGATCATGGAATTCATCGCCCAATTCAAGGGTGGATGTACATTACATTTCATAAAAAGCCTGTCGCATATAAGCCATGCACATGATGATAAATGATAAATAAAATATAAAACACATCTTCATCTTCATTGGTTAAGCAACAGTTTTCTTTTCCACCACCACTTGTCCTTTAGTCTGGCTTTGCAAAATAACAATCTTGATTATGCAGTTCACTTTTGGTCACCAACCCTCAGGAAGGATGTCCTTGAACTAGAGAAAGACCAGAGAAGGGCATCAAAGCTAATAAGGGGGTTGGAGTACCATGGAGTTATGACAAAACAACTACAAACATTAAATGTATTCTTCCTGGAGAAGAGATGCTTAATGTGAAATATGATCACAATACACAAATCTTTAAATTGGGAATATAGCATTGGGAGGAAACAATTACATTGTAGACACGCAATAGCGTTGGATGAGAAGCATTTCAATCTTAAACTGCGGAAGGGGTTCGTTACCTTTAGATCGGTGAGGATGCGGAACTCCCTTCCAGAGTTTGTGGTGTTAGTGTGGAATGTAGATAAATTCAAAACATTTTTGGATGTGTTGTTTAGCGAACAGAATGTACAGGGATATTGTAAATGGCAGTCAACAGAGTGAACGCTGTTGGAGATGTGATCAGTCTGAAGGCACTCTTTTACACATTTTTTGGAAATGCCCTGAGATTTGCACTTTCTAGCAACCTGTGCTGCAACTTATTCACAAATTTACTGACATTTCCTTACAGGATGACCCCACTGCGATGCTGCTTAATCTCACGCCACTGTCAAAGAAGAGGCACCACAAATCTTAATCTTAAGCACCTGTTATACGCAGCACAAGCTTGCATCCCTGGCATGTGGAAACAACGATCTGCCACAACAGTCGTACAATGGCTCGCAAGGGGGAATGACATCAAGCAACTAAAGGACCTTACTTCAGCCCGAGACAAAAACAAGGAACAAAAGACCAGGTGGTTCTATTGCAATCTGTTTTGCTTCTCTGATGAATACCTGCAATACGTTTGATCCATGCAGTGTCTTGGTTCCTGCTCTTTATTGAATCATGGTCTTGGCCTACTTTTCTTGGGCTTCTCCAGCGGTGACCTTCTGCCCCCCTTTTTTTTGTTCTCCTCCTCCTCCCCGCATTTTCTCTCTTCTTTCTTTTTTTTTCTCCCTCATTCAGGCACGCATAGTCATATCTGACTTTTGTTTATTATATTGTGCTCTGATGTTTTCCAGGCATAGGTCCGTACTTTGAGGCCTATCCTCCTATCCCTGGAGGCCTTACTGTTCACTTTTAACTGAATCCTTTCACCATGTTTAGTTATAATTAATGCTGTACCCCTCTGTGGATTTTTTGGGGGAAATGTAACTTGCAAGTGTTTCGGAACAATTGGCGGATAAATATATCGAGTCATGCATTCTTTTGTTAACTGATGCAAATCCTTTAAGTAAAAAAGAAAAAAAAGAAAAGAAAATGGCAGTGGCATAAACACACACATTGTCAGGGACGTGCTGGTCATAGCATTGCTGGTACTGAAGGGCAAACACTAATGCGCATGATCCCACATGTGCCCATTATGTCCGGCACACAAATGTGCACATGCGCAAGCACCAATGCACAGGTGCGCCAGTGAGCATTGGTGCCAAATGTCATATATAAGGGCAGAAGGTTCACTAGTGTTTTGCTCCCTGATCTGCAGCTTGTAACCTATATACATGTTCCTGTGTTCCTTATCTGATTCCTGTGTTTGACCCGGCTTCCTCTGACTACATTTACTATCTATTAGTTTGACCCCAGCTTGTCTTGTGGACTTTGCTTTATCTCTCCTGTGCTTGATATCCTGTTGCCAAACCTTGCCTGCATCCTGACCATTCATTGCCTGCCATCTATGTCTGCATCTGATCGCCTTCTGACCATGCATCTGGTGCCTCTTCTACTCTGCATGCACTTACCCAGTTCCTGCTTCCTGCTGCCATCAGCCCAGAATCTGCTGGCTTGCCATTGCCTGCCATTTAACCTGCTGGTTCACCCTGGTGACCATAGGTGTGCGCAGCCTATTGCATTAGGGTGCGCACCACAAAAGCGCAAACAAACATGAGTGTGTTTGTGTATATATGTCAGAAGGGCAGAGATTGGTGTCAGTAGTTTATTTTTATTTTATTTTTTTACAATTTTGTTTTTTTATTATTTTTTTTTACAATATTATATTTTATTATTTTATTTATAATTTTTTTAGGAGCCCTGCTGGGGGGCTTTGGTGAAATATCAGGGGTCTAAACAGACCCCTAATGTCTCACTTTTGAAAGAGAGAAAGAGACTGAGGAGAGAGATTCCCCAGTCCCTTTATCTGCAGCCAGACAGTAGGGGGAATCAGCACAGTACAGGATGATTAGAGTGTGCCCAGGCACACCTGTCACCCTATGTGCGCACGCCTATGCTGGTGACACATCTACTACACAAAAGACGATCCAGGCACCCATATACCACCACACTCTCAGGGCCACTATAAAAACATTGGTGGTCCTAAGCAGGGGTTGTAGGAGAGGCTTTCCTTCTGCACGTCAGGCTCAAACACCAGGTACGTCAAGTACGAGACACACATAGGATGAACTGGATGGACCAGTGTCTTTACTCAATCTTACCAACTGTAACTAATGCAATCATTTGAAGGTTGGATAAAAAGTCCAACTCCAGAAAACTAGAAAGTTCCTCCCACGCTGCTAAGGTTTAACTGCTCAATCAGTTCCAGGGGGCTTGGGAAAGAAAATGTAGTTACCCAATCTTTGGCAACTCTGTGCTGCAAGACTGCACCTCCCACAGCATCTTCTCCCCCATGTTACAATGATCTAAGGTCCTGATGTCATGGTCCACAGCCCTGGATGCATTGGACATGATGACCCTCAAGGGACAGTCCAAGGAGGAGCACCGCCTGCTGACGAAGGGGAGGATCAGATGTTTTTACTATCCCCCTCTGCCAAGAGAGATTTTCAAGTTTCCCTGCATTTGGCTATAATGTAGTACAAAACTTGTGGTGGTAAATAATATATTCTTTATAGAGCTTTGTACATCAGACCAAAAAGTGGGATATGGAGGAAAAACAAATAGAGAGATTTGTTTCCAAAAGAGAGACAGTCTTTCCAAAAGAGAGACAGTCTTGCCAAAAGAGAGACAGTCTTTTCAAATTAGGGACAGTGTTTCCAAAAGAGGGACAGTCTTTCCAAAAGAGAGACAGTCTTGCCAAAAGAGAGACAGTCCTTCCAAAAGAGAGACAGCCCTTCCAAAAGAGAGACAGCCCTTCCAAAAGAGGGACAGTCTTTCCAAAAGAGAGACAGTCCTTCCAAAAGAGAGACAGTCTTTCCAAAAGAGAGACAGTCCTTCCAAAAGAGAGACAGTCCTTCCAAAAGAGAGACCGTCTTTCCAAAAGAGGGACAGTCTTTCCAAAAGAGAGACAGTCCTTCCAAAAGAGAGACAGTCTTTCCAAAAGAGAGACAGTCCTTCCAAAAGAGAGACCGTCTTTCCAAAAGAGGGACAGTCTTTCCAAAAGAGAGACAGTCTTTCCAAAAGAGAGACAGTCTTTCCAAAAGAGAGACAGTCTTTCCAAAAGAGAGACAGTCTTTCCAAAAGAGAGACAGTGTTTCCAAAAGAGAGGCAGTCTTTCCAAAAGAGAGACAGTCTTTCCAAAAGAGAGGCAGTCTTTCCAAATTAGGGACAGTCTTTCCAAATTAGGGACAGTCTTTCCAAAAGAGAGACAGTCTTTCCAAATTAGGGACAGTCTTTCCAAAAGAGAGACAGTGTTTCCAAAAGAGAGACAGTCTTTCCAAAAGAGAGACAGTCTTTCCAAATTAGGGACAGTCTTTCCAAACTAGGGACAGTCTTTCCAAATTAGGGACAGTCTTTCCAAAAGAGAGACAGTCTTTCCAAATGACAGTTGGGAGCTATGATACTGTTGCACTCCCAACACTGTTTTCTAGTAAAGGGCAGCATGGGGCTATGTATAAGTACCGTATTACACTTTACTTCCGCTGTCCTTTCCATAGATATGTCCTGGTGCTCTCCTCGAAGTTAAATATAATGATTTATTCATAGGAGTAAATATTTCAATGGAAGCAAGTTCACTTGCAATGTTATAGTGCTATAAAATGTTTCCTATCCTTGTAAGTGGATGATCTAACAAAAATAAAGTATTTCTTTCCTAACAGTATTTGATGGAATATAGGCTACTTATGTTACATAAAGGCGCTAGTATTGTAGTCAATCAATCATATAAATGACACATTCAGCGGGAGACAAATGAGGGCTTGTTGGAGCAGGAATTGAACAAGTAAACACGTTGTGTAATGTTCCTTAATGTACTGTTTCTCTTTGTGGGAAAATGATGGTGTTTTGTAGAAGGTTAACAAGCGTGCCCTCGGAGGAAGGCCTATGGTTTTAGCAGAACTGTACTAATATTCAGACAGATGACTTCCCGCTGACAGTGAAACATATTTCATAACACGTCTTCAGAACTGAATGGTGTCTCCTACAGGAGGAGCCTAACAGAAATGATAGAGTACAGACAATTTTTCTTTAGGCTGAGCGAGGAGATTCTTCCCGGAATAATCCTTCCTTTAAGTAGCTAAGATCAGGAGGGGCCATTTCTGGTTCTGTATATTAACAATGTGGCAATGTGTAATTATAAATTCTGGTCATTCATCGCAAACCTCGTATACGGTCTTATACGTAGCACATTTCCAGCTTCAGGGCGGCCTTGCAGTATATATATGTGATCCTGCAATTCCGGGTATCGAGTGCGAGCCTGCGCCACTAGCTCACTCCTGCTGTGATTCTACACAGCAGGAGCAGATCAGTGGGTCCCATGGAACTGATGTCCACCAGCACCCGCTGATCTTTCTGTACACCATCGGTCCCCAACCTTTTTGGCACTGGGGACCGGCTGCATGGAAAAAAGATTGGTGTTGGCGCTTGTAATATAAAATGAAATAGTTCAACTCACCATAATGCAGAATCAGTGGGAGCCCTGAGTGTGTCACATGCCACCGTTGCCTGCCACCAGATGCAGCTTGTCACTTGCCATGTCACCTGCCACCAGATGCAGCTTGTCACTTGCCATGTCACCTGCCACCAGATGCAGCTTGTCACTTGCCACGTCACCTGCCACCAGATGCAGCTCGTCACTTGCTATCATCGCCTGCCACCAGTTGCAGCTTGTTACTTGCCACAAAATCTGCCACCAGATGCAGCTTGTCACTTGCCACGTCACCTGCCACCAGATGCAGCTCGTCTCTTGCTATCGTCGCCTGCCACCAGTTGCAGCTTGTTACTTGCCACAAAATCTGCCACCAGATGCAGTTTGCCACGTCGCCTGCCACCAGATGTAGCTTGTCACTTGCCACGAAACCTGCCACCAGATGCAGCTTGTCACTTGCCATGAAACCTGCCACCAGATGCAGCTTGTCACTTGCCATGTCACCTGTGACCAGGTGCAGCTTGTCACTTTCCACATCACCTGCCACCAGATGCAGCGTGTCACTTGCTATCGTCGCCTGCCACCAGTTGCAGCTTGTTACTTGCCACAAAACCTGCCACCAGATGCAGTTTGCCACGTCGCCTGCCACCAGATGTAGCTTGTCACTTGCCACGAAACCTGTCACCAGATGCAGCTTGTCACTTGCCACAAAACCTGCCACCAGATGCAGCTTGTCACTTGCCATGTCACCTGTCACCAGATGCAGCGTGTCACTTGCTACATAACCTGACACCAGATGCAGCTTGTCACGTCACCTGTCAACAGACATGAATTGCCCCTATCCTGCCACCAGATTAAGTTTCCCACTGTTGCTTGCCACTTGCCACATTGCCTGCCACCAGATGCAGCTTGTCACTTACCACGTCACCTGCCACCAGATGCAGCTTGTCACTTGTGTTGGTGCTTGAATCATCACGACACCTTGGTTGATATGGTGTATTATTACATTGTAATATAAAATGAAATAGTTCAACTCACCATAATGCAGAATCAGTGGGAGCCCTAAGTGTGTCACATGCCACCGTTGCCTGCCACCAGATGCAGCTTGTCACTTTCCACATCACCTGCCACCAGATGCAGCGTGTTACTTGCTACATCACCCGCCTTCAGATGCAGCTTGTCACTTGCCACATAGCTTGCCACCAGATGAAGCTTGTCACGTCACCTGTCACCAGACACGAATTGCCCCTATCCTGCCACCAGATTAAGTGTCCCACTGTTGCTTGCCACCAAAAAATACCAGATGCAGCTTGTCACTTTTTAATTGTAAAGGCAATTGGTGGCAGACAACAGTGACAGCAGAGAAAGAGGCTTCTATTCCAGCATTTAAGCACATGTGCATTGGCTGGGTCCCAGAGTGAGGGCGGGCAGTGAGAGATGGTGTAATCTGTCTGCTGCCCACGGCTGCAAAGTGAGGGCGGAACTGCGGTGATGCAGTGCAGATGGTAAGAGAAGATGTCATCTCTCTGCTCTCTCATTTGCCCGCCCATTGTCTCTCTCATGCCACCCGCCCTCCGGCCCAGCTGCAGAGAGGCCATGGCCCGATGGTTGGGGACCCCCACTGTTCACAGGTGGAACATCTAATGTAAACACTGGGGTGTGCCCATAGAGAGGATCAAGCTGGCCCAGTCCACCAGCCTGGGTGCAGGAAGGCGTTAACCCCTATCCAAAACCACCGGTGGAGAGTGCCCTAGATCCCTGTGGAGGGTGAACCACACAAGCGCAACTGACCCTCCGGTCGTACGGCCACGAGAGTCCAACATATCTGGTAAGGAGCCATGCCACGTTTCCCTTTTCTACACTGATTACAGTTTGAAGCACTCCTTTATATGGTTTTATCCCTTGAAGAACTCTTTATCTCCATTTTTCATATGATAAGTCTAGTGATTTGGATTTACCTACACTGCTAACTGGGACTCCTCTTTTGGAACTATTTGATCCATCTGTTGCTATTTTTTGGACACGTCACTGTTGTTTTTATCACCAATTTGAAGTTTATTATGGACTTTGAATGAACATCCTTGGTTTATGTCTTGTTCACCATTGTGCATGTTTCAGTGTTTGTTTGATCACCTAATTCAGCGCCACATTTTCTGTTTTTAATATTTTCTTAGCATTTGTGGTCATATGCGGTGTGTGCAGCTCACTTTCCCAATTTGCGCATGAGCCCTCTGTTTCTTAAAACAAAAAAAAAGACTGAAAATTTTGAAAAAAAAAAGATTTTCTTCTTTTCTGTAAAAAAATATTGCAAATATATAATCTTTCTTCGTAAATTTAGGCCAACATGTATTCTGTTACTTTTTTGGTGAAAATAACCCAAATTAGTGTATATTATTTAGTCTGTAGGAAAGTTATAGAGTCTATAAACTATGGAATATACAGTATCTCACAAAAGTGAGTACACCCTTTACATTTCTGTAAATATTTTATTCTATCTTTTCATGTGACAACACTGAAGAAATGACACTTTGCTACAATGTAAAGTAGTGAGTGTACAGCTTGTATAACAGTGTAAATTTGCTGTCCCCTCAAAATAACTCAACACACAGCCATTAATGTCTAAACTGCTGGCACAAAAGTGAGTACACCCCTAAGTGAAAATGTCCAAATTGGGCACAATTAACCATTTCCCTCTCCGGTGTCATGTGACTCGTTAGTGTTACAAGGTTCCAGGTGGGAATGGGAAGCAGATGTGCTAAATTTGGTGTTATCGCTCTCACTCTCTCATACTGGTCGCTGTAAGTTCAACATGGCACCTCATAGGCAAAGAACTCTCTGAGGATCTGAAAAAAGAATTGCTGCTCTACATAAAGATGACCTAGGCTATAAGAAGATTGCCAAGACCCTGAAACTGAGCTGCAGCACTTTGGCCAAGACCGTAGAGTGGTTTAACAGGACAGGTTCCACAGGCCTCACCATGGTTGACCAAAGAAATGCATGTGCTCAGCATCATTTCCAGAGGTTGTCTTTGGGAAATAGACGTATGAGTGCTAACAGCATTGCTGCAGAGGTTTAGGGGGTGGGGTGTCAGCCTGTCAGTGCTCAGACCATACTCCGCACACTACATCAAATTGGTCTTCATGGCTGTTGTACCAGAAGGAAGATAAACTTGGTTCAGATGGTGTCACACGTGTGTGGCGGCAACCAGGTGAGGGGTGCAAAGGCCAATATGTCTTACGTACAGTCAAGCATGGTGGTGGGAGTGCCATGGTCTGGGGCTGCATGAGTGCTGCTGACACTGGGGAGCTTCAGTTCATTGAGGGAACCATGAATGCCAACATGTACTGTGACATACTGAAGCAGAGCATGATTCCGTCCCTTCGGAGATTGGGCCGCAGGATAGTATTCCAAGCATGTCTCCAGACATAAACCCTATTGAGCTTCTGTGGGGCATCCTCAAGCGGAAGTTGGAGGAGCGCAAGGTCTCTAACATCCACCAGCTCTGTGATGTCATCATGGAGGAGTAGAAGAGGACTCCAGTGGCAACCTGTTAAGTTCTGGTGAACTCCATACCCAAGAGGGTTAAAGCAATTCTTGGAAAAAGTGGTAGCCACACAAAATATTGAGACTTTGGGCCCAATTCAGACATTTTCACCTAGGGGTGTACTCACTTTTGTTACCAGCAGTTTAGACATTAATGGCTGTGTGCTGAGTTCTTTTGAGGGGGCAGCAAATTTACACTGTTATACAAGCTGTACACTCACTACTTTACATTGTAGCAAAGTGTAATTTCTTTAGTGTTGTCACATGATAAGATATAATAAAATATTTACAATACTGTGAGGGGTGTACTCACTTTTGTGAGATACTGTATATCTAAAAAATTGATCAATCCTGATTATTGACGGCCTCATCTAATTTCTTGAGGCCCGAAAACACCAGGACAGTGAAAATATCCCCCAAATGACCCCTTTTTGGAAAGTAAACAGTCCAAGGTATTTAGTTAGAGGCAAGGCGAGTTTTTTTAAAGTTGTATTTTTTTTCTCACAATTTTTTGGAAAAGGAAGAAATTAAATAAAAAAAATGTTTTCACCAGTGCAGTACAGCACATAACTGGTGTGGTGGTGATCAGGGACACTGGTGACTGACTGGTGACAGTATGTAAAAAAAATAAAAAATAAAAAAAATGTTAATATTATTGCTTTTTTTATCACACTGTGACCAGAGCAATACAATGTTACCATAATGGCACTGTACTACTCTGGGGGAAGTGATCAAGATTTTTTTTTACACACTATGATTGAAATGAATTCAGTGTGTTTTGTTGTGATTAGCTGTGATTGATCATAGCTAATCACATGGCTGTGATTGGCCTTGTCTGTACCATGTGATCACTGTGACCAATCACAGCTAGCAAAACAATTGTTCATAATGGATGGCATGAAAGGAAGCCATCCATTATTTACAATTTCATGTGATGTGCCTTGATTGGACACTCAGTCATCAGCTGTGTCCAGCTGTGTGTGTCACAGCGCTGCCCCGCGGCTGTGTGCCGGACGCGTTCCGGGAGAACGTCATATAATGTCCGCCCGGGAATGTGCCCCATGTGAGGCCATGGGGCTGTGCTGCGGTGTGATCTGTCACTGACTGTGTTTAAAGTAGAACTATTTGCAGGGCAGCTTGGTCTGTTTAAAAACAACAAACTTACAAGCCACATAACCAGGTGAAAATAAAGGAAAGAAAGCCTAAAAATTAAAACAAATGCATCATCACATCTAAGAACTGGTAAGCTGCAATATACAGTAATAAATGTTTGCTTTTGGTTTTAATTCCACTTTAAATCAAATGTTCTGGATGGCTTTTGTAGTGTGAGAGTCAAATGCTCAAACAAGTGAAATATTATTTTGAATTTTAATGTTCTCAAACTTGTGAAAATGTGTTAATTTGTGTCACATAAACCCAAGTTATAATATTACGGTTACACAAACAGTGTGTTGCAATGTAGCACCAAAAATAGCTCTTCTTAAGTAAAATGCAAAGGTTTAGCTTTAACATTCACATTATCCATAGGCAGGCGCAGGGGGTGTCACCCCCGCACGGTGCGGATTCCCCCTGCTGAAATATCACCAAAGCTCCTAAAAAAAATTGTGAAAATAATACAAAAATAAAATAATAAAAGTAAAAAAAAAACTAGGCAGGGTTAACCTGCTAAAAATGATCTATATACCTAAGTACCTATACTTTTTTTGGAACACTCCGTCACATATCCTTAAAGCCTTCTTCAAAAGGTTGGAGGGGCTATTGATATCCTTTGTATGGGCTGGGCGACCCCCCAGAGTGGCAAAACAAATATTATATCTTTCCCTATCGGGAGGGGGCCTGGCACTTCCAAACTTCCAACTCTATTACTGGAGAGCAGTCCTTGTTACGGAGCACTGGTGGCTCTCCCAGCTTAGACAGAACCAGCAGTTACACTGGAGGCAGCTATATTGGGATCCTTCACAGCTTTGAGTAACTTGATGTCCTGGGGGCGTGAGGGCTAGCCCCTCCTTGACACCCCCCATGAAGCAGGATGCTAGGGCAATTTATAGGAAACCCTTCCACTTATCCCCACACATGCCCCTTTGGGGAAACCCCATGCTACCCCACTTGAATACTATTCCAGACCCTGCATTGTGGGCTAAGAAGGGGATCACCACTGTGAAACACATAATATCGAATGGCAGACTCATGCCTTTTCAGGAGTTGAGACCCCTATATTCGATACCTGGCAGCTGCGACATGCATTCGGAGCTCAATTTTCAGAACCAGTGGTCCTTGAGTCAGACTCTGTTGAGCACCTTCTGACCTCCAGTGTGATGGGGAAGCCAGTCTCTCCTCCTTGTATTTGTACCTCACGGTTGCACACAACACTAAACTGACCCACTCTTTGGACAAATGGAGGGAGGATATTCCGACTCTTGGTGATGAGGAGTGGGAACAGTGTGTTTCTACTTGTATTCCCTCTATGATAGCAGCAAAAGACAGATCCATACAGCTTATGTTTCTCTGCAGGGCTTGCTATACTCTGCAGAGATTGGCCCGCATATACCCACAGAGAGACTTGACATGCCCTAGATGTCAGGGGGAGGTAGGGACATTTGGACATATGGTCTGGTCCTGATCCGAGCAATATCTGTGGCACCAGGGTTTCACTGGACCCCCTGGTCTTACTTCTAAGCCACCTGGAAGAAGTGGAGGGGGACAGATATACCAAGTTATGCATAACCTTTTCTCTGGTCTATGCCCAAAGGGAAATACTTTTAAGATGGAAGTTGGTGGGGCCACCTTCTTATGACTCATGGGAACATTTGGTTAACTCAGTTCTGCCCCTATATAACCTCACATATGAAAGTAGACAATGCCCGGATAAGGTTTGGTCTGGCTGGATAGATGCATGTGGTTAATTTTGCTTGACGATTGGGGATGCCTTCTCCTTGTCCCGTTTCCCTCCCTCTCCTTATCCCCCTCACCCCCCGACAATTTCTAATATCTCACTCTTTAATTCATAAATGATGTACAAGAGGGTATGGGATGCTGTGTTTTGTTGTTGACTCAGATTGTCTGTCATGACTAAAGCCTCGTACACACTGGTGCAACGGTTGTACAACCGAACGTGCAACTTTGGACCAAGTTGGATGTTGGCTGTTGTGTCTCGCATACTGACATGCACTAAGCGATCATACAACCAAGCCTAACGTAGTGACGTGTTATCAGTGTATAACGTGGAAGTTCAGGTGTATGTGATTTGTGAATTAGGAATGTAGCTTTCCCAGAACGGGCACTTCTGGGCATTCCTGACTTCTGTTTTGCACATACAACTTTGTTAGACCAACTTCTCTGTACACACGGTACAACAGTCGTACAACCGGTTGCTGTACAACCAAAGTTTTCTAGTCTGCTCATCCAACTTCAGTTGTACAAATGTTGTACCTTGTGTACGGGGCTTAAAGCCTCGTACACACGGTGCGACGGTCGTACGACCGAACGGCCCAAATTGTATGTTGGCTGTTGTATCTCGCATACTGACATGCACTAAGCGATCGTACGACCAAGCCGAACGTGGTGACGCGTAAAGAGCGTATAAAGAGGAAGTTCAGGTGAATGTGATTTGTGAATTAGGAACGTAGGTTTACACGAATGGATACTTCCTAGTGTTCCTGATTCTGAGCATGCGTGTTTTGCACAGTACAACTTGTTGGACCAACTTCTCTGTACACATGATACAACGGTCGTACGACCACTTGTTGTACAACCAAAGTTTTCTAGTCTGCTCATCCAACTTCTGTTGTATGACCGTCACACATCGGCTGTTCTAATCGCGCGGACTAACGGTCGGATGATCGTACGGCCGTTTTCATACGACCGTCGCACCGTGTGTATGGGCCTTAAGACTTGAGTAATGCCTCGTACACACGGTGCAATGGTCATACAACCGCACGTTCAACTTTTGCCCAAAATCGGCTGTTGGCTGTTGTGTATAGTGTACTGACATGAGTCAAGTAATCATTCAACAAAGATGAACACATAGGATAACATGAACACATAGGATAACATGAACACATATGAGAACATGAACACATAGGATAACATGAACACATAGGATAACATGAACACATAGGATAACATGAACACATAGGATAACATGGACACATAGGATAACATGAACACATAGGATAACATGAGCACATAGGATAACATGAACACATAGGATAACATGAACACATAGGATAACATGAACACATAGGATAACATGAATACATAGGATAACATGAACACATAGGATAACATGAATACATAGGATAACATGAATATATAGGATAACATGGACACATAGGATAACATGAATACATAGGACAACATGAACACATAGGATAACATGAATACATAGGATAACATGAATATATAGGATAACATGGACACATAGGATAACATGAATACATAGGATAACATGAATATATAGGATAACATGAATACATAGGATAACATGAATATATAGGATAACATGGACACATAGGATAACATGAATACATAGGACAACATGAACACATAGGATAACATGAATACATAGGATAACATGAATATATAGGATAACATGGACACATAGGATAACATGAACACATAGGATAACATGAACACATAAGATAACATGAACACCTAGGATAACATGAATACATAGGATAACATGAACACATAGGATAACATGAATACATAGGATAACATGAACACATAGGATAACATGAACACCTAGGATAACATGAATACATAGGATAACATGGACACATAGGATAACATGGACACATAGGATAACATGAACACATAGGATAACATGGACACATAGGAGAACATGAACACATAGGATAACATGGACACATAGGAGAACATGAACACATAGGATAACATGAACACATAGGACAACATGAACACATAGGATAACATGAATACATAGGATAACATGAACACATAGGATAACATGGACACATAGGATAACATGAACACATAGGATAACATGGACACATAGGATAACATGGACACATAGGATAACATGAACACATAGGATAACATGGACACATAGGACAACATGATGGAGGATTTATTGACTGTAGGAAAAAACATCTGAAACTAAAAACAGCTGCTGTAAAAAAACGTCCAAAAACGTCCTGTGTGCATGAGGCCGAAAAGTTAAAAGATATAATATGGGGAACTGAAACTTTGAAGAAACCAAAAAACCTTCTGGGACTCAAGGACATGAAAGGGAGAAAAACGGTTTTGGAACTCCAATGGTTAACAAATGGATTTCTGAATCTGGCTGTAATGGTTACATGATTACATTTATTCAACTTTTTGCTTTACTTTTGCACCACCGCAATATTTGACTTTTTAAACTTGTTTTGTTCTTGTTGGAGTTTGTTTTTAATGTCAGCCATACATGTTTTAATGTAATAATATGGTTAGTTTGATATTTTTATTGTGCGTATGAGAAAAACTGAAATGAGTGGAATGTGCAATTGATGAAATCAAAGTCTTTTGTTTTGTGATTAAGCTTTTACAGGATGCAAAAAATTAAATGTTTCTCCAAAATCATAATCTAATACAAATTAAACAAACAGATCACAACTCAGAACAAACAAAACAGCTAGTAAATGGCTAGAGCAAGCCACATAAATACTGCCAAACATAACAACAATTTTTGATTAAATCTAAAGCAAAAACAAAAAACAGCACAATCAAAATCTGATGTATACAAGTACCAATATTAATCCAGGATTCTGAAATGGAACAATGTTCATAAAGGTCCCCTAGACCAGTGGTCGCCAACCTTTTGGACCTCACGGACCACTAAACTGACAATGTTGAATCCCACGGGCCACTAACATGAATTTTACATGCCTTCTACACACAATGCTCTCTGCCCCCCTCCCCGTGGATCACACTGCTACCTTATAAACACAATGCTTTGGCTCTCTGCCCCCCCCCCTCCCCGTACTCTGCATCACACTGATGCCTTACAAAGACTCATCATTGGATCTCGCCTCCTTATCCAGCCATGTGTTCAAGCTCCATGCTCCCTCCCACAGTCTGCACTACTCTCGGCACCTCCCTCTGAGTTCACAGAAGCCGGATCTGAGGAGGCATTGGGTACCACTGACAGTATTTGAGAACACTAGAAACAACATTAGGCAGTTCACCATAATTTTCTCATGGGCCAACAGTGCTCAAAAGACCACGTGTTGGTGACCGCTGCCCTAGACCATCCATTCTTAACCTTTTGGAACCCTTGAACTAATTTGGAGGGACTTTTCGGATAATTGAGCCCTTGGGGGTCACTTATAAGCCAAAAGATATGCGGTTCTGTTGGGTGAAATTGTTTGTGCCTTGTCGGGTGGAAGGCTTTGGAACGCTGTATGGAGTCTGGCAGATGTTAAATTGATGTGAGTATAAACTTGGTACTATGTAGTATGATGCATTCATGTAGAATGCAAATTATTGGCAGTTTTTTCTGCATTGCAGGGTGGCGATTGATATCCCTGATGAAGATATTTTACAGACATTCGAAACGCGTTGGTTTCCCTTTCCATACATTAACTGTTACTGAACTTGTTGGAATGTACAGTCATATATGGTATTAAGTATCACCACCTAACATACTATTTGTATATGAACACTGTTATTGATGTTTTATGGGATGTTATGAGCCTCGTGGAGGTTTTGTTTTAAACTATGAACAATGAAGTTTGTATTTTTATATAAATGTTTCTGGTTATACTGGTTGCCGTGATAAAAAGTGGTATAAAAAGAGGTATGCTTTGTAGTTTCTAAAATAATATTCAGGAGAGCCCTTACTAAAATCAATACAGTGGGGAAAATGCCTCTTAAATTGTTGGCTAGATGGAAGACTGCCCCCCTTACAAAGATGGAAGACTGCCCCCCCCTTACAATCGTGGTTATTCTGCCACCCTTACAAACAGCTTAAAAGATAATTGGTGTAATGCCATTGGCTCAGCCATGTGATGTTGGCCCTGGAATTATACAGTAATCATCAGATGAGAGGTCAATCAACCACAGCCCTAGAAACCTTTGGAGGAACCCCAGCGTTCCACAGAACCCTGGTTGAGAATGGGTGCCCTAGACTGTCCGGTCTATTACCCAGCACACTTTAAAGAAAGCGATGATGACCATTTTGTATTATATAAGATGCTCCACAGTCCTTCACAGATCCTTCTCCTTCTAGCTAAATGTATTACCACATTTTCACATAAGCACCGTGATGTGGCAAGCTAAGGGAGATAAAAACTGTAAAGAGGAATAGCACACTGGTTTACACTAGGAAAAGGGGAAATGGGGAAAATACCTTTTGGGCTTAAGGCAATATTTAGACATCATGCCACCCAAGAGATACATACAGTGCCTTCCGAAAGTATTCGGCCCCCTTTGAACTTTGTGACCTTTTGCCACATTTCAGGCTTCAAACATAAAGATATAAAACTGTAATTTTTGGTGAAGAATCAACAACAAGTGGGACACAATCATGAAGTGGAACGATTTCAAGTTTCCCCCGGCTTATGAAAGCCTTCCGTGACATACATAGAGAACCCACCGTACTACAGATTTATAACGGAATTCGGGTTTTCCATAAAAGGGGTAAAGGGGAAAAGGATCACATTTGGTCACACGATAAGGAGAAATGTCAAAAATAGAGGGAATCGAACGGTGTAGTGCCACGAATACACTTTTACACCATTATGTAAATCGATCTTCCTCTTCCTAGACACTTCCTGACACCTCGTAGAATATATTATGTTTTACCAGTAGTAGCGAAAGAAATTTCACAC
>BLSH010037532.1:225904-240057 GCA_018402905.1 Glandirana rugosa
TACTTCTTGTTCCTTGTGTGGTCCGTCCAGGCTCTATGACAACACCTCTTGTGTCTCCCAGGTGGCTTGTGGCAAACTTTAAATGACACTTTTTATGGATATCTTTAAGAAATGGCTTTCTTCTTGCCACTCTTCCATAAAGGCCAGATTTGTGCAGTATACGACTGATTGTTGTCCTGTTATCTCTGATCAGTCTTCTCCTTGTATGAGCTGAAAGTTTAGAGGGACGGCCAGGTCTTGGTATATTTGCAGTGGTCTGATACTCCTTCCATTTCAATATTATCGCTTGCACAGTGCTCCTTGGGATGTTTAAAGCTTGGGAAATCTTTTTGTATCCAAATCCAGCTTTAAACTTCTCCACAACAGTATCTCGGACCTGCCTGGTGTGTTCCTTGTTCTTCATGATGCTCTCTGTGCTTTAAACGGACCTCTGAGACTATCACAGTGCAGGTGCATTTATAAGGAAACTTGATTACACACAGGTGGATTCTATTTATCATCATTAGTCATTGAGGTCAACATTGGATCATTCAGAGATCCTCACTGAACTTCTGGAAAGAGTTTGCTGCACTGAAAGTAAAGGGGCTGAATAATTTTGCACGCCCAATTTTTCAGTTCTTTGTTTGTTAAAAAAGTTTGAAATATCCAATAAATTTCATTCCACTTCATGATTGTGTCCCGCTTGTTGTTGATTCTTCACAAAAAATTACAGTTTTATATCTTTACGTTTGAAGCCTGAAATGTGGCAAAAGGTCGCAAAGTTCAAAGGGGGCCGAATACTTTCGCAAGGCACTGTAAATATTGACTCCTATTTGTACAAGCTCAGGCCTTGTGTCAAATGCTAGAATGCATGTTGTCTGCTTTAAATTAGAGATGAGTAAAAATTAGAGATTTCATTTGAAAAATTCAATGAAGATTGGGAGAGTTCAATAAAATCTTACCATTTCAAGCGCCGGGCCCTCAAACCACTTCTGGAAGTGCTACAAAACCACAAGATTACCTATTCCTGGGGATTCCCGTTCTCCCTCCGCTTCACCTATCACGACCGAAAATACACCTGCAAGTCGTTGGAGGAACTCCGGGACAGACTTTGTGACCTCCGCCTGTCCCCCAGCCCAGCGCCGTCGACGCCGGGGACACGCCGCAGATCAGCCTCCTACTCCCCGCAGAAATCCACGGCTTCTCCTGCTTCCACCTCCAAGCGAGGCAGATTCATCCCAACAATCCAGGATCAGCAGGACTCCATGGACTGAACTCCTTACTAAACACGGCTCAACCCCAAACCTCTCATGATAGAGCCGGATGCCAAGCTCACTTCAAGTGAATGGCTAAACTATTTGCTACTGTCCCAGTTTTTTCCAGACCTACCAGGTGCTGGACCCTCTTAAATTGTTTTGCCACGAACTCTTCGGACTGGTAATTTAATGTTATTGTTTGTTATTTTTTCATGCTTATTTACGGTTTACCCTTCAGTTCCTTGCGGGGCCCGGGTGAGCCGAACCCCCCCTCCCCCGTCACTCTCGGATGGAGGAGCGGGAGGCTCGGCTGCCCGGCTTCTCTGCAATTAGCTAAGTTTACCTATACACCCTGTCACCAGTGTTCTCATTATACCCGAACACACTAATCTTGCTGGCTATACACCAGGTTGTAAACGCCAAACATAATCAATCAGTCCCGTAGGTCGGTAACCTTCTAAATGGTATATTGCCTCACCTCCAGGCCCCCTAAGGGTACCAAGAACTGGCTCCACACTACCCTACCCAAACCCTATAACGAATATCACCAGCCCTTCTAAAGCTCCCTTGATGCTCCTAACTGAACCACCCCAGATAATGTTATTCTATGAACCGCTCTCTCACCATGCCTTCTCTGTTTCTCACCCCCTCCCTACGCTAGACAGGGGTGTCTCCAAATATCAATGACGCCCGCACTCCAAAATGCCCACACCTACCTGGAGCTCCACCAATATTTTTACATGTTACATTGTAGGCAACCTGCAACCTCTACCTCCAATCTAGTAGCAGATACTGCCTAAACTAGTCAATATCCCAACATTGGCAGCCTATTCTAAACACCACGAAATCCACACAGACACCTCTGTTCCATCACAAGGATATTGATCCTCATTCACTGCTCACCCCTTGCTGGTAGGCCCGAAGCCGCATGTCACTGCAGCCTCCCCCCTTGCCCCCAGGTCACCCCTATTGGGTCACCTCTGGACAACCCGGCTCCCTCCATGCGGGCACATCCACCCGTTCTGGACGGTGCCTTGAAGCACCCCTCTCTCCACCCTCTTTCTCTTCTATCCCTACACCTCCCAACCCCTTCCGTCACTATGCCTTTCTACATTTCTCTGGTACCTTGCTAGGAGACCACACTCACAACAGAACTAGCCTTCCAACTAGAATCCCAACCCAAAACTCAACCATGGCCCCCCTAAACATCCTTACCCTGAATGTACAGGGTTTTAATTCACCCAATAAAAGACGTAAAGCCCTCCGATCCTTTGCTTCACTGAAAGCACACGTTATAGGCTTGCAAGAGACCCACTTCACAGACTGCAACCCCCCTAAATTCCTAAGCCCGACCTACCCACAATTCTACACAGCCTCGGCCACGGCAAAAAAAAGAGGAGTTCTCATAGGCTTTCACCGCTCCTCTCCCTTTACTCTCAGAACGGAGATCAAGGACCCGGAAGGAAGATACCTTATCCTGACTGGACTTATACAAGACACCGAAATTACGGTGGTCACTTGCTATGCTCCCAACCGAAACCCCACACCCTTCTTGGCACATCTCTTTCAAATGATAGAAACACACAAGAAAGGTACCCTCCTAATCTGTGGTGACTCCAACCAAGTCCTATACCCTTTCTTAGACAAGTCCCCCTTCACCCCACATACCAGCCCAACCAAACTTTCATTTCAGCAACTATTACAGCAGCACTCTCTAATAGACACCTGGAGAGAATGCAATCCCACTAAAAGGCAATACACCTTTTACTCCAACCCCCACAAATCCTTTTCCAGAATCGACCATATTTTTACCTCCATTGGATCCTCCCCCCTACTATTAGCCGCTAAAATGATCCCCATCCCCTGGTCAGACCATAACGCAATACTAGCCTCCTTCTCCTCGTTGATCCCTCAGAAAAAAGATTTCTCCTGGACGCTTAACAATACTCTATTGGCTCACCCTTCCTATGCCCTAGAGCTTGAAACCGAACCTTGTAACTATATAGCGACAAATAACAATGGTGAGGTCACCCCCGTCACATTATGGGAAGCCCACAAAACTGTGATCCGAGGATTTCTCATAAGCCTAGCATCACGCCGCAAAAAGGAGCGCAAGGCTCTGCACCAAACTCTAGAAGAAAACTTCATACGAGCACATGAGAAATTTCAGGAAAATCCTACCTCTGCATCCAAAAACGCTTTAGACAAAGCGAAGCAGGAGCTAGATCTCTTTCTTACGGATGCTGCAGATAAATCCATCAGGAGATCAAAACATAAAATATACATGAAAGCAAATAAGCCAGATACCTTCCTAGCTCTGTCGCTCAAAAATATAGATAAAACCTATAAACCAATTCGTCTCCGCACCCCCCAAAACACTTATACAAGTAATCCCATAAACATCCTCCGAACATTTCGGAGGCATCTCTCCGCCCTGTATGATGCCCCACCCCCACTTGATGAAACCCAAGCAGCTAACACATTTGAATCAATCTCCCTCCCCACTCTTAATGCAGCACAACGAACGCAGCTTGAGGCGCCTATTACAGAAGAGGAAATACGGGTCGCCATAAAATCCCTAAAGCCCAATAAACGTCCTGGGCCCGATGGCTTTACAGCCACATACTACAAACAATACACAAACCTTCTCTCCCCTCTTCTCACAGAAGCCTTCAACGCTTTACTACGAGGTCACTCATTTAAACCCGAAACTCTACAGGCTGACATATCCATGATCCCCAAACCATCTTCTGATGATTCCTCATGGGCAAACTACCGCCCTATCTCATTATTGAATTTTGACATCAAACTGCTCGCCAAAGTCCTCTCCTCTCGCCTAAATGCAATAATAGGATCCTTAATACACAAGGACCAGGTGGGATTTACCCCATCGAGGCAAGCTAGTGACAATGTCAGGAGAACAGTCCTTCTCACCCACTACGCCCGCTCACGTCGTATCCCAACCTGCCTCTTGTCATTAGACATTCGTAAAGCCTTTGACACCTTGTCCTGGTCTTACCTTCAATTTGTTTTACAGAAGTGGGGCTTCGGCCCACACTTCCTGCAATGGATAACTGCCCTCTACTCGAACCCCTCAGCTCAAGTCCGATATGCTGGCTTCAAATCAGAGCCTTTCCCAATCCGACGAGGAACAAGGCAAGGATGCCCGCTCTCGCCATTGTTATTCTCGCTAGCAATAGAACCCCTAGCGCACATGATCCGCACAAACCCAGATATTAAAGGCTTGGAGATAGGAGGCCACCACCATAAGCTCTGCCTTTTTGCGGATGATGTCCTTCTATTTCTAACTTCCCTTTTGACATCCACGCCTAATCTTCTCTCCACGCTAGACAAATTTGCGACTCTGTCAGGATTAGTGGTCAACATACATAAATCTAAGCTTCTTAATATCTCTCTCCCACTTGATACACAACTTCAATTACAAGGTGCTCTCCCCTTCCCCTGGGAACAACACCACTTGACGTACCTAGGCATCAAGCTCACCCCAGACCCTTCCACCTTATTTTCGGCAAACTATCCTCCACTATTAACCCACCTAACAAAATTAATGGACTCTTGGTCACATCTACCCCTCTCGTGGTTAGGACGAATTACAGTGGTAAAAATGGTTGTCCTCCCTAAAATCCTCTACCTATTTAGAGTCCTACCAACAATAGTCCCAGCCTACTTTCTCCGAATCCTGCAGCGACGAACTTTTAAGTTCATATGGGGTGAGAAGAAACCCCGGGTTCCTAGAACAGTAATGTACCTGCCTAGAACCCGTGGAGGTCTAGGCATGCCACATATGACAAAATATTATCAGGCGGCTCAAATTGCAATACTATCCAAATATCACGCCACCAGAGAGGTCCCCCTATGGGTGTCCCTGGAAGCAGTAGATAATGACCCTCTATCCATGGCTAACCTACTATGGATACCCGCTAAGGAGCGTAAAAACGTCACTAACCCAGTCACGAAGCATTCCTTACGCCTCTGGGATGTACTCAAATTTAAATACAAACTCCAGTCCCCCCATAACCCTCTTCAGTCATTCTTCCGCAACCCGGCCTTCTACCCAGCCTGGGTCTCCCCAGCCTCCTTCCAAAAATGGATGGATTCTGGGCTAATCCGAGCCCACTCTCTATACTCCTCCGACGCTTTCAAATCCTTTCCGTCACTACAAGAGAAACATAACCTACCTCACTCTGAAATCTTCCGGTATCTACAACTTAAACACTTTTTTACTCCATACTTCAAGACAGGCACTCCACACACACTGATGTCCATCTTTGAACAAGCTTGCCATAAAGAACCACACATGAGAGGCCTACTCTCTCTTCTCTACAGCCTTCTAATCAACCCCTCACTTAGTACCCCGCCCCCCTACGTAACCAAATGGACCGAAGACCTAAGACTTACACTTGACCCTGAAGACTGGACCGACATTTGGCTTCATACCAAATCTGCCACACAAAACATTGTGGCCTTAGAGGCCAATTACAAAGTCATGCTCCGATGGTACTTGGTCCCCACCCGCGTCTCAAAATTCGCCCCAAGTAGCTCTCCCGCTTGCTTCCGAGGCTGTGTAGACCGAGGCACCCATCTACATATATGGTGGACATGTGACGTGGTCTCTAAGTTCTGGGCTGAAATATTTGAAATGATTTCTAAGACAACCGAAACAACACTGGATCCTACCCCAGAAGTAGCACTACTAAATGTGAAACCGCCTGATCTCAACAAATATAAATTTAAACTTTTATTGCAAATTACCACGGCCACTAAACAGACAATAGCCAAAGCCTGGAAAACCCCTCACCTAATAATAGCAGAAGTCAAAAGTAGGGTATCCACAGCAATGATCCATGCCAAAATCGAAGCAACTGCCCTTAACACTATAAACAAATTTGAACTAATCTGGTCTCCATGGCTGAAACACCAATTCCCAGCTGATTTTGACACTACCCTTTTAAACCCATAACAATGGAACCCCTGCCCCAAATCATGTACTGTAATGCTTGTAACCAATCTACCAACGGTCTCCTGGCAAGGAAACCCTTTCTCTCGACCTCCTAACCCTATTCTACTCCCTCTTTCTTTCCCTCTTTGACCTACCTCCGCTTTCTCTCCGCTCAACTTCCCCCTCTCCTCTCTTCCTTTCCCCCCCTTAAACCCCAATAAGTCTTTAATTGCTGCTCATGCAGGTGAGCACGCCTTCCCATAACATCCGAGACAGCTTGCTTTAAGTTGCTCAGCTACTCTCACCCTATCCGCAAAGTCTGGGTTACGAACAGACAATATAAGAAGCTAATGCTGACGCACCAGATAAGAGTGCTAATGCACCACTAATTGGATATACCTTATATTGAACGCTTATGGAAAGATCTACTCACCTAGGCCCATAAAACAGTGTGTCTCTATGTTTATTGTTCCATATGCTGATGTCAATCACACCATCTTGCTGGTTTCGGACTAGAGGGGCATTCCCCTCACTACTCATGTCTCGCTGTTCTACTTTGAATTGTGTAACAATGTGTGCACCTGTTTGTTCATTTTCTTTTTTTCCTTCAATAAAAACTTTGAACAAGAAAATCTTACCATTTCAGTGAAATGCATTGGAATTACACATGCATGGTTTGCATTTAGTTTTAACTCCTGAAGGTCAGGGAAGCTGCTTTCAGCTATCCTGGACCTAATCTTGTGCCCAAAAAATGGACCCCCATCAGCATGATTTTTTTTTTTAACAGAGAAAAAACAGACAGTGGAAAAAAATTAAATAAAAATGTGACACCACGCAAATAACAATTTAATACACAAAAAGTAAAAATGCAAATATAAAGAACAGTAAATAATATTAAATTAACTAAACTGTCCTAAACACACCCCAACCACCACCAAAATATCATTGAGTACAAGAAATTTAAAAGGACTGAAAGTTTTTAAGTCTCAAAATTGAGGGTTCCATTTTCACAGCAATTTTCAACCCTACTTCATTTTAATGTCGTCTTTATAGGTGTACAAAACAACATGCAAGTAAACCGTCGTTAGTCTCCTGACTTCTCTCAACATTCCCTTTACAAGCCTTCCCACTACAGTTCTCTTGCTGAATTTTTTTTCATTTTAAGGCTTCGTACAGCTAGCCCATAGTAGGAAATATTGACTAAACCATCATGTCGAATTCCTTTGCTTTCTTGCCCTCAACCCCATGCTACTACAGTCACTGACCAAGGTTCTCTGTTGCTAGGGGCACTTCAACTATGACCGGTGAAGTGCCTGCTCAATTTTCGAGCTGCGGTGCGACCCACTTTGACTGTATGTGCTTTATGAAAGCGCTCTCTCTCTAAATTTAAAGACCTGATATGTCTCCAAACTGTGGCAGCTGGCTCACTGAAAGGTGAATGAAGGACAGTTGTTGAAAGTATGTATGAGCAATTCACCCCATCACTTAATTAAATGATGTAATATTAACTACGCTTAAATATCCTCTGTAGAGTTAACAATCTAATTTCAGTGTCTGACTCATGCCGGGATAAGGTGACATCTATGTAATCACGAGAATTACACACTGGCAATCACTCAGGCCAAGTCTACAACCGAGAACAATTGACTGCTAGGCCATGTCTACCATTAATAGTCCACTAATTAAGCCAGCCGTGCTTCAGCGTGGAGATCACAACAGCAAATAGCACAGCTTTGTTGTAACACTTGGGATGGGAGTCAGCTGTGAATGTCCTGGCATAGCAACAGCAAGCTGTCACATATTTGTGGAACACACACGGTAGCTAGGGGTAACAAATATTTGTTGGTCCGTGGCCACAAACTGAGGCTGAGAATGGCTCCAGCCAGGTTTTACAATGTATGTGTATTGAGTATTGAGTAGTAAATGATCTTTGTTTTAATACTTTTTATAAATTTAGTAATAAACATTGTGGTATGGAGGAGGGCAAAAAAGGTAAGTAGCCTTCTTAATTCTTGCAGTGTAGAAAGTTTCAGAGAACTTAAAGTGACACTAAATTCTGGTTAAAAACCTATTCAAGTATGTATTCTTAAAGTCAGTGACGGCCCATAATGCAGGGCCCTAATCCATGCGTCCGGCCCCCTAATCAATATGCGGGGCGCAGGACACATGGATTCCACTAGGGCTTTTTTTTTTTTTTTTAGAAGCACGTAATGCTGAGGCTCTAATAGACTTCAAAAAATGGTTGGTTTGTGTGAAAATAGTGAATTAATATTGTCTTCCTGTTGCTCCTCCCGGCCAATCGGGAACTGGGTCCCATCACCCGATTGGCCGAGAGGAGAAGCGATCCTATTGGCCGTCGAGGAGGAGGAGGGAGGAGATGCAGGGAAAGCTGCTGTGAAGCCCCAGGAGGTGGAGATGCCGTCTGCCGCCTGGATGAAGTGTTGCCTGCGACCTAGATTGGGTAAGTGCGGGGCTGGTTACCAACCAGCTGGGGGGGGGCTGCTGTGACCCAACCGACTGAGGGGGTGGCTTTTGGTGGATTGTTTGCCACCCCCCCAAACAAACATACCACCAGCTACCACTGCTTAAAGTGTTTCTTTCTAAAGGCTGAAGGTTTTTACCTTCATGCATTCGAAGCATTAATGTAAAAAACCTTCTGTGTGCAGCGCCCCCCCTAGCCCCCCTACTTGTGCTCTCTCCAATCCAGCGATGTTCACGATAGCCTCGGCCGCCCTGCGATTCTCCCTTCTCACTGGATTAGACAGCAGCGGGAGCCCATTGACACTCACTGCTGCCAATCACAGCCAGTGAACCAATGAGGAGAGGGTACACAAAGAGCATCGGCTCGGGAGTGGGCATGCAGCGGTACCCCCAGGGCAAGTTGCTTTCTCTGGGAGCACTGCTCGAGGGGGAGGAGCCAGGAGTGGTGGGGGACCAGAGAATAATGGGATCGGAGCTGCTCTGTGCAAAACCATTGCACAGAGCGGGTAAGTATATTTACCTGCACAGTAATTATACTTACCACTGTAATTATATTGCTGTATTATACTGCTGTAGTTATACTTACCTGCACAGACTAGGTAAGTATATTTTAAAAAAAATAACCAAAGCTTTAATACCACTTTGCAAATTTACAAATACCTGAGCTATGCTTACTAATCTTCATATATACTATTCTTGCTGCTGCTGTGCATGATTAAGTCAGAAAATAAGCAAAATGTAAACCCCAGCGTAAGACAGGCCAACAGTGCAAATTCAATATCATAAAGTGCAAGTGCTGTGCATATATATATATATATATATATATATATATATATATATACAGTATATATACTAAAGTGCAAATGGCAAATCTAAAAAACAAGCAAAACAACTTTCAGATTTGATCAAGCATGTAGCCAGTGAAAGTTCAAATACATTAGTCCCACACACGATACTTCTTCAAAGGTGTTGCTGTGCAACCATTAATCCAAACTGCCTTGTGCTACATGCACCCCACTAAGGGGTTAGACTCACCAAATCAAATGGACTCCTTAGACCCCTTTCACACTTGTGCGAGTTGTCCTGCGATTTGGGACTGCAAAGTCCCATGACAAGTCGTTCCCCATTATTTCCAATGAGTACCATTCATATCTGTACGACTTTGAAGTTGTGCCGACTTCAAAGTAGTACCTGCATTATTTTGGTCCAACTTTGATGCAATTTGAGGTGCATAGACTTCAATATTAAATCCTCAAAGCCTCATGCAAATCGCACCTGAATAATAGATATGATTTCTGTACTACTTCTGTACGACTTTGTAATATGTTTTCATTGTGTCAAAGTTGCAACAAAGTCGGACCAAAGTTGTACTGATCCGAAATTGCGGTAAAATTGTGGCAAAATCGCGGTAAAATCGCAGCAAAAAATTGTGGCAAAATCATGTCACACAAGTGTGAAAGGGACCTTAAAGCGGTTGTATACCGAAAAATGTTTAAAAAAAAAAAAAAAAAACCTGTAAGGCAAAGGCATAATGAGCTAAAATACGGCACATACTAGCTCATTATGAAATACTCACCTCAGAACGAAGCTCCCGCAGGGCTGCCTGGTCCCTGCAGAAGGAGCGGACATCTTCGCTGCGTGGATTCTTCTGGGTTCGCGGCTCTGGCACTGTGAGTGGCCGGAGCAGCGAGACGTCACTCCCGCTCATGCGCTGTGGCGTCAGCAGCTGCATTGCAAGTGGAATATCTCCTAAACCGTGCAGGTTTAGGAGATATTCATTTTACCTACAGGTAAGCCTTATTATAGGCTTACCTGTAGGTAAAAATCACTTTTGTGGGCTTTAATACTGCACGTGGGTCAATCAGGCTTGAGCTGGAGACCAGAGCGCTGGGACGCCACTTCAGAGACAAATCCTCCTTGATGTTTCAGACTCAAAAATAGGGAGAGAGAGCCCACATAGTGAAGTATATCTTGGTTTATTAAGTTCAAAATTTCATGTTACAAAGTTGCAGGGTAAAAAGCCGTAGGATAAAACATCACAAGTCCGTCTGTTCATTCCAGGAAGTGGCTTGGTTCTCTCACAACCTTGCCTGCGTTCCACTGCTCATCAGACGTGACGTAACTGAAAGACCTGAATCCACATCAACGCGTTTCGCCGTCCAACACGGGACCTTTGATAATGTCCTGTGGAAGGGGCCTCTTCTGCTGTGCTGTCTGATTATTCAGAAGCCGATCTACAGGTGCTGGGCATTGGATGTCCTCCGGCACCTGCTGACTGTCCGCAATAGACAGAGAACTGAGATATGCCTATGTAAACAAGGCAGATCTCCATTCTGATAGGGGTAGGGGATGGATTATGTGTTCCTGCAAAGCAGGGAATAAAATCAATCTCTTCCCCTAGTAAAAGCAGCACATAAAGTACACAAAAACATTGCTTAGGCCCACATTCAACCCTTTGATTGCCCTAGATGATTAACCCCCTTCCCGGCCAGTGCCATTAGTACAGTGACCGTGTAGAGTATTATCACTGATCATTGTATTAGTGTCCCTGCTTCCTGCAAAGTATCCAAAGTGTCAATTAGTGTCAGACTGTCCATGACAATATTGCAGTCCTGCTATGAGTCGCTGATCACCACCTTTACTAGTAAAAAATAAATAAAAAATCCAGCATATATCATATAGTTTGTAGACGCTATAACGTCCATGCACCAATCCATATATGCTTATTGGAATTTTTGTTTACCAAAAATATGTAGCAGAATACATATTGGCCTAAAGTTCTGAAGAAATTAGACTTTTTAAATGTTTTATTTATTGGATATGTTTAAAGAAGAAAGTAAAAAATATTGGGTTTTTTTTTTCAAATTTGTCTGTATTTTTATGTTTATAAAAAATAAACAAACACAGTGGTGATCAAATGCCACCAAAAGAAAGCGCTATTCTGGGAGAAAAAAATTACACAAATTTAATTTGTGTACAGCGTTGTATGGCCGCGCAATTGTCATTTAAAGTAACACAGTGCTGTATCGCAAAAAATGGCCTGGTCATGAAGGGGGGTAAATCTTCCGGAGGTCAAGTGGTTAAAGCAGATCAACAGCTAGCAAACCACATGTGACCCGCTTAAAGCAGAACTGAAAACACCATTTAATTCTTTATTAATATTTAAAGTAGAACTATGGGCAAAACTTTATTTCTCATTTTGGATAGAGCAAGGGAGAGTTATAACCCCTGTCGGATTTTTTTTTCGTCATCTGTGTCCCATTGCAGAGATTTTCCTTCACTTCCTGTCCTATAGCCAAAACAGGAGTGAGAGGAAATTCCTGCAAATTAAGAGAATTCCTTGCCCCAGTCACCAGACCCCCATTGGAATATTTCCCTTATATTACCTTTCTGGGGACCAATGTTAATTTCATTGACGAAAATATTTTCATCAACTAAATGAATACTATTTTTGAGATGACTAAAATACGACTTAGGCTGGGTTCACACCTATGTGAATTGGATGTGGCTTACACCGCATCCAATTCGCATGGCACCTGAAAACACATTGTTTCCAATGTTTCAGGTTCACATATGTGCGGTGCATTTGCACAGAAAATGTGTGCGTTTTCTGTGCAATGCGGTGCGCATTCCTAGCCTATTAAGCTCAATGGGAACGTATATGACACAGAGATGTGCTCCGCACTGAACGGGGATATCTTCCCAGCTTGCGGCCCCTCCCCCCGCAGCTGATGCGCTGTGAGAACGGACAGGAAACGGCGAAAGGTGGCTCCGCCCCTTCTCGGCAGCAGACAGGCTGGAATTCGCACCGCAATGGTGTGAATCCAGCCTAAAGCTATAATGGCTAAAACTTGATTTCAATTTGACATCAAAATTATCACTGCACTACCACATAAGAATATGTAGGGGCATCTACTAAGCTGCTAAAAGAAAAAAAATAAGAAAAAGGCTTTTCCTATTTTTTGTGCTAGCATTTCTCCTGCGGTGTTGCTATCAGTGTGTGAAGAGTGGGAGAAGAGGGTTGCATTGACAATCCAACACAATGGGCAGCACAATGAACACATTTTATAAGTGGTCAGAAACTTGTAAATAACTCATGAAAGAATAAAGTTACGTTAAAACCAAGCACACCATTGTTATTCTTGTGAAATTCCCAATAAGTTTGATGTGTCACATGACCCTCTTCCTATTGAAAAAACAAAAGTTGGATTCCAAATGGCCGACTTCAAAATGGCCGACATGGTCACCACCCATCTTGAAAAGTTTCCCCCCTCACATATACTAATGTGCCACACACAGGGAGTTAATATTACCAACCATTCCCATTTTATTAAGGTGTATCTATATAAATGGCCCACCCTGTACTACTGTTGCTCTGAGTGACAGATTGCAGATCAAACCCTGCATTACAGAACGATCTGACTGCACTAGGTAGAGGCTTCTGCTTAGAGGGACAAATTATTGTTCTAAAATCATCTCCTAGTTCTATAGGGAGAGG
The DNA here is from genome assembly GCA_018402905.1 of Glandirana rugosa. Classification (NCBI taxonomy): domain Eukaryota; kingdom Metazoa; phylum Chordata; class Amphibia; order Anura; family Ranidae; genus Glandirana; species Glandirana rugosa. The sequence continues at coordinate 239,079 of BLSH010037532.1, forward strand.
CTCCAGCTGTTGCTTAGAGGGACAGATTATTGTTCAAAAATCATTGCCTACTCCTATAGGGCCAGGTTCCAGCTGTTGCTTAGAGGGACAGATTATATTGTTCAAAAATCATTGCCTACTCCTATAGGGTCAGGTTCCAGCTGTTGCTTAGAGGGACAGATTATATTGTTCAAAAATCATCGCCTACTCCTATAGGGCCAGGTTCCAGCTGTTGCTTAGAGGGACAGATTATTGTTCAAAAATCATCTCCTAGTTCTAAAGGGAGACGTTCCAGCTGTTGCTGTAAGTGACAGATTATTGTTCAAAAATCATTGCCTACTCCTATAGGGGCAGGTTCCAGCTGTTGCTTAGAGGGACAGATTATTGTTCAAAAATCATCTCCTAGTTCTAAAGGGAGAGGTTCCAGCTGTTGGGGTGAGCGGTGCATTTCTTACACCAAAATAAAAAGTGCGTCTACGTTGGTGTTTTCCAAAAAAAAAATGGTATAATAAATACTTAAATAGGGCTACATAGTACATTTGCGGGCACAATGAGGAGAGCAAATAAGGGACGTGGTCATGGTGCTGCTGGTGATGCTGGTGCTGCTGGTGTTGGTGGGAGAGGAAGGTTGTCCTCGAAGTGGTTGTGGTGGTTGTGGTCGTCGTGGTCGTAGTGGTCGTCGTGGTACTGGTGCAGGGAATAAACGAGAGGAGTAACACGGGCGTTTACATGATACATCGGGATAAATTCATAAATAATATGGTAAAAAAAAAACCTTTTGTGGTTGCATCTGCGTGAAAAATAAAACCACATTCTTTACGTGGCGAGTGGGGTTGTCGACCTTGGAGAGGGAAATCTTGATCCTCTACTAAAAACTTGTTATTAGACAGGGAGATTCGTTGTCGACCTTGGACGGGGATATCCTCATCCGTTACTAAAAACTTGTTATTAGACAGTGAATGTCGTTGTCGACCTTGCAGAGGGAAATCTTGATCCTCTA
>BLSH010037532.1:240760-269573 GCA_018402905.1 Glandirana rugosa
AGTTCTCGTCCTCCTCCTGATTCCTCTTCTGCTGCTGCCTCGGCCTCTTCCTCCACCTCTACTGTGACAGTGTCACCTGCCACCCAGCAAACAGACGATATGACAGCAACGCCACCATGTCCGCCACCGTCCCCAAGCATTTTCCACACCATGGTCCCATGGAAGCTTACAGCTCTCCATCTCCCAAACACTGGAGAGAAAGAGGAAGTACCCCCCTACCCACCCGCAATCCCTGGCCCTGAATGCCAGCATTTCAAAATTCCTGGCCTTTGAAATGCTGTCATTCCGTTTGGTGGACATGGACAGTTTCAAAAACCTGATGGCGGTGGCTGTCCCACAGTACGTGGTTCCCAGCCGCCACTACTTTTCCAGGCGAGCCATCCCTTCCATGCACAAACAAGTCTGGGACAAGATCAAGTGTGCACTGCGCAACGCCATCTGTGGCAAGGTCCACATAACCACTGATACATGAACCAGTAAGCACGGGCAGGGATGCTATATCTCGCTAACACTGGGCAAATGTAGTGGCGGGTGGGCCTGAGCCGGCTAGCCATTTGGCGCATGTCCTTCCACCACCGAGGATTGCAGGGCATTTCTCTTTGCCTGTTGCCTCCTCCTCCTACTGCGCTTCCTCCTCTTCGACCACCCACTCATCCGCTCAGCGTAACACCTTCACCACCAACATCAGCACATCCAGAGGGAAACGTTTTAAAACTGATATGTTTGGGGGATAAACCCCACACTGCACAGGAGCTGTGGACGGGCATTGAACAACAGACCAATGAGTGGTTGTTGCCACTGAGCCTCAAGCCCGGCCTGGTGGTGTGCGACAATGGCCGAAATCTCGTAGCGGCTCTGGGCCGAGCCCGTTTGAGGCACATCCCTTGCCTGGTGCATGTGCTGAATTTGGTGGAACAGAATTTTCTAAAAAAGCTACCCGGATATGTCAGAGCTGCTGCAGAAAGTACGGGCTGTCTGTGCGCACTTTCGGCATTCTCACCCTGCTGCTGCTCGTCTGTCTGCGCTGCAGCGGAACTTCGGCCTTCCCGCTCACCACCTCATATGCAACGTGCCCACAAGGTGGAACTCCACCTTGCACATGCTGGAGAGACTGTGCGAGCAGCAGCAGGCAATAGTGGAGTTTCAGCTGCAGCACGCATGGGTCAGTCGCTCTGTGGAACAGCACCACTTCACCACCAACGAGTGGGCCTCCATGCAAGACCTGTGTAGCGTATTGCGGTGTTTTGAGTACTCCACCAACATGGCCAGTGCAGATGACGCTGTTCTCAGCGTTACTATCCCACTTTTATGTCTCCTTGAAAAAACACTTCGGGCCATGATGGAAGAGGATGTGGCACAGGAGGATGAGGAGGAGGAAGAGGGGTCATTTCCACGATTATCAAGCCAGTCATTTGCAAGTGGCTCAGAGGGTGGGTTCCTGCACCAGCATAGGCCAGGTCAAAAATATTCAAGCCAGGGCACAGTTCTGGAGGACGAGGAAGACGAGGAAGATCATGAGGAGGAACTGCAGCAGGGTGGCACCCAACGCAGCTCGTGGGCATCAGTGGAGCGTGGCTGGAGGGATACAAAGGACACAGATGATATACCTCCCACAGAGGACAGCTTGTCTTTGCCTCTGGGCAGCCTGGCACACATGGCCGACTACATGCTGCAATGCCTGCGCAATGGCAGCCGAGTTATTCACATTGTAACGTGTGCCGATTACTGGGTGGCCACCCTGCTGGATCCCCATTACAAGGACAACGTGCCATCCTTAATTCCCTCACTGGAGCGTGAGAGGAAGATGCGCGACTACAAGCGCACGCTGGTAGACGCTCTGCTGAGGGCATTCCCAAATGACACGGGGGCTCAGTGGAAGCACAAGGCGAAGGCAGAGGAGGAGGAGGAAGAGGCCGCCAACGCAGCTGTGGCACCGCCAGCACCTCAGAAGGCAGGGTTAGCATGGCCGAAATGTGGCAAAGCTTTGTCAGCAGCCCGCCACAACAAACAGCACCACCAGCCGATAGACAACGTCTTAGCAGCAGGCAGCATTTCAGCAACATGGTGGAAGAGTATGTGTGCACATGCCTACACGTACTGACTGATGGGTCTGCCCCATTCAACTTCTGGGTCTCCAAATTGGCCGTATGGCCTGAGCTTGCCGTTTATGCCTTGGAGGTGCTGGCCTGCCCTGCAGCAAGTGTATTGTCTGAATGTGTGTTTAGCACAGCAGGGGGCGTTATCACAGACAAGCGCAGCCACCTGTCCACAGCCAACATGTACAAGCTAACGTTTATTAAAATGGACCAGGCATGGATCCCACGAGACTTGTCTGTACCTTGTGCAGAATAGACATTTAGACCGGACTCACACAGCCATTCGTATACTTGTTTTTTTGAAAATGCCTCAATATTTTGGTGACTACCCCAATTATAAACACAAAAAAAAACCTCCCCCTACTCCTCCACCACCGCCTCTTCCACCTACACTGCCACGGTCATTGCCTAGTTAACCTCTAGGCTCCTACTCCACATCCACCCCCCCTTCCCATTTTTTTTTATTTGATTTTAATTCATTTTCCCTATCCCCATTTTTTTGTAGGGCACTTGCCCTACTCTTACCCCCATTTTACACCTTTTGCAGCCCTCTAGAACTTGCCAGGACTTTGTTACAGACATTTTTGCGCCTAAAAGTTTGGGTCCCCATTGACTACAATGGGGTTAGGGGTCCGGGATAAAGTTCAGGTCGAGTTCGGTACCGAACCCGGATTTTGTCCCGAGGTTCGGCCGAACCCACCGAACCCTAACATCCGGGGGTTCGATCAACTCTAGTTAGAAGCTGATTGCAACTTACCTTGCAAAGTGAACAGCTTATTCGTTTTGAACAAACCAACCACACAGTCTTCGCCAAGGGTGTGTAGTGGCTGCTCTGCATTCTCACTACATTGTCAAGCTGGCTGGGACTTTCATTGAGACACAGCTTGTCAGCTCTGCAGGAGGGATTTCCCCCTTCCCTTTTCTTCTCACTGGGAGATGAGATATGGACATGTTCACAGATAAGACAGCCCACTCTGCCCTTTCCCCTAATTCTTCATTGACAGAGGAAAGCTAGCCAATCAAGAGAGGACTGTAGGAGTGGCAAGGAACTCTGGGAGATGGAATTTTCAACACAGGTTGTCTCATTGAAATCAACCCACGAGGAACTACACATCCCAAGACAGTGGCGGCTGGTGAAGTTTTAGGATGGGGGACAGGCCCCGCCCTTCATTTTTGACCCCTCCTACTTCTAATAAGCACCACCCCTTATAGAATCCACCCACTCCGTCTCCTGTATTCCACATATTGTAGCAGGAGAACACAGCTCAGCATCACAGGACACAGTATACAGCTCAGCATCACAGGACACAGTATACAGCTCAGCATCACAGGACATAGTATACAGCTCAGCATCAAAGGACACAGTATGCAGCACAGCATCACAGGACACAGTATACAGCTCAGCATCACAGGACACAGTATACAGCTCAGCATCACAGAACACAGTATACAGCTCGGCATCACAGAACATAGTATACAGCTCATCATCACAGGACACAGTATACAGCTCAGCATCACAGGACACAGTGTACAGCTCAGCATCGCAGGACACAGTATACAGCTCAGCATCACAGGGCACAGTATACAGCTCAGCATCACAGGGCACAGTATACAGCTCAGCATCACAGGACACCGTATACAGCTCAGCATCACAGGACACAGTATATAACTCACCATCACAGGACACAGTATACAGCTCAGCATCAAAGGACACAGTATACAGCACCACATCATAGGACACAGTATACAGCTCAGCATCACAGGACATAGTATACAGCTCAGCATCACAGGACACAGTATATAGCTCTGCATCACAGGACACAGTATACAGCTCAGCATCCCTAGACACAGTACACAGCTCAGCATCACAGGTGGGGTAAATTGCAGCCAATATCACAGGTGGGGGTAAATTGCAGCCAATATCACAGGTGGAGGTAAATTGCAGCCAGTGACACAGGTAGGGGCAGTTATGCAGCCAGTGACACAGGTGGGGGCAGTTTGCAGCCAGTGACACAGGTGGGGGCAGTTATGCAGCCAGTGACACAGGTGGGGGCAGTTTGCAGCCAGTGACATGGGTGGGGGCAGTTTGCAGTCAGTGACACAGGTGGGGCAGTTTGCAGCCAATGACACATGTGGGGGCAGTTTGCAGCCAGAGACACAGGTGGGGGCACTTTTGCAACCACAGACATAGGTGGGGGCAGTTTGCAGCCAGAGACACAGGTGGGGGCAGTTATGCAGCCAGTGACACAGGTAGGGGCAGTTTGCAGCCAGAGACACAGGTGGGGGCAGTTTGCAGCCAGTGACACAGGTGGGTACATTGTAGAGACCCCCCCGAGGTCTGAACAAGTCCCACACTTACCCCATCCAATAGGCAGGCAGGATTTTTGCAGAGATCGGCATGCGGAAAGTGGCTGTCCCTCATGGTCGGGCAGTTACCGGGCAGTCAGGGTCTCTGTGGAGCGGGAGTCACGTCCGCTGCCACTGTGACCCGCCCCTGGCCACCGCTTCCAATCACACTGAGCCGGAGGCTCAGGGCAGCCAATCAAGCTATGTGTGTGCGGCTGTTCAGCGCACCCACATAGCTTATAATGGCTGACCAATAGGCTTACTACTTGGCTGTCAGGTGACAGCTAAGGAGCCGAAAAAAAATAAAAACATAAAGCCACCTGCAGGGGGGCGGGGCTGACTTTTTTTTTTTCAGCCGGCTGGGAGGCGGCGCCCAAGCGCCCCTCATACACCAGCCGCCACTGTCCCAAGAAGTACTGCGACACAGGAGAAATCTTACCCCAGAGGCTTCCTGGGAGAAGGGAGAGCTACCCTGGGGTATGAGAGAGACTGGACGCTGGAAAAGGAGCTGCGGGAACTGCGGTCCTAAGTTCAGGGAATCGTTCCTGCTACAGCCCTGAGGTCGCCGGCAGACATCCAGAATTGAAGCAAGGACCCCAGGGTGTATTTTCAGACATCCCCGTCAGCGCGTGGTGTTTCTGTGAGGAGGTGGCAAGTCGGACACTCGTAAGGACCGGTATACTGAATTGCTGTGGTTATCCTCACTTAACCACTTTAGCCCCAGAAGGATTTCCCACTGTAGGACCAGAGCACTTTTTGCGATTCGGCACTGCGTCGCTTTAACTGACATTTGCTCGGTCATGCGACGTTGTACCCAAACTAAATTTGCATCCTTTTTTTCCCACAAATAGAGCTTTCTTTTGGTGGTATTTGATCACCTCTGCGTCATTTCTGATCACCGCTTTAAACAAAAAAGTGTGTCAATTTTGCAAAAAAAAAAAATTATAATTTTTTTTGCTAAAATACGAATAAAAAAAATATATATATATATAAAAAAAACGTTTTCATCAGTTTTGGCCGATTTATATCCTTCCTCATATTTTTGGTAAAAAAAAAATCGCAATCGCCGTATATTGATTGGTTTGTGCAAAAGTTGCAGCGTTTATGAATGATGAGAATTAATTCATGGGGTTTTATTTTTTACTAGTAATGGTGGCGATTGTGCCGGACATGTCGGACCATTTTGACACTTTTTGGGACCAGTGGCATTTATACAGCGATTATTGCTATGAGAATGCACTGATTACTGTGTAAATGCCATTGGCAGTGAAGGGGTTAACCTGCAGGGGGTGCTCTAAGGGGTTAACTGTGTTCCCTCTGTGTGTGTTACTAACTGTATGGGGGCTGGGCTGGCTGGGGGAGGGGAGTGATCATGGCTCCCATATACAGGAAGCCTGTGATCACATTCCTTCCCCCTCTGTTAGAACGGAGATCTGTGTTTACTTACATGGATCCCCGTTCTGTCACTCCGGGGGGGACAATCGCGAGTAGCCAGTGGACATCGAGTCCACCCTACTCGCTCCCTGGCCCCCCCCCCCGAAGCACAGTGCGCGATTTCGCAGCCGCTGTCACCTGACAGCGATTTGCTATATCGAACCAAGTTGCCGCCGTCAACGGCGGGCAGTCGGCAACTGGTTAAGCAAGTGCACATTAAAGTCACTTACTATGTTCACTATAACCTGTGTCCTTTTACTGCGCTATCTACATTACTGCCAGGTGTGCCACTGGGGTTGGGTCGGTTTTTGGGGTTGAAGAGGCAGAGTATCGGACTGAACAAACGTAAGCGGTTCCTACGGGGGTAGCACTACAGGTGCATGAAACATGGTGACATCATAAAGTAGAAGCACTATCGGGAGATAGTTGTCACCACATAAAACCAATACCTGAACAAGGACCTTCATAGCAGGATCAGTAGATTGTGTTCTCTGCATATTTGAAAAGAACGGAAGCAACTTTTAAATTACATGAACTTGTTATGGATTATATACTGTATGTAGCACTACCCCCGCAGGAGTCACTGGATATTGAGTCCCCCTATTCCTGCACAGCCAGGCAACACGCATTTTCAACTTGCATCCAGACACAAGGAACCAGTCCATGGGCTTGCTTTTGTTGTTTTATTGGGGGAAACAACTTGGTTAGAGTATATGAATTATGGGATGCCCAACTTGATTTAAAGAATAACGAGGACAAATATCCTTCGATCGGGGCATGCTGGGTCGGTGACGTCACAAGGAATTGGGGGTCAACTGATGACATAATCGGGTGACGCAGCCCCTTAGTTATTTAAGAAATGTAAGAGGAGCAGGCAGATGGCGGGAGCCTTTAACGAGACTGGAGGTTTTTTTTAATTTCTTTTTTCGGGGTCCAGCGGTGCGGTGGGCGTTGTTATTGATGATGGATCTGCACCGAGGGACATTTTTTTTTTTTAATAAAGGAATTGTCAAAAAATCGTGTTGTGTCTTTACTTACTTTTTACACTTATTTGGTGAATGGGTAGGGGTACCCCACACTCATTCATATAGAGGGGGCTGGGATATGGGGGCCCTCTTGTTAAAGGGGGCTTCCAGATTCTGATAAGTCCACTGCCTGCAGACCCCCATAACCATGGGCCAGGGTTGTGGTGAAAAAGCCCTCATCCTCATCAACATGGGGACAAGGTGCCTTGGGGTGGGGGGGCAGAGCCCCCCTTGCCCCAAAGCACCCCCCATGGGTGCTTTGGGAGGCTTTACTTCCTCTTTAATGCTGACAGGTATTGTTACAAAACACAGGCAAAAGACTGGCAATCATTACAATATGAAAGCAACATATGGGCAATTGTTACGTTATGTGGGAAATAAATGGTCAGTCGTTACAATACACGGACAAAAAAACAAGAAATTGTTACAATATATAAGCAATGACAGTGATAATAACTTAAATCCACATTTACCAACTTGCTGCTGCCACTTGTAAACACAGAAGCTGGCAGAAGAAGTCTTCCACTACTCACTTATTTTGCTTTGCTGTGCTTTGCATGAGATGAGTCATAGAGGAAGCAAGTAATGGAAGTCTTCCTCTGCAAAGAGTGGTCTAGATCAGCAAGGAGTCCAGATTAGGAAGAGATGTGACCAGAGGCTGGTTACATCCCCTCAGCTCATTTAGAGGAAGACGATGGGCACCATGGCAGATAAGAGAAGGCTGGGACCCCTGAACTTGTTTGCCACCTGGGATAGACGGCTCCAGCCCTAGCTGTAATCCCAGGTACATAGTTATATAGTCGGTGAAGTTGAAAAAAGACACAAGTCCATCCAGTTCAACCTGTGTGTGTGCTTATATGTTAATAATACATTGTATACCCCTGTATGTTATGGTCATTTAGGCGACTTTTTAATAATTTTTTTAAATTAGCAATGCTATCCGCTGAAACCCCTGCTTGTGGAAGAGAATTCCACAGCCTTACCACTCTTACAGTAAAGAACCCTCTACTCAGTTTAAGATTAAACCACTTCTCTTCTAATTTTAGCGAACTGATGCGTGTCTTTTTAAATTCCCTTTTACAGAAAAGCTTTTTGCCTATTGTGGGGTCACCAGTACGGTATTTCTACATTGAAATCATATCCCCTCTCAAGTGTCTCCTCGCCAGTGAGAATACGTTCAATGCCTGCAGTCTTTCCTCATAGTTGAGATCCTCCAGTCCCTTTATTAGCCTTGTTGTCCTTCTCTGGACCCTGCCCAGAATTGGATGGCATACTCAAGATGCGGCCGGACCAAAGACTTGTATAGTGGGAGAATTATTGTTTTATCTCTGGAGTTAATCCTTTTTTTAATGCATGCCAATATTCTGTTTGCTTTGCTTTGCATGCCATTGCTGAGCCTGTCATCTACTAGGACCCCCAGGTCCTTTTCCAACCTAGATTCGCCCAGAGATTCTCCTCCTAGCGAGTACACAGCATTCCAATTTTTAGCACCCAAATGCATTATTTTACATTTTTCTACATTAAAGTTCATTTGCCACTTATCTGCCCACCCCATTAATTTGTTCATATCTTCTTGCAAGTAGAGTTGAGTGAACATCTGGACGTTCAGGTTCGGAGGGTCCGAACGAACTTTGGGAAAAAGTCCAGGTTCGGCACCGAACGTTGCCCGAACGTTATCCCGGACCCTGAACCCTATTGAAGTCAATGGGGACCCAAACTTTTAGGCACAAAAATGGCTGTAACAAAGTCCTAGCAAGTGCTAGCGGGCTGCAAAAGGAAGTAAAATGGGGGTAAGAGTAGGGCAAGTGCCCTACAAAAAATGGGGATAGGGAAAATAAATGAAAATCAAATAAACTAGGAGATGATTTTTGAACAATAATGTGTCACTTACAGCTGCAGCTAGAACCTCTCCCTTTAGAACTAGGAGATGATTTTTGAACAATAATCTGTCCCTCTAAGCAGAAGCCTCTACCTAGTGCAGTCAGATCGCTCAAAGCAGCAGTATGTGAAATCTCAAATTACTCCCACAATCTGATCATTGTGTACGATCCCACAATCTGATCGTTGTGTACAATCGTAAAGATCGTTGTGTTATGAAGGGTTTGATCTGCAATCTGTCACTCAAAGCAGCAGTATGTGAATTCTCAAATTACTCCCACAATCTGATCGTTGTGTACGATCGTAGCGATCGTTGTGTTATGCAGAGTTTGATCTGCAATCTGTCACTCAAAGCAGCAGTATGTGAAATCTCAAATTTCTGCAATCTGTCCCTCAGAGCAACAGTAGTAGTAATCTCAGGATGCAGGATCAGATGTTAAAATGTCTGAAATCTGTCCCTCACAAAAACGCCGGCAGCTTCCTCTCCCTACACTAACCCAAGAGCATGTGACATGCAACACTGTGACTCCAGCCTCATATAGAGGCTGGGTCACATGATGCACTGGCCAATCACGGCCATGCCATTAGTAGGCATGGCTGTGATGGCTTATAAGGGCAAACCAGTGAAACGCTTGTTGATTGGCTGCCCTGCAGCTATTCAACATGCGTGATCAACTACCAGAACCCAGAACCCGAACGTTTTTTGAAACGTCCGTGTTCGGGTCTGGGTCCCGGACCCACCAAAGTTCTGTACGGACCCGAAAGTTACAGTCTGGGTTCGCTCAACACTACTTGCAAGGTTTCCACATCCTGCATTGAAGTTACTGCCCTGCTTAGCTTTGTATTGTCCACAAATACTGAGATTGAGGTAATACTGCTGGAGGAAGGAAGCTGCCTATGACTTTGGTAACAGTGCTCCTCTGCGCTTTCCTCATTTGCTGTACTTGGTTATTATAAGAAATAATATGCATTGTAGGAGCTCACTGAAAATATCGAAATTACATTGCTAAATCTTTCTATCGTTTGTTGTAGAGCAGCTATTATTTAGTAATTAGAGAAATAATACATTTGAAGGGCAGTAAAGGAGTTTTTGAGGATGGTGTATTGATGTGGTACCCATGGTAGTCAGTGCTGTTATGAGACATGGGAGGGAGGGGACACTCAAGGCTGTGCTCCCAACTGTGTTGAGACTGTGCTACTTAAAGTGGTTCTACAGGATCAAGGTTTTCTACCTTGATGCATTCTATGCATGAAGGTAAAAAACCTCCTCTGCGCAGGATCCCCACCAACCCGCCCTAATACTTACCTGAGCCTGATCTTCCTCCAGTGATGTGCATGAGAGCATCGGCTCTCCAGGGACTCTCCCTCCTCATTGGTTGTGACAACAGCAGGAGCCATTGTCAATCACAGCCAGAGAGGAGATGGGGACGGGCCCAAGCCGCGGATCTGTGTGTGAATGAACTTGCAGAGCCGCGGGTCATGAATGAGCCTACTTGGGTGCCCCCATTGCAAGCTGCTTGCTCTAGGGGCACTCGGCAGAAAGGAGGAGCCAAGGGTGCCAGCGGGGGACACAAGAAGAGGAGGATCTGGGCTGCTCTGTGCAAAACCACTGCACAGAGCAGGTAAGTATAACATGTTTGTGATTAAAAAAAAAACAAGCTTGTCTTTAACTCGCTAACGTATGTTGTATTAGGGCAGGAATGGGCTGCCTAACACATGCAAAAGGTGCACTACCATTTTATGAAATACAATGCACCACAACACATGGTTAAAATGTCTTGAGGAGGTGGTGCCTTCCTAAAAATGTCCAATAGTTAGAAGCATTGAAACTCCATATGAAATAATAAACAACTTCAGCGCCTAGGGCTACGATATTGTTATTTTCAAATGTATCCAGCTGCGGTGATTAAAATGGCTAATAGCCGCACTAAGATGATAAACAATATAGGTCACCGCGCTTGGTAAAGAGTAAAGTGTAAAGATCCTTGATTTAAGTCCTTTGGTGGTCAAAGGGAAGAAACGTCCACAATTCTAGGCAACTATAAACCATCCCAACAAAGTGACAAGAGTGCTTGTGCTCAATTAAACATTGGTGCTCCAGCCGTGCTCTGTGTGCCCCACATGGATGTCCACTCACCCCTCCTCCGGTGACCACCTATCTCTAGTGTGGTCAGATAGAGCCTGTGGGGAATGTCCCCTGTGGGTATTCCGGCGTTCCGCACCTCCAAGGACTAGTCCATCATATATACCATCATGTATAAAGAGAAAAGCCTCATAGCGAAAATACAGTTTTGTAAATGTATTAAACGTTAAACACAATAAAAGACAAACTCACATTTTTGAGTGCCCGTAAATCCTGGCACTGGACATAAAGGCAGCCGATTTACTTTGCAGGGGAAATCAGCCCTCAAAGGTTGCTGTGTGTTAGCTGATCGTAGCGGCTCCTGATCTGTTTTCCCCGTGTTCGGCGCAAGCGGAAGTGCGTCACGGTGACGCGATCAGACTTCGTTTCAGCCAATAGGTAACGGCCATTATCATCGGTGACCTATATTGTTTATTGAAACTCCATAACCAGTACAAGGAGCAAAGCAAAAGTGCAAAATGCCCATAGTGACCAATCAGAATCCATCTTGGATTGATCAGGCTTCGGTTTAAGTGAACTAAACCTATCAATTTAAATGTTTCCCGAAACAGTTACATGTAAGGCATGCTGTGAATGATAACTGTTACAACTGCATGTGCTTTCACCTGAACTGTCAAGCCATCAAATGGTTGGTGTCATAACTGATCACACCATGGCAATTGCAAATCACACACTGCCTAAAATGGCAACTTCCTTGGCTGTAAAGGGTCAGAGGGTTTAGTTTCACTTTAGCCACTTAGCGACGGCCCCACGTACATATACTGCGGCAGGGCGGTCGCATTGTGCCAGATCACGTACCTAGTATGCGATCTGACACTCACGGGTTTGGGGCGCGTGCGCCCCCGGTGACCCACCCCCACTATGATTGAACACAGCGGGAGCCAATCAGGGAGTCCGGCAGACTCGATGTCCGCTGAAACCCGCTGATCATTTGGGAGACTAACAGAATGGCAGTCTGCCTATGTAAACAAGGCAGATCGTCTTTCTGTCAGTGGGGTAGACTTTGATCCTCTGTTTCTGCTAAGCAGGAACATGGATTTTTGCCTTCCCCTAGTCCAAGCACCACCCCCACAGTGAGTAAGCACAACCTAGGAATACATTTAACCCTTTGATCGCCCCTGATGTTAACCCCTTCCCAGCGAGTGAAATTAGGACAGTGACAGTGCATATTTTTTAGCCCTAATCACTGTATTAGTCTGACTGGTTCCCAAAAAGTGTCAAATGTGGCAGTTAGGTGTCTGATTTTTTCACCGCAATATCGCAGCCCCACTATGCTATGCATGCAGATGCTATAACTTTTGCGCAAACCAATCAATATATGGTTATTGGGGTTTTTTTTTACCAAAAATATGTAGCAGAATACATTTTCGCCTAAATTGATGAAGAGATTCGATTTTTTTACATTTTTTTATTTGATACGTTTTGTAGCAGAAAGTATAAAATATTGCTGTTTTCAAAATTGTCGCTCTTGTTTTGTTTACAGCGCAAAAAACAAAAACCGCAGAGGTGATCAAATACCACCAAAAGAAGATCTATTTGTGGTAAAAAAGGACAAAAATGTATTTGGGTACAATGTCGCATGACAGCGCAATTGTCAGTTAAAATAACGCAGTGCTGTATCTCAAAAAAATGGCCTGGTCAGGGAGGGAAGAGGTCAGAAACCTTCCGGAGCTCAAGTGTTTACGTGAATCCTGATTGACTGTTATAGTTCCCTGCAATTTTCACAGATTTTTCCACTGTTTAATTAGCAAGTGATTTCCTTTTTCATGTTTTCTATTAAAGTAAAGTTCTCCTTAAACAAAACCCTCCCCACTGTGAAACGATCTTCAAATAATAGTTTGTCTGCACAAACCAGTCAATCATTTTACAAGACCCCCAGGACCTACCAAACTTCTGTTATGCAAATGTCAACTTTCATAGAAGAACTCTAGGCATGGTTCACGCCCACATGCTTTTTACTACTCTTGATTGGACAATGTGATTGCCCAACAAAGTGAAGAGCCAATAAGAAGTTGCAAAAATGGAAGTAGGCACACCAGCTATCGGCCTTGGGTATTCAAAGTGGAGATTTGCATACCAGTATGCCCAGATTGCGGTGTTCCTATGGTGCTTGAAACGAATTAGGTTTCAGACAGTTACTTTAAAAAAAAAATTCTTGGTACAACACTGCTTTAGAAAATAATAGAAAAGTATATAAAGCTAAAGTATTTTTTTTCTTGCTGTGCATTTGTATTGGCTCTTTCCAGCTATTTTTTAATTAAGAAAAAATTGGAAAAACATTTCCAACAAAGGAAAGGCAAATTCCAGTGCCGCTATTTATTTCCTTTGCTGCCCATCATGTCGGTTGTTTATCCTTCTACATGTTTATTGTTAGCTTTCATTTTAGTGTATTTAATACATGAGCCACGTTTCTGGACTTTAGTCAGGAATCCAAATTAAATATTCTTTTATTAAATGCTTTGTCTACCTCTCCGCTCCGCTCCGTTCCTGCTCACTGTAGACCTTGTATAGCCTTTGAAATTGGACACACGTATCATTTTACATGATAGGCCTTATTTTCGATTAGCTGTGGCTTTCCCCCCAATCAAAACAGCTCCGTTCATTGAAACCACAATGACCCCTTTTAACCATTAGATCATTTTCTGCTTAGTTGAGGTTAGGAGAAGCGGCTTCCGTACGGGAACCTCTAAGTGCTCCTCCTGAAACTAAAGCCCTTTTTTGAGTTGTTTTTAATCAATACGAAGACTGAGAAAGATAAGTGAAACTGTTCTCGGTTTCTGGTTCTTCAGCTCTGTATTGGCTGTTTTTTTTTCACTCCACAAGAGTTTAAAGACAATGTATCTTTAAATGGGCCATTCATAAATATTCATTGATACCCTCAGGGCTAAACCATTCACATAGACCAGCAGCTTCCATGACATGACCCAGGATGAGGGTTTTCCCACAGAAAGTACTCGGGTGTGTTTTATGAAATAGTTTGTGGTCACCCATGTGAGCCAAATAGAATTTTCCATACTATTAAAATAATAATATTAGTATTAATGTTGACATTTCTGCCACAATGACAGCAATATTAACCTTTATATTAATAGTTATAATTTGGATTTCACTGCTGCTGGAGCTGCTGATATACCACCAGTATTGATGATAGTTATAGTATAAGCAGCAACAACAACAAATTGCTTTTCTAAAAAAAATATTATTATTATTAATAATAATACCACTTATACTACAACTATTACTACTACTAATAATAATAATAGTGTATTATTATTATTATTATTATTAATAATAATAATAACAATAATAATAATAATAATACCACTTATACTACAACTATTACTACTACTAATAATAATAGTATATTATTATTATTATTAATAATAATAATAATAATAATAATAATACCACTTATACTACAACTATTACTACTACTAATAATAATAGTATATTATTATGATTATTATCATTAATAAAGCCACTTATACTACAACCATTACTACTACTAATAATAATAGTATATTATTATTATTATTATTAATAATAATAATAATAATAATAATAATACCACTTATACTACAACTATTACTACTACTACTACTACTAATACTAGCATAATGGCTATAATTATTATTATGATTAAAGGGTATCTAAAGTAAACCTTTTCTTTTTTTTTTTTTTCAAATAACAATTTTTATTGATTTTTCTTTAAAAAACAGAGAATATAAACATTCAGGGAAAACAAATTAAGCACAATGTTCACAACAAACGCTGTTTAAACATTAAAGACATTGTAAAATAACCATGAAGATAACAACCACGAAAAACAGGGTTTCAATTGAAGTAATAATACTGCTGGAACATTGTAGCGCTAAAGAGCCATATAGAAAAACTAGTATGACATAAAATCATGGAAGATAAAAAGGAAAGAACGAAACAAAGGAAAAAATAATAGAGGGTCATCATAGCAGCTTATTTACGCGCTCAGAGCAGGTCCTCCTGGAGATGCCATAATTCCCACACCTTATTGTGGACTTCCATTCTGTCCTGAATTCTAGCAGTCATTTTCTCCATCTACTCCACATCTTTAACCCAAGCATGCAGGGCATCTGATGAGAGTGGAGAACGCCGATTCCAGTTAAGGGTGACAAGACATTGTGCGGCCGTGAGGATATGTCGAAGCAGTTTCTTATAGAGTTTGGCAATCTTCAGTGGGGAAAGGTCCAAAAGAAGAGTTGCGGTGTCATAGGGACAGGCACCTCAAAGCGGCGCCTCAGCAACTGTTGAGTTGAGTGCCAAAATGCAGTAATCAATGAACAACTCCAGTAATTATGGAGAAGGTTACCTTTATCCCCATGGCACCACCAATATCGGTCAGAACTAGTGTGGTAAATGGCGTGGAGCACATCCGGTGTCAGGTACCAAAAATAGAGAATTTTATATTTTTTTATTTTCCTTATAAAGAGTACAAAAGGAACTTTTGGCTGCCGGGGACCGGATCACCTGCCACGTCTGTAAACCTTTTTTTTTAAACTATGAAAGGAGTAGAGAAGAGTAATATTAATAGTTACACATTGGATTGTACTGCTGCTGGTGCAGCTGATACAAATACCACCAGTACTGATGATAGTAATAAAATAATAACAACAACAATAATACGTATTGATATAAGTATATTAGTATAAGTAATCATAATAATATAGCTATCATTTTTATTATGATTAAAGAGTATCTTTTTTTTGTCTGTTTTTTGTTTTCTTTTTTGTTTTTCAGCCTGGTGTCTGGTGGTGGGTGGCATCAACGTCATGGTTTGTATACCTTGTGGGGATCCTCTGCTCCTGCACCGCCGTATGGCAGTTTGACATCGTGGCCTATCCGGTGGGGGTTTCCGGAGCACACGCCACTGTTTCCCCGCTTTTGTGCCTGCACAGGTGTCCTTCTTAGCATGGTGCCGCGGCACCAATGTGATGACACCTGGCACATGTGCAGTGGGTGCGCCTTCGCCGCTTTGTTTTGTCTGCATTCCACCTCTATTCTCTGTATGGTGGGGGTTTGTTTGAGGCGACTCTCAAAACAGTGAAGAACTCTCTGACTTCCCCATTTGTTCGCTTTGACTAGATGCTCTACCTGTGTCTTTTTTCACAGTTTTTTTTCCTAACTGATTATGTATACATACATACAGACTCTTATATTCATGTTTATAGAATCCTTTGATATATTTTTTCACTCCATGGCCATTCTAGAGTCAATCTTGACTTTTTTATTTGGAGGGTGTGTGCCTTTCCTCCAATCAGATGTCTCCCAGTGTAATCCACAACTTTTCTCACAGTGCAGAATGAGGAAGTGAAAATTTGAATACAATGTGCACTTTCTAAACAGTATATAAAGCTGAAAACAGCAGATATACGGGTACAACTTATGTAGAGAGATTTGTTTCATTTCTGTGTTTCATCTCACAATTGACGTCCGCCCCTTTGCGAGCTCCCCGAACGCCCTCGCAGCTGCCGGCGGCGCGTTCTCGCACACCCTGCATGAGCGCGCCGGCGATGTCCGCCCAAGACCCGCAATCGTCTAGCAGAGAGCCAGGACGGGGAACCACCAAAGTAAACGCAGCGGTTTCCCATTCTGTGAAGGGGGACATGACAGATCTACTGATCTCTGCGATCAGGGCCGGATTCACATAGGGGCGGATGGAGCTGCAGCTCCAGGCCCTTACCTATAAATAGGCCCAGCCCAGCCAGCAGAATAAACCCGACTTCTCCTGTCCATAAACGTCTATGGGACAGGAGAAGCTGTGTGTAAATGTAGGGGTGTGTGGCTGCACCTGTGTTGGCACAGTGTAGTAATTAGAGTGTCACACCACACAGAGCCCCCTTCCTGCACAAATGGTCTGCTCTGCCTTCCCCCGCCCCTCTCCCTCCATGTTCCTCCACCCTCTGAAGTCCGTGCAGTGAGAGAGGGAGCCGTGTGGGCAGGAAAACTGAGCTGACAGAAGGTGAATAGAGATCTCTGATAATCCTCAGGGGACCATCCAAGTGTGAGCACAGTGACTGCAACTCTTATCTCCCCTCTCTGTTCCTCTTTGTTAACTCCAAGTAGTAACAGCCAAATAGTGTAGAATTGTGTCACCAGCATATGGTAGTATTTGGTGCTTATAAGTAGCTTCACACTGGTTTGCTGTGTTCTGACCGTATTGCTGGGGTATCTGCAGTTTTCCTGCATTTTACCTGCAGTCCTATTGATTTCTATTGTGTTGCGTGTTTTTTTCTGCAGTTTCTGAAAGTGCACCAAAATTCCCGCATGCTTCATCTTTGGCGCATTGTCAGAAAACGCAACAAAATTCACAAACCAATAAAAATCAATAGGACTACAGCTAACACTGCAGCGGAAGGGCTGAACGTACCAAGAGCCCCAGGGCCACAGGCAGGTCTAAGCTGTGTATGTGATGCCTAAATATTACTGGACCCTGGGAGCCTCTGTACAGTGCTTGGGGTGACATCACTGCTGTGTACGGTGCTTGGGGTGACATCACTACTGTGTACAGTGCTCAGGGTGACATCACTACTGTGTACAGTGCTCAGGGTGACATCACTACTGTGTATGGTGCTTGGGGTGACATCACTACAGTGTACGGTGCTTGGGGTGACATCACTACAGTGTATGGTGCTTGGGGTGACATCACTACAGTGTACAGTGCTCAGGGTGACATCACTACTGTGTACAGTGCTTGGGGTGACATCACTACTGTGTACAGTGCTTGGGGTGACATCGCTACTGTGTACAGTGCTCAGGGTGACATCACTACTGTGTATGGTGCTTGGGGTGACATCACTACTGTGTACAGTGCTTGGGATGACATCATTACTGTGCTGCAGTGAACTGTGAGGCAGGAGTCTGTGTGCAAGAAGTCCAGAGAGAGGACTGGGGTCCCCAATGCTGCCTGGAAACATTGAGCTGTCTCTGCAACAAGTAGATAGTGTGCACAAGATACCGCCTGCTGTTTTTGAGAGACCGCGTGGCAGCTGTCACTGGTAAGAGACCGAGTGGCAGCTGTCACTGGTGTTGCTGCAGGGTGACCACATGTCCCAGATTGCCTGGGACAGTCCCACATTTTACAGGTCTGTCCTGAGTCCTGGGCACCTTCATTCCGGGACAATACCATGTCCTGGAATGAAACTGACAGAGCCAGCAAACTTGGCAGTGGCGATGGCTCTGCCTCTACCCCCACCTGAGACTCCTAGCTACTGGTTGCTAGAGCTGCCTGGCATCTAGCAACCAGTAACATCACTCACCAGGGACAAAACCGGCCGGCGCCAAATTTAGAGGGGCGCCACCGGCCCCATGTGTCAAATTCAGAAGAGTGCCCCTGTCGCCGCCGATGTTTGCACTGCTGACACTGGCTGGGATTTCACAGGGAGCAGTGTTCACACACCGGCTTTCCGGTGAGCCCACTTGTACTGCCTCTGACTGTAGGGGAGCTGTTAAGTCTCACACACACTGGCTGTTCAGTGGGCCCACTCACAATACCACTGATTGCTGGGGAGTTGCAGGAATCTAGGACCTCAGCCTGAGGCATTCAGCCTTGAAGAGATCTGGCTGGGACCCGGAAGAGTCAGCCTTGAAGGGATCCATTACCCAGGGGGAGTTAACCTTGAAGGGATCTGGACTAGACCCCAAGAGATCCACTACCCAGGGAGATCAGCTTCTCGGGAATCCAGTATCTGAAGGCAGGTTGCGGATGGCAAGTGACACTATATCTGGTGACAGGCTGCAGATGGCAAGTGACACTGTATCTGGTAACAGGCTGCGGATGGCAAGTGACACTGTATCTGGTGACAGGCTGCGGGTGGCAAGTGACATTGTATCTGGTGGCAGGCTGCGGGTGGCAAGTGGCACATTATATCTGGTGGCAGGCTGTGGGTGGCAAGTGGCACACTGTATCTGGTGGCAGGCTGCAGGTGGAAAGTGGCACAATTTATCTGGTGGCAGGCTGTGGGTGGATTTGGCAGCAGGCTATGGGTGGCAAGTGACACGCTGCATCTGGCTGCAGGCTATTAGTGGCATGCGACACACTGCATCTGGTGGCAGGCTATGGGTGGTAAGTGACACGCTGCATCTGGCGGTAGGCAACGGGGGCAAGTGACATGCTGCATCTGGCGACAGACAACTGTTCAAAGTGATATGCTGCATCTGGTGGCAGGCTATGGGTGGCAAGTGACACACTGCATCTGGTAGAATTTGATCATCCTGACACCAGATAAAGCATGGTGTCGGGATGATTTAAGTGCTAACACCAGCCATTTGCCTGACAAATCCCCCCCGCCGCTGAATTCCCCGTCAACCCCGAGACTACATTTCTCCCCCATCTTTTTTTGGGAGGGGGGTTGTCCCTGAATGGCAGTTTGGAAATGTGGTCACCCTATGTTGCTGCTGGTGAAAGACTGCATTGCTGGTGGTGTTGCTGCTGCTGAGAGGCTGCACGGTATTACTGGTGAGCGTATATTTATTTTGTTTTTATTTCTTTCCATAAAAAGACCCACCAAAATCCTCAGCACCAGGCCTATGATGATCTTAAATCCGGCCCTGCCTGTGATCAGGATCAGTTAGATCTGTCATGCCCCTTCCAGCCAGCCCCCATACAGTTAGAACGCAGTGAAGGAACATAGTTAACCCCTTGATCGCCCCCTTAGTATTAACCCCTTCCCTGCCAATGACATTTATACAGTAATCAGTGGCTATTGAAATTTGTGATCACTGTATAAATGTCATTGGTCCCAAAAAAGTGTCAAAAATGTCCAACCTGTCTGTCCCAATATCACAGTCCCAATAAAAGTCGCAGATCACCGCCATTACTAGTAAAAAAAAAAACAAAAAAAACGCCATAAATCTATTCCCATAGTTTGTAGACGCTATAACATTTGCACAACCCAATCAATATACGCCTATTGCGTTTTTTATTTTTACCAAAAGTATGTAGAAGAATATATATCGGCCATATATATATTTTTTGGATATTTATTATAGCAAAAAGTAAAAAATATTGTTCTTTTTTCAAAATTATCGTTCTTTTTTTGTTTATAGGGCAAAAAATAAAAGCCGCAGACGTGATCAAATAACACCAAAAGAAAGCTCTATTTGTGGGGAAAAAAAGGACATCAATTTGTTTGGGTACAACGTGGCACGTCCGCGCAATTGTCATTCAAAGAGCGACAGCTCTGAAAACTGAAAATTGATCTGGGCAGGAGGGGGGTTTAACTGCCCAGTAAGCAAGTGGTTAATGTGGTTGTAAACTCTCACAAAAGAAAAAAAACCTGCAAGACAAAGGCATAATGAGCTTGTGTGCACCGCATACTAGCTCATTATGAAATACATACCTTAGAATGAAGCTGTTGCATCGGTCCCCACACACCGTTGTGACAGGCAACATGTTTCTTCTGGGTTTGCGGGCTCCAGTGCTGTGATTGGCCAGAGCTGTGATGTGTGCGGAAGCTGACAGTCAAGTACTGAAGAAACGGCCCTTTCTTCAGTGCGCATGTGCCAATGATGTTGGCACATGCATATACAGTGAATATCTCCTAAACATTGCAAGTTTAGGAGATATTCACCATACCTACAGGTAAAAGTAGTTGTACAGAGTTTACATCCACTTTAATTGAACATGCTGAAATTAGAAGCTAATTGGCTACCATGCAGAGCTGCACCAGATTTTGCACTCCCCAGTTTTAGTAAATCAACCCTTTAGTGTCTACGTCCTTCTGAGCATTTTCTTTGGATCTTTTTTTCCAAATTCCTTAGATTATATGTAAGAATTTTAGTTTTGGGAGTTAGAGATGGTTTTCTTCCACATGGTGGGCCTATTTTTCATTATTATTGTTACTACTTTTTATGACATGGTCTCTCCACAGATTAATTAGCTTTATATGTCTCCTGAAGAAGTGAACACTGATTCACGAAACGCATCAAGATATTGTGATATCAACTTCACCCTAACAGATTTGCCAAGTTGAGTGAAAATGTGGGGGTGGCAAACTCAGGAGGTGGCAGCCCTAGATGTCACTGCTCCCCCTAACAGCCAGGAGAGCAGCCCATCTAGTAGGGGTGGTAGGGGTAGTGCAGGTAGGTCTAGACAGTTGGTGGTAATTGCGGATTCTATAATTAGAAGAACTGATAGAATAATTTTTGGCCAGGATCGCCTCATCTGAATGTTTTGCTGTCTCCCTGGTGCCAAGGTTCGGCTTGTGGTGGACCGGGTTGATAAATTACTGGGAGGGGCTGGGCATAACCCAGCTGTCTTGGTCCACGTTGGAACCAATGACAGAATATATGGAAGGTGGAGACTCCTTAAGAAACAATTTAAAGAATTAGGTTGCAAGCTGAAGGGAAGGACCTCCAAGGCGATATTCTCTGAAATATTGCCTGTGCCATGCGCAACACAGGAAAGGCAGGGGGAGATTAGAGCCCTGAATGCATGGCTAAAGACCTGGTGTAAGGAGGAGGGCTTTGGGATTTTTAGAGCACTGGGCTGACTTTTCATTGGGGTGCAACCTATATGCTAAATATGATTTGCACCTAAATGGAAGGGGGGTCTGTTTTGCTGTGGGAGAGGTTTATGGGAAGGCTGGAGGAGTATTTAAACTAGGATTGAGGGGGAGGGTGCACTAGATTATAATGGGGTAGACAGGTCAGATAGGGTTCAGCCCCTATTGGTGGATGGAATGGGGAAAGATGGGGGGAGGGCTATGGAAGATGATATGAAGGTTCCCATGTTACAATCAACCATTGGAAATGTTACTGTTTATACTAAAATGAAAAATATGCAACGTACATGTGACAGTGAATTCAAGTGTTTGTTCACCAATGCCAGGAGTCTGCCAAGCAAAATAGGTGAGTTGGAAGCTCTGGTGCATGAGGAGAACTATGATTTGATTGGTATAGCTGAATCTTGGCTTCATTCTTCACATGAATGGGGCTATTAATATTCCTGGCTATGCTCTCTTTTGGAAAGACAAGGTAAAACGGAAAGGTGGGGGTGTCTGCCTCTATATGAGAAGTGATCTCAAATGTGTGAATAAGGACCTAGTTGATGCAGAGTGTGATGAGTCTGAAGCATTATGGGTAGATCTGCATATGGGTGTGCACACTACAAAGGTTATCATTGGAGTTTGTTATAGACCTCCCAGTGTTAAAGAGGAGGTGGAGACTCTGCACCTTGCACAGATGGAAAGAGCTGCAAGGGCTGGGACAGTGATAATAATAGGGGATTTTAACTACCCGGAAATGAACTGGAGTAATGGCACTGCTGGGACAGTTAAAGGGTAAAAATGTATAGACCTATTACAGGACAATTTTATGGTCCAGTTTATTGAGGCCCCAACTAGGAATGAGTCTTTGCTGGACCTGGTAATCTCAAACCATGCAGAGCGTATTACCAATATTCATATAAAAGAACATCTGGGTAACAGTGACCATAACATGATTTCATTTAATGTAAGCTGCAAGCAACAAACACATACGGGAAAGATAAAAACACCTAATTTTAAGAGAGAAAATTTTACAAGGATGAGGGCTGCTTTCCAGGACTTAGACTGGGAGGGAATATTGGCATTGATGAACACAGAAGAGAAATGGGAATTTTTTTAAAAAACTGTACGCGAACTCACTGTAAAGTATATTCCCATGGCAATGAGTTATAAAAGGCTAAAAATAAAAATGTGGCTAACGGCCAAAGTTAAAAAAGTTATAAATGACAAGAAAAGAGCATTTAAAAAATATAAAAATGAGAGATCATCTTTTAAATGTTACAAAAAATATAACAGAATATGTAAAAAGGAAATCAAGGACGCAAAAATTCAAAACGAACGACAGCTTGCAAATGATAGTAGGACAAACCCCAAAAAAATTCTTCAAATATATTAATAGTAAAAAGGTCAGGTCTGAGCATGTAGGCCCTTTACAAAATAATCTAGAGTGCGTGACTGGGGACAAAGAGAAGGCAAACTTATTAAATACATTCTTCAGCTCTGTGTATACAAAGGAGCATGGGGGAGCTCATGTCCACGATGGGTGTGGTAGTGACAAAGCCACAAATGATCCACAATGGCTCAAAAGTGAAATGGTTCAGAAGTATGTAAACAGAAATAAGGTAGATAAAGCACCTGGACCAGATGGCATCCATCCACGGATCCTAAAGGAATTGAGCTCTGTAATTTCAAAGCCATTGTATCTAATTTTTAGGGACTCCTTAATGACTGGAATAGTACTACTGCATTGGCATAGGGCCAATGTGGTGCCCATATTTAGAAAGGGATCAAAGTCTTTACCAAGTAACTATAGACCTGTTAGTTTAACTTCTATAGTTGGGAAGATACTGGAGAGTTTAATAAAATACCACATAGATGAGTTCTTGTTGGAAAAAAATGTTTTAAGCAACAGACAGCATGGATTCATGAAAGACAGAAGTTGTCAAACAAACCTGATATCTTTTTATGAGGAGGTAAGTAAAACCTTGGACAGAGGGGTGGCTGTGGACGTAGTATACTTGGATTTTGCAAAAGCGTTTGACACCGTTCCCCACACACGGCTAATGTGTAAGGTAAAGTCTACAGGCTTGGAAAGATCAATTTGTAAATGGATAGAAAACTGGCTAAAAGACCAAATTCAGAGAGTAGTGTTTAATGATTCTTACTCTGAATGGTCTAAGGTTATCAGTGGTGTACCCCAAGGTTCAGTGTTGGGACCCTTGCTTTTCAATATATTTATAAATGATATAGGGTCTGGGATTAAAAGTACCATTTCAGTGTTTGCAGATGACATCAAGCTATGCAGTGGAATAACATCCTTACAGGATGTCTCCAACTTACAAGCTGCCCTCAATGCACTGTCTAATTGGGCGACTGTGTGGCAAATGAGGTTTAATGTTGATAAATGTAAAGTTATGCACTTGGGGGCTAAGAATATGCATGCATCATACATACTAGGGGGAGTACAACTGGGGGAATCCATAGTGGAGAAGGATCTGGGGGTTTTGGTAGATCATAAGCTTAATAATGGCATGCAATGCCAAGCTGCAGTTTCCAAAGCAAGCAAAATCCTTACTTGTATTAAGAGAGGTATGGACTCCAGAGAGAGAGACATCATTTTGTCCCTGTACAAATCATTAGTAAGACCTCATCTGGAATATGCAGTTCAGTTTTGGGCACCAATTCTCTCGTTTAAAAGTTTTATTTGGAATAACAAATGAAACAAAAAACGGAGACAGAAAATATACATCATGAAAATACAGTCATACAGTATAGTGATGTAATGGAGTAGAATCGACAATCAGGGATTCATTGGAAAACCTAAATCATAACTCACTAGGATCACTGTTACTATGGCAGAGTATTAGATTAGCACAGTTGACCGGTCTCCCCGGACACCCCATCTGGGAACAATCTGTGTCGTGAGGGGAGTCGCTCAATCAGCGCAAGGAACTTAGCTCCAATATGCCATACAGGAGAGTAGTAACCTAGGTTGCATTTAGAAATGTGAATCACTGGAGGAGGTACAAAATTTAGACTGGCTGTCTCAGAGGGCTAGAGTAACTAAGTCATAGGTAAAAGAGGAAAGTGGGATAGTATTTCAGAAGAGAAAGAACTTAGGTATAGAAAAAGGGAAAAGAAGAGAGGGAAAAGGGGGGAGGGGTGGGGGAGTTTTGTTCCTCGCCTGGGGGGAGTAATTTAGTAGTATTCAGACATTATAGGTATATGGGGATGAAGGCGTTACTTTATGGGAGAAGTAACGTGTGGTCAAAGTTGGCAGGAAGGAAATGTTCAGTCCAGGGGAGCCAAATTTTCTCGAATTTGGGAATGTTATTAAGTATCGTGGCTTCGATCTTGGCATGGATCATTGCATTTGTCACTCTTTGGATTGTCTCGGATAAAGATAGATGGGGGGATTTCCAGGCCCTAGCAATTGTTTGTTTGGCGGCAGTGGTTATCTGTAACAGCAGTTTGAAGGAGCAATTTTTGATACCAATTGGTTTCACATTAATTAGGGCTATATCTGGAGAGGGGTTTATATTAGTTTTAGCAACTGTCGAGATCTGTCTAAAAACCTCAGACCAAAATTTGGCAGCCACTGGGCAGAACCACCATATGTGGCTATGAGTGCCTGCGTCCAAGCACCCTCGGAAACAGTTTGGTGAGTGTGCAGGAGAAAATTTGGCTATACGATTGGGCACTAGGTACCAGCGGAGCAGGACCTTGTAATTCGTTTCTAATGCGATAATGTTTTGCAATGCTGATTTGGTGTTTTGCCAGATCTCAAACCAGTTGTTAGTGCTTAAGTCAAGATTCAGATCTTGCTCCCATTTGGCCGTATAAGGAAGAAGCAAATCAGGTGATGGATTTAAAAGATTCCCGTAAATCATAGAAATTAGTCCACGAGCATGCGGATCTTTACGGCAGATGTGCTCGAAATTAGTCAAACTGGGAAGAGATGGGTCGAGGCGTTTGCATGGAGCAAAAAAGTGCTTAAGCTGAAGGTAGCGAAATATCTCTGAATTGGGGAGATCAAAGGAGTCTTTTATCGTTTGAAATGACATGAATTTGTCTGAGACAAAAAAGGAGTGTGCCCTAAGTAAGTCTGCATTTACCCACTTCGAGAAGGAATTTGGAGAGACCCAAGCTGGGTAAAAAGTGGGGTTATGGAGATAAGATAGAAGAGGATTATGTAGGGATTGTAATTTAAATTTAAATTTAAGAGTGTCCCATATGTGGAGAGAATGGCAGGTTATAGGGTTAATTATTCTCCCTCGATCTTTGTGTGCCAGCCAGAGTATATTTGCGACAGAAAGGGGGCTACAATCCACAGCCTCCAGTGACACCCAGAGGGGAGTTTCACTGGATGCGTGGTATTTAGTTAGTGTGGCTATCTGTGCTGCTTGGTAGTATTTCTGAAAGGAAGGAAAAGCCAGACCCCCCTGGGTTTTGTATTGGAGGAGAACGAGCTTAGAGACGCGAGGTCTGGTGTTGTTCCAGGTGTAAGCTAGGGCTCTCCGCTGCAGGATGCGGAGAAAGTAGGCGGGAATAGAGATGGGGAGAACTCTAAAAAGGAACAAGATCTTGGGTAGAATAACCATTTTAAGTACTGTGATGCGACCTAGCCAGGAGATAGGTAGAGTGGACCAAGACTTCATTAGTCTCGTGATATGGGAAAGCATTGGGGGGTAATTGGCGGCAAAAAGATCAGTGAGAGCTGGAGTTAATTTAACACCCAAATAAGGTAGATTGTGACGAGCCCAGGAGAAGGGTAAGACTTGTTGGAGTTGTTCTTGGAGAGAAGAGGGGAGAGATATATTAAGAATCTTGGATTTTTGTAGATTGACCTTTAGACCAGAAATGGTGGCAAACTTATCTAAAATGTTAAGGAGTGTAGGGGCAGATGTCAAAGGAGAGGAGAGGAAAATAAGTACTTCATCTGCAAATAGACACAGTTTATGCTGGTGGCCTCCCACCTCCAAACCTTTGACATCCGGATTCAAACGAATCATTTGTGCTAGGGGCTCTATGGCTAAAGCAAATAGGAGAGGGGAAAAAGGGCAACCCTGCCTGGTTCCTCTGTGTACCTGAAATGCATCGGAGCGGTAACCCGCATATTTGACATGGGCTGAGGGCGTGTAGTATAAGGCAGAGACCCAGCGAAGAAAATGTGGTCCAAAGCCTGATTTCTGTAAGATGGCAAACAAATAAGACCAGGAGACACTGTCAAATGCCTTCCGGATGTCCAGGGAGAGGAAACATGCTGGGATCTTATGTGTTCGGGCATGGTGGGATAGGAGGGTGGCTCTTCTGATATTATCTCCAACTTGTCTAAAAGGTATGAATCCAACCTGATCTTTATGGATTAGGGTTCCTATGATTGCGTTAAGGCGTGTGGAAAGAATTTTAGTAAGAATTTTAATATCAATGTTTAAGAGGGAGATTGGGCGGTAGTTGGACCAAGAGGAATCATCTGTGGAGGGTTTGGGGATCATGGAGATCGCTGCATGGAGAGATTCTGGGTGAAAGGAGCGTCCTTTCAAAATGGAGTTGAAGGCTTCTGAAAGGAGAGGGACGAGTAACTCTATATGTTGTTTGTAATAAGTGGCAGTGAAGCCATCTGGTCCTGGTCTTTTATGAGGTTTGAGGGATTTGACCACTCTACCAACCTCTTCAATGGAAATGGGGGCATCTAATGTCTCTTTTTGAGAATTCTGTAGAGTAGGTAGAGAGATGGTGTCAAGGATATGAGAGGGCGGAGCTTGAGCTATCGGGGGTTGATGGGCATATAGAGAAGATAGATGACGACGGAATGTATCTAGGATCTTTAATGGGTTGCTGGAGTAGGTGTTCGGGGCGGTTTGGAGGCGAATAGGTTTGTATGCCTTGTCAATGTTACGTAAGGTCAGGGCTAGGAACGTGTCTGGCTTGTTGGCTTTTGTATAAATTTTATGTTTGGTGAGTCTGAGAGATTTCTCCGCTGAGTCAGTCAGGTAAAGATCCAGCTCGAGTCTAGCATTTTCCAGTTCTTTTTTGTGGGCTGGGGTTGGGTTAGTTTGGAAATTGCTGTGTGCTTGTGAGAAGTTTGCCTCCAACATCTGGAAGCGTGTCTTTCTATCCTTTTTCCGCCTTGTAGCTAGGCTTATCAAGAAGCCCCTGAGGACTGGTTTGTGCGCTTCCCAGACTGTTAGAGGAGAAATCTCATCAGTTTTGTTTTCTGTAATGTACCTACGAATTTCCGTCTCAATTTCAAGGGCATAAGAGGGATTGGCTAATAAAGAGTCATTAAGGGACCAGGAGAAGTACTGTTGTTGTGGGATTAGTGAGATAAAGGAGGATATAATCGCATTATGATCCACCCAAGGGATAGGGATTAATGAGGAGGAGATCAGAGCAGGGGAGGTTCCTACGGTTGTGAGGATGTGGTCTATTCGAGAGAAGGAATTGTGGGGATGAGAATAAAAGGAGTATTGTTTTCTAGTTGGGTTGCACTCTCGCCACGTATCTATTAAGGAGTGTTGTTGGAGCAAGTGGGAGAAGGCAGGTTTTGAAGGGCCAGCGGTGGGTGTAAAGGGAGATTTGTCTAAGGTGGGGTGAACGACTTGATTCGAGTCCCCACATAATAACAAGGTGCCTTGTTTATGGGTTTCAACTATCTGGAATAGGTGAGATAAAAAGGCAGTGGGATTGGTATTGGGCGCGTAATATGACACCACTGTGACTTCAGAGTCCAGTAGCGTGCCTTTTAGGATCAAATATCTACCCTCAGGATCTTTAATCTCAGATTGGAGCGCAAAGGGTGCTGTGCGGTGGAACCCGATTAGGACCCCTCTATGTTTGGTTTGGGCAGAAGCTGTATAAAATTGTGGGTAGGAGGGGTTTAAGTATTTGGGACAGTGACGGTCAGTAAAATGGGTCTCCTGGATGCAAACCACATGGGCTTTCAGCGAAGAGAAAGATCTGAAAGCTTTGCGTCTCTTGTTAGGGGAATTCAAGCCTTGGACATTTAGGGTAAGAATGTTCAGGGGGGCCATGGGTAGAGCAGGGGGAGTTTCTCAAAGGGTGTCTGTGGTGTGATCGTGACCTTTGTCACCGTAGGTCCTCTGGGTAAAATGACTGGCAGTGACAGGGTTTATGAATTTGGGGAGGATGGGTGTTAAAATATGTCGAAGACGGGTTTGGTTTGTATCTCCCCAGGATTAGCCCAAGGTGGCGTGTCGTGGGAAACGCGAGGTTAGACTCTAATTTCTAGGACTCCCATCTATAAACTAGGATTTTCCGTGCGATGACCTGAGACTTCAGTGTCACCACAGTATAATGCGCGGGTTATGGTTAGGGTGACGGAAAAATAGAGTGGATAAGGTCTATCAA
>BLSH010037532.1:295619-309528 GCA_018402905.1 Glandirana rugosa
AAAGTTTCCGGTCCTTAAAACTTTACGACCGTAAGTCCCGGTCCTTAGCGCCCACCCATCCCCCCATGCAGGAGAAAGAGAGGTCACAAACCCTCTACCTGTCGACATTCGAAGGTACCCTGGTACACCTTTACGAACCCCTGCCACCGCCTGTACCACCACAACGACAGTATAGCAGACAAACGACCCACCGTCCACTGTGACAGTGACATCTCCACCTCCTTCGTCCTCCTCCGGCTCTGGAAAGAACCTAAAACTCTATTAATAAGGTTACGTCGAATACGGAACTTAAATCCACGGGCTGACGACAAGACACGAGTGGTTTGCAAGCTGTGCAATGATAGCCTGAGCCGGGGCATAAATGTTCTCAACCTGAGCACAACCCCCATGACCAGGCACCTAAATTCAAGGCATAAGCTGCATTGGAATAATTATCTCAAAATCCAAGAAAGGTCTCGGCCTCCTCCTGCTTCCTCCACCTCTACAGTGACAGTGTCACCTGCCACCCAGCAAACAGACGATATGACAGCAACACCACCATGTCCGCCACCGTCCCCAAGCATTTCCACATGGTCCCATGGAAGCTTACAGCTGTCCATCTCCCAAACACTGGAGAGAAAGAGGACGTACCCCCCTACCCACCCGCGATTCCTGGCCCTGAATGCCAGCATTTCAAAATTCCTGGCCTTTGAAATGCTGTCATTCCGTCTGGTGGACACGGACAGTTTCAAAAACCTGATGGCGGTGGCTGTCCCACAGTACGTGGTACCCAGCCGCCACTACTTTTCGAGGCAAGCCATCCCTTCCCTGCACAAACAAGTCGGGGACAAGATCAAGTGTGCACTGCGCAACGCCATCAGTGGCAAGGTCTACATAACCACTGATACATGGACCAGTAAGCACGGGCAGGGACGCTATATCTCGCTTACTGCACACTGGGCAAATGTAGTGGCGGGTGGGCCTGAGCCGGCTAGCCATTTGGCGCATGTCCTTCCACCACCGAGGATTGCAGGACATTTCTCTTTGCCTCCTCCTCCTACTGCGCTTCCTCCTCCTCGACCACCCACTTATCCGCTCAGCGTAACACCTTCACCACCAACATCAGCACATCCAGGGGGAAACGACAGCAGGCTGTTTTAAAACTGATATGTTTGGGGGATAAACCCAACACTGCGCAGGAGCTGTGGACGGGCATTGAACAACAGACCAATGAGTGGTTGTTGCCACTGAGCCTCAAGCCCGGCCTGGTGGTGTGCGACAATCGCCGAAATCTCGTAGCGGCTCTGGGCCGAGCCCGTTTGACGCATATCCCTTGCCTGGCGCATGTGCTGAATTTGGTGGTACAGAATTTTCTAAAAAACTACCCGGATATTTCAGAGCTGCTGCATAAAGAGCGGGCCGTCTGTGCGCACTTTCGGCGTTCTCACCCTGCTGCTGCTCGCCTGTCTGCGCTGCAGCGGAACTTTGGCCTTCCCGCTCACCGCCTCATATGCGACGTGCCCACAAGGTGAAACTCCACCTTGCACATGCTGGAGAGACTGTGCGAGCAGCAGCAGGCAATAGTGACGTTTCAGCTGCAGCACGCACGGGTCGGTCACTCTGCGGAACCGCAACACTTCACCACCAACGAGTGGGCCTCCATGCGAGACCTGTGTAGCGTATTGCGGTGTTTTGAGTACTCCACCAACATGGCCAGTGACGATGACGCTGTTCTCAGCTTTACTATACCACTTCTATGTCTCCTTGAAAAAACACTTCGGGCCATGATGGAAGAGGATGTGGCACAGGAGGATGAGGAGGAGGAAGAGGGGTCATTTCCACGGTTATCAGGCCAGTCATTAGCAAGTGGCTTGGAGGGTGGGTTCCTGCACCAGCATAGGCCAGGTCCAAAATATTCAAGCCAGGGCACAGTTCTGGAGGACGAGGAAGATGAGGAGGAGGAATTGCAGCAGGGTGGCACCCAACGCAGCTCGTCGGCATCACTGGAGCGTGGCTGGGGGGATACAGAGGACACAGATGATATACCTCCCACAGAGGACAGCTTGTCTTTGCCTGTGGGCAGCCTGGCACACATGGCCGACTAAATGCTGCAGTGCCTGCGCAACGACAGCCGAGTTGCCCACATTGTAACTTCCTCTGATTACTGGGTGGCCACACTGCTGGATCTCTGTTACAAGGACAACGTGCCGTCCTTAATTCCCTCACTGGAGCGTGAGAGGAAGATGCGCGACTACAAGCGCACACTGGTAGAGGCGCTGCTGAGGGCATTCCCAAATGACACCGGGGGCTCAGCGGAAGCACAAGGCGAAGGCAGAGGAGGAGGAGGAGGAAGAGGCCACCAACGCAGCTGTGCCACCGCCAGCACCTCAGAAGGCAGGGTTAGCATGGCTGAAATGTGGCAAAGCTTTGTCAGCAGCCCGCCACAACAAACAGCACAACCAGCCGATAGACAACATCTTAGCAGGAGGCAGCATTTCAGCAACGTGGTGCAAGAGTATGTGTGCACACACCTACACGTACTGACTGATGGGTCTGCCCCATTCAACTTCTGGATCTCCAAATTGGCCACATGGCCTGAGCTTGCCCTTTATGCCTTGGAGGTGCTGGCCTGCCCTGCAGCCAGTGTATTGTGGGAACGTGTGTTTAGCACGGCAGGGGGCGTTATCACAGACAAGCGGAGCCGTTTGTCCACATCCAACGTGGACAAGCTAACCTTTATTAAAATGAATCAGGCATGAATCCCACAAGACTTGTCTGTACCTTGTGCAGAATAAACATTTAGACCGGACTCACACAGCCATTCATATACTTGTTTCTTTGAATAGGCCTCAATACAAAAAAAAAAATAAAATACCATGTTGGCTACCTCCTCCTACTCCTCTACCACCGCCACTTCCACCTACACTGCCACGGTCACGGCCTAGTCAACCTCTAGGCTCCTACTCCACATCCACCCCCCTTCCCATTTTTTTATTTGATTTTAATTTATTTTCCCTATCCCCATTTTTTTGTAGGGCACTTGCCCTACTCTTACCCCCATTTTACTTCCTTTTGCAGCCCTGGGCTTTCCAGGACTTTGTTACAGCCATTTTTGTGCCTAAAAGTTCGGGTCCCCATTGATTTCAATGGGGTTCGGGGTCCGTGCGAATGTTCGGGTTCTGTCCGGACCTGAACCCGGACTTTGTCCCGAAGTTCGGCCGGACCAGCAGAACCCGAACTTCCAGAGGTTTGCTCAACTCTACTTATTAGTAAAAAATGACAAATGTTTGTTGTCTATTGTTGCAATCTATAATCTATAGAGTTTAAATTGAATTGTGATATCATTGTCATTACCTGATATTATATCCTTCAATAATCGGGATCGATATAAAGACCCAACCATCGTCCGAGGAGGGATATATGCTCTGGGTGATATCCTGGTGGGGGACTCAGCAGCATATGCCCTTGATGGAATACAGGTAGCTTACTGACAGTTGGGTCCGTGCTGTATAGAGGACCTTATCTTCCCATATATGGGGATAGCACCCTTGGCAAATGGTCACCGGGCTCTAGATAATGAAGCAAAGACAGGAAAAAGGAAGATGATAGTGAAAAACATTTTCACCAATCAAATGCCTCATTTTGAAAAAGTATATATACATATAGGGATGGAGGGAGTGCTCACTGATTTGAACCAGGAGGCATGCATGGCAAACATTTCCCCCAGGCTAGCAAGCCACCCTAGGGAGGGGTAGCTGTGGACCCTATATCTCCATTCCTATATGTGTATATACTTTTTCAGAAAGTAGGCTGAACGTATAGCAGAAAGTAAAAATATTGTTTTTTTTTTTTTCAAAATTGTTGCTCTTTGTTTGTTTATAGTGCAAAAAATAAAAATGCAGGGGCGATCAATTGCCATCAAAAGAAAGCTCTATTTGTGGGAAAAAAGGACATCAATTTTTTTTGGGTACAACGTCGCACGACCACGCAATTGTCTGTTAAAGCAACAAAGTGCCTTATCGCATAAAATGGCCTTTTCATTAGGGGAGTAAAACCTTCCGGGGCTGAAGTGATTAAATAAAACTATGCTTTATATGATTTTTTTTATTCGTATATAAAAAACTTTATTTTAAAAAGAAAAAAAGGTTAATAGGTAAACTCATTACCTGGAGTTTAAAGTGAGAACAATTTAAACTGTATATAAACAACAACAAAAAAAAAATCATATAATATAATATAATAATAATAATAATATAATATATTACAGTCTACTGGTCCTGTGGTGGCTGCATTATTTTCCTTTTTTTTTCCATTTTTAACTTTGCTTTTAACTGGTGACCCTCTTACCATCTTCCTTTCCTAGGATGACAACACTTACTGCACTGTACCTATGGAGAAACAGCATTGTCCCCCCTGTACAGGAACAACATCTCCTCCTGTCTTCATCTCTGTAACATTGGGAACTTGTTCTGTAGTCCACAGAGAGAAATGGGCAGGGCTAATAGCAATCCTTTAGGTAGGACTGGCACATGACAAGGCTGGGTTTCAGGCAGGAATAACCAGTGGCGGCCGCTCTATTAGGGGTGCTGCCCCCCTAATCCATGCGCCCGGCCCCTAACCTCCATGCAGGGTGCTGGACACATGGATTTCAATGTTTTTTTTTCCTTTTTCTTTTAGAAACACATGATTAAAGCCTGAGGCTGTAATTGGCTTCAAAAAAGGATGGGCTCAGGGCGCAGAGCACTGTGCCCCAATCCCATCCAGTTGTGTGACATTAGCGAATTGATATCCACTATTGTCTTCCTGCTTCTCCTCCTGGCCAATCAGAAAGCAGGTCCTGAGGCTCACTTCCTGTTCAGCCGGGAGGAGAAGCAATGGCCCCGGTGTTCCGTCAAAATCGGCGAGCCTTCACCAGCTGGAGTGAGGAGCAGCGTCCGGAGGCGCAGCAACAGCCGCTTCCAGGATCCATCATCACTTTATTGCAGCCTTCCCGTCCAACATGCCGGGGGGAGGGTTGTTTGCCGCCCCCCCAAAATATTGAGCACCGGCCGCCACTTGGAACAACGTATGTATTTTTTAAAATTATCGAACAGATATAACAAAATGCTTTCAATTTCGCTGTTAAGGTTTAT
The DNA here is from genome assembly GCA_018402905.1 of Glandirana rugosa. Classification (NCBI taxonomy): domain Eukaryota; kingdom Metazoa; phylum Chordata; class Amphibia; order Anura; family Ranidae; genus Glandirana; species Glandirana rugosa. Next base: position 300,731 of record BLSH010037532.1, read on the forward strand.
AGACATTTTACGCAAAACTTTGTCCAAGAAGGTAAAAAGACAGGTCATAAATGCTTACCTCTCCTTGGGAATTCTTGAATTGTTCAGCCTGCTGGTGCTGGCCATGTGCAGAAATATTGTAGCATTGGCCACATGATTTCTGCTGCAGGGGAATATTGGCATTTAGGTAAGGTCACTGATTAGACAACTCTGCCTAAACTTCATGTCATAAAACCACTCTGTATGAGTTCACGTGACCAATACTCTTACATTTATCAGCACCAGCTGGACCAGGAATTTCAGAATTCTAGAAGTAAGGTATTCCTGAAATGTTCATATTCACCGAGGAAGGGGTGATTTTCTTGAAAAGTGTTAAAATCGAGAGTTTAGGCCTTGCTCGATAATAAGCAGTAATAATGTTTTTGTCAGTTTTGGAAACATTTGGATAATGGATTTAAAAAAAAAGAAAAAGTTAAAAAAATAAAACTTCTGTTTCTTCAATTTAAAGAAAAAACAAATCAGCCCGGTCGTATGTAAAATATAAAAGCCCTGTAGTTCCTCTTCTCATATTCCTAAGTGGTTTCATGATAAACTTCTAAGAAAACAAAGAGTGTTAAAAAAAGAAATTTAAAGAACATTTAAAGTATTGAGTTCACCTTCTCCGCTCCATCAGGCAATGGAAGATATCAGATTGTTGAGCCCATGTACACCTCAAAGAATGCTCACTTTTCCGGAAAGCCATACATCAGCAAAGTATGGTGTATTTTCTTTCCAGGCAACAATCACAGGCCCTCTGTTCCACAGCATTCCAGTCCTGGCCCCGAGAATTTCCTATCCATTAGTGTGATAGCGCTACCGCTGATAAAGGACAATATACGTTCAGCTATTACTTCGAAGCTTTATTAAATGGATTGAAACATTGCACTGCAGATATGAACGTGTTATCTCTGAAAGATGATTTATGATCTACACTTGGGAGAACACTTAAAGAAATGAATAAAACAGAAGTGTGTGGGCAAGTCTAGTGCTTCAAGAGATGTAAGTACTTTTCGGTGCTAGGCAGGGAAAAAAATTATACTGCCAAACATTACAGTGTAAGTGGTAAGGTTATCAGGATGTCTTAGTGTTGGATTAAATAGAATTTTACTGTTTAGCTAAAAAAAAAAAAAAAATCCTACAACTTTAGTTACATCACTTACCTGTAATGAAGTCTAATCCAGGTTGTGCCAGCAGCTTGATCCTGCAGGTGTAGTGCTACCCCTAGGTTTGCCACATCATCATTTGCCACCTTTAATCCAGGACACATATGAAATACACAGGTTCTGTGGCTGATTAAGGTGGTAATTAAACTCACTTGGTGCCTTATCTGCGTAAAATTAGCCTCAGAACCTGTGTAATTCATATGTGTCCTTAATTAAAGGGATGATGTGGCAACCCTAGCTACTCCTGTAGGAGTTGCTGGCATTTGCCAGGGTCTTCCCTTATTTCAGACCCACAGCCAGGCACAAAGTACTTCCTACAGCCATGTGCACAACTTCCACTTGTTACTCCAGTGACCAGTTTAGAGATTGTAGTGTATTTTTGTTGTTTTATTTTAGTTTAGGAACTTGGATAGAGAGGGTATAGTGGGATACTCCAATTAGCTTTCTTGGTAGAACTGTGTAACAGACTGTACAGAATGGAGCAAAGTCTCTTTCATAGTAGAAGGAGTTGAATGGACCCTGCTCTTCAAGACACCATCCATTGTCCCCTTTACACTCAGCAGCTGACTTCTAGCATCCGGAGGGGGATTCAGGGACACCAGTCTCTAGGATCCCTTTAGGTGGTCTGTATTCACAAGGTCACAGGCCACCTTCTTCTATGATACCAAAGGGATCCATGGACATCCTCCCTCTGTCAGCTCTCAGGAGAACCCTGGGTTTCAGCATTCACTGTCCAGGCCCTCAGGTTGCCCACCTGAGGCTGCATGGAAGCCTGTGCGGGGGAGAGGCAACAGGCCCCCTCCCCAACTGAACCTCTCCTTTCTGGAAGAAGACCCAGATCCCATGTGCTCACTAAATATAAATATCATCACATGGCATGCTTAAGGGAACTACTCCCTGCAATTGGCTGGGAGGGCATTCACATTCATGCTGCTGATCTGCATGGGTCACTCCTGTTCACCCAGAACCTTCCATGGTTGCCTAGGTACAGAGGAGCCAATCACAGCAGCAGCACTGTGAGTCACACAAGATACTATAACTAAGCAATTAAAGCTTTTCTGTTAAGCAGACAAGCTGCTATTAGTGTGCCCATGTGTCCTGGATTGCCCAGGACTGTCCCGTAATTTACATCTTTGTCCCGGGCACCTTAGTTCCAGGACAATACATTGTCCTGAAATGAAACTGACACTGGGAACAGTCAGGAATTCAGGGGATAGGGGCGGACTGAGCTTCCATAGCGCTGGCTCCAGCTCCACCTCCAACTGACTCTAATCCTGGCCGCCTGGCGTCTAGCAACCAGTGATGTCAAGGCCGCGACTCCCTCCCTGCCCAGCGTTGAAAGTGGAGGAGGATTTCACTTCCTCCTCCTCTGCGCTATTGCTCCTGGGGCCCAAAGCAGCTGCCCTTGGAGCTGAGCCCCACTGCTGCCCCTTTGTCATGCCATGAGCATAGAGAGTGACAGTCCCACTGGTATAGCGGCGGCGGGATGCAGAGCAGTGGAGCCGGTGCAGACAGCAGTGGCATCTTGAAACAGTGAGCGGCAGCCCCAGTGAGCACCATGAGGCTTGCTAGAACCAACAGCCCGCGAGGGAGTGGGAAAACACCTCACTGCCACCCTGACCTGAGCAGCATTGGGCGCTGCATCCTCGGCACCTCCCAGAGCCTGCACTCCTTCTCCAACCTCCTCTTGCAGCTGTCACTGTCATCAACAAGAAGGAAGACAGGCTGACCGAGGACTCAGAGGACGAGGATGGGCGGGAGGTAGGTGCAGGGGCTCGGACAGGGGGCACAGGAGGGTCTGCAGGCAGAGATAGGGGGTCACTTTCACCCACTCCCCTCTCTCTCACCCACCCCCTCTCTCTCAACCCCCCTCACCCACTCCCCTCCCTCTCCCACCCCCTCTCTCTCACCCAGCCCCTCTCTCTCACCCACCTCTCTCTCTCCCCATCCCCCCTCTCTCACCAACCCCCCTTCTCTCACCCACCCCCTCTCTCTCACCCACCCTCCCCTCTCTCTCTCTCTCCCACCCCCTCTCTCTCTTCCTCCCCCTCTCTCCGACCCCCCTCTCTCTCTCCTTCTCCCACCCCCTCTCTCTCCCCCTCCCACCCCCTGTCTCTCCCCCACCCCCCCTCTCTCTCTCTCACTCACCCCTCTCTCTTACCCTCACCCACCCTCTCACCAACCCCCTCTCCTCTCCCAAGTGGACACTAACAGGTGACAGCAAGTGAGAGTTAGTGATTCCCATTCCCCCAAGCACTGCCACTAGACTTATCTCCCCACCACTGCCACTGAGCCACTTAGAGCTGAGGATGTGGCACCCCCCCGCCCCAATGGAGGGGGTAGAAATCAGGTGGGTCAGTGTAATGGTCAGCATAGGAATCAGGTAGGTCAGTGTAGTGATCAGGTAGGTCAGTGTAGTGGTCAGTGGAGGGATCAAGTTGGTCAGTGTAGTGGTCAGGTAGGTCTGTGTAGTGGTCAGGGTAGGGATCAGGTTGGTCAGTGTAGTGGTCAGGCAGGTCAGTGTCGTGGTCAGTGTAGTGGTCAGTGTAGGGATCAGGTAGACTAGTATGGTGATCAGGTAGGTCAGTGTAGTGGTCAGGTAGTACAGTGTAGTGGTCTGTGTAGGAATCAAGTAGGTTAGTGTAGTGGTCAGGTAGGTCAGTGTAGTGGTCAGCATAGTGGTCTGTGTAGGAATCAGGTAGGTTAGTGTAGTGGTCATGTATTTCAGTGCAGGAATCAGGTAGGTCAGTGTAGGAATCAGGTAGGTAAGTGTAGTGATTGGGTAGGGCAGTGTAGTGGTCAGTGTAGGGATCAGGTAAGCCAGTGTAGTGGTCAGGTAGGTCAGTGTAGTGGTCAGGTAGGTCATTGACTACTATCAGGTACATGACAGGGAAAAAATCGTGTGACTGATCAAACTTTCCTCCATGCACAGATTTGGAGAAAGTTGGATCAGTGCCAAGTCTGCGCACACATCTTGGCACATTGTAATTACAGAGTGAAATACCATTGGGATGTGATTTTTATGTCCACACAACTGATGAGCTAACGTATGCCCATGAGTTATAATATATCAAGGCTGCTGTCTTTCAGCTCCAAGCAACCATGACACCATACACACTTCTTTTTTTGGCCATTGGGTTGCTTACCAGTATATGCTCACCTACAGTTGTACAGACAAACAGTAGCATTGTTGACCCGAAACAATAAATTCTGTTACTGGCGAGACAAATTTATAAAAAAAGAGAACTGCTTAACCACTTCAGCCCCGGAAGGATTTACCCCCTTCCTGATCATAGCACTTTTTGCGATTCAGCACTGCGTCAATTTAACTGACAATTGCGAAGTCCTGCGACATTGTACCTAAATTAAATTGACATCCTTTTTTCCCCACAAATAGAGCTTTCTTTTGGTGGTATTTAATAACCTCTGCAGTTTTTATTTTTTGCGCTATAAAGAAAAAAGAGACTGACAATTTTGAAAAAAAAAAGGCAATATTTTTTACTTTATAATACTAAATACATATCCAAAAAAAATATAAAAAAACAAATTTATTCATCAGTTTTGACCGATATATATTCATCTACGTATTTGTGGTAAAAAAAATCATGATCGGCGTTTATTGATTGGATTGCGCTTTTATTTTTTTTGCCGTTTTTTCTATTTTTTTTTTTACTAGTAATGGAACGGAACGTCCATGTGAAAGGGGCCTAAGAGCTCAGGTTGGTGGCTTTGAAGTGCTCTACACTGTAACTGTCAAGTTGTGAAGTTGTGTGCCAAGGTATTAACCTGATTTTCTGCAGTAAATTGTTGAACCAGCCAAATTCAGTGCCATCTTTGGGCAGCTTAAGTAATGTCCTTTGGGATTATGTTCTTTTTTTTATTTGACTAAATGTTAGCTTTAAGCTTTAGCCTTCCCATTTACTTCAATGCTTTTGCAAAATTTTGGCAAAATTTCGAAAATAAAAACTCAGTTCACTAAACATTCAATTTCACGTATCCCTGCGCAGTAATGAAAATACCACACACCTAATATTGTACTGAATTGGCAATAATATATTTAGGTCTGCTGGTCACTCCATCTAATTTGCTTACAAAGTACCCCCCCCCCCCCCAATCCCATAACAGAAGATCACACATTGAAATCAACAGTTCATTTATCCAGTTTTCTTGACCAAGGGCTTGACAAGGGAAAGACTATAAAAGTGATTGCAGTGATACAATACTCATGTTATGTGTCAATATTCCACATCTGTTTTCAGCTCCCAGGCTATTACATTGACAGCTTTTTACGTGCAACATTCCTTTTATTTTTCAAGCTTCCTGCTTTGGAAACACATTTCTCCCCATTGAGATTAACTTCTCATTTTTGAAAAATTTCGAGCAATGTCATTTTCATCTGTAAAGGTCCTAAGCGAAAAGAAAAATGTATTGCTAAAAAACAATGCTCGTTATGAATGCAGATGTACAAACCTAGAACAGAAACAGTAAAAAGTTTAAACAATACAAAATAATTAATTACGCTATTCCAGCTAGTATAGGAAATGTAAGAGCAAGAGGACTACCAGCAACTAGGCAGCAAGATACAGTCAAAGAAATTATGAACATGCTGTTGCAATGCCTTTAAGGCCCTGTTCACATCTAGGCGTCCCTGGATCACAGCAAATCAGGGGACGCCCGTGTGATCCCCATCATTCCAATGGCTCCCCGATCACGGTGCGATTTTGTCACGATTGTCGCTTGATGAATCGCGGTAACATTGCTCAAACAAAATCGCGATATGTCTGTAGCCCAAAATAAATTCTTGTACGATCTGAGACGCCTAGATGTGAACGGAGGCTAAGAACCAAATAAAACATCATTATAGAGACAAGTTAGCTACGCGGCTACCACATAGTTCATATATAAATGTATATATAAAAAACACCAATTCCAAAAAAGTTGGGACGCTGTGTAAAATCTAAATCTAAATCTACACAACAACAGAATGCAATGATTTGCAAATCTCATAAACCAATATTTCATTTACAATAGAGAACAGAAAACATATCAAATGTTTAACCACTTCAGCCCCGGAAGGATTTCCCAGTTTAGGATCAGAGCACTTTTTGCAATTCGGCACTGCGTCGCTTTAACTGACAAGTGTGCGGGCGTGCGACGTTGTACCCAAACGAAATTTGTGCCCTTTTCCCCCCACAAATAGAGCTTTCTTTTGGTGGTATTTGATCCCCTCTGCATCATTTCTGTTCGCAGCTATAAACAAAAAAAGAGCGACAATTTTGAAAAAAAAAAAGATTTTTCTTACTTTTTGCTAAAATACAATTCCAAAACAAAAATATAAGAAAACATTTTTTAACATCGGTTTTGGCCGATTTTTGGTAAAAAAAATTGCAATCGGCCTTTATTGATTGGTTTGTGCAAAAGTTGCCATGATGCGGATGATGGGGGTTTTATTTTTTACTAGTAATGGCGGCAACTTGCGATTTTTAGTGGTACTGCGACATTGCAGCGGACTTGTCGGATATTTTTGACACTTTTTTGGGACCATTGACATTTATACAGCGATCAGTGCTATAAAAATGCACTGATTACTGTGTAAATGTCATTGGCAGTGAAGGGGTTAACCTGGATTAACCTGTAGGGGGCGCTCTAAGGGTTAACTGTGTTCCCTCAGTGTGTTCTAACTGTATAGGGGCTGGGCTGGCGGGGGGGAGTGATCACAGCTTCCATATACAGGAAGCCTGTGATCACAGCCCTTCCCCCTCTAACAGAAAGGAGATCCATGTTTACATACACGGACCTCCATTCTCTCACTGAGGGGGGCATCGCGGTTAGCCGGCGGTGATCGAGTCCACCCTACCCGTTCTCTGGCCCCCCCCCCTGGGAACACAGTGAGCGCGCGAGCGCGCCTCGGGCGGCGTGAGTGCACTCACAATCCCCGTCATTGCGGCGCCATCAGGTGGTGGCGGTTTGCGATAACGAGCCATATTGCCGCCGTCACGCTGCGGCGGGCGGTTGGCAAGTGGTTAAACTGAGAAAATGGACCATTTTAAGAAGAAAATAAGGTAATTTATTTTGGATATTGATGGCAGCAACACATCTCAAAAAGTTAGTACACGGGTAACAAAAAGCTAGCAAAGTAAGTGGTACTAACAAGGAAGCGCTGGAGGAACATTTTAAAACTAATTAGGTTAATTGGCAACAGGTCAGCAACATGATTGGTTATAAAAAGGGCAACTTAGAGAGTCAGAGGGGTTGATTAACTAAAGCTTGAAAGTGCAAAATTTGCTGCAGCTCTGAGCAGAAGCCAATCAGCTTCAAGGGTATATTGTCAAAGCTTCATTGAACAAGCTGAGGTTAGAAGCTGATTGGCTAGCATGCACAGCTGCACTGTTTTTTGCACTCTCCAGCTTTAGTAAATTAACCCCAGAGTGTCTCAGAAGTAAAGATGGGCAGAGGTTCATCAATCTGTGAAAAGCTGCATCTAAAAATTGTGGTACAATTTCAGAATAATGTTCCTCAATATAAAATTGCAAAGACAAATATATCATCATCTACAGTACATAATATCATCAGAAGATCTGGAGAAATTCCTGTGCGCAAGGAACAAGGCCAAAATGCAATATTGGATGCCCGTGATCTTCGGGCCCTCAGATGGCACTGCATTAAAAACAGACATGATTCTCTGAGGGACATCACTGCATGGGCTCAGGAATACTTCCAAAAATCAATGCCTGTTAACACAGTTGGCAAAGTGGAAACCTGTTCTGTGGTCAGGCCAATCAAAATTTGACAATTGTAACCATGGGTGCCACGACCTCCTGACTTAAGAGGAGAGGGACCTTCCGACTCGTTATCAGTGATCAGTTCAAAGGCCTGCATCTCTGATGGTATGGGGTGAATTCATGAATAATTCTACTAGATGGCTGTGTGGTCAGTTCCTAAAGGGCTCAGTCTCTCTAACAGACGATAGAAGATCTCCACAGCAGCAGCTCACCAGTCCCAGAAATATTGCAGCTCACCATCCGGTCACACACATTGATTAGTTCACTCTCTACAACCAGGTGATTCTGGCTGTTGGCACACCTGGACGCAGCACTCCGGATCCTACTCACGCTGCCATTATACAGCAATGATGGTGCCCTTTCCCCTCCTCCTGGCAATCTTCCTTTGGGAAATGTAGTTCAAAACCTCTTGATTACAGTAGTCTCTCTCCTCTGGACTACAGTGCCCACAGTGCAGTGCTGCCTGACTTAATCTATTGAATGCTTCCTGCTCAGTAGCTCCCACTGATATAGCTGTTAACCAGTTCAGCACCGCAGGGCAGCAGCTACAGAGAGCAGCTACATCCAGTCTTTCTCTCACTCTCCATTCTTAGCCAAAACAACTCCCCCTTTCAGAGACACCCCTTGTCTTTGCCCCCTAGCCACCTTCGAACACCGTCCCTTGGTTCCAGCCCCTACCCAATCAGGTCTCCTCTCTCTGATGACATTAGTTCTCCAAAACTTGATGTAAAGGGTTTCCTTCTAACGGTCCTCCTCCCCTTTCCCGTGGTAGTAACGACATATTACCGTCGCACTCATCCTAGGCCTCACGACGCAGGTCCACACGGTTGTCGGT
>BLSH010037532.1:330178-343142 GCA_018402905.1 Glandirana rugosa
CATTGGAGAAAGGAACCCTGCAAATGTTCAAGAGCTTGAGCATATTGCAAAGGAAGTGTGGGAGAAAATGCCACCCGAGAAGTGCAAGAAGCTTATCGATGGATATAAGAAACGTTTGGAGGCTGTCATCGCTGCCAAAGGGTGTGCAACCAAATATTAAGGAGGGGTGCCAATATTAGTGCACATGCTGGTTTTCTGTTTTTTCTTTATAATTACAATATCTATGTTGAAATAACAATTGTCTTTGTTAAATTACTTTGGACCTCCAATTAAAAGATCCTGCTGATATAAATTTGGTACATTTCCATTTATTTCTGAAGACATTCACTCAGTTATGCAAAACATGAAGGGGTGCCAATAATGGTGAGCAGGACTGTATAGCATTTTTCTTTTAGGCCAAAAAGTTCCATTTTGGTCACCTTTTTCTACATGTTTGCTGTGTCCCCCACATGGCTTCTCGCAAACTGCAAATTAAACTTCTTATGGCTTTCTTTCAACAATGGCTTTCTTCTTCCCACTCTTCCATAAAGGTCAGATTTGTGGAATGCACAACTAATTGTTGTCCTGTGGACAGATTCTCCCACCTGAGCTGTGGATCTCTGCAGCTTCTCCAAAGTTACCTCTTGGCTGCTTCTCTGATGAATGCTCTCCTTGCCCGGCCTGTCAGTTTAGATGGACAGCCATGTCTTGGTAGGTTTGCAGTTGTGCCGTACTCTTTCCATTTTCGGATGATGGATTGAACAGTGCTCCATGAGATGTGGGATATTTTTTTATAACCTAACCCTGCTCTAAAACTTCTCCTCAGCTTTATCCCTGACCTATCTGGTGTGTTCCTTGGCCTTCATGATGCTGTTTTATCACTGAGGTACTCTAACAAACCTCTGAGGGCTTCACAGAACTGCTGTATTTATACTGAGATTAAACTACACACAGGTGGACTCTATTTACTATTAGGTGACTTCTGAAGGCGATTGGTTCCACTATATTATAGTTAGGGGTATCAGAGTAAAGGGTTGTGAATACAAATGCACACCACAATTTTCCCATATTTATTTGTAAGGATATTGAAAACCATTTATCATTTTCCTTCACAATTATGTGCCACTTTGTGTTGGTCTATCACATAAAATCCTAATAAAATACATTTATGTTTTTGGTTGTGACATGACAAAATGTGGAACATTTCAAGGGGTATGAATACTTTTTCAAGGCACTGTATATACAGTATATAAGGCAAAACTACATGTTCTAGTTCAATGACTGGAGCTTCCACACTCTTCACCTCTAACAACCACCACCACTCAAGGTAACTTTATATGCTGAAAACGTTCTTGGGTACTTATGTTGAATTATGGAACCTGAACAGATTGACTGCAATCCAACATTGACTTAAAAGGTAACCCCGCTTTCATGGGAATAAATATAGCAAACCATTTTATATTTTAATGTTATGTAGCCAATGATCCCCTTAGAGGTGGCTGCTTGTTGTGGTTCATCTGATCACACTGCCCTCAATCACTCTTTTTCCTCACATCCAGAGTCACAGAACAGGCTGGTAATTTGTTTTTTGTTTTTTTTATTAGGGGATCTGAACTTGGATGGGGTAGGGATGATTATGGGATGCCCAAGAATCAAACAGTTCTTTGCATGGGACCACTATATATAACACTGTATATACACTTCTCCTTATTCACTCCAGCACTCTCCATGTTCCTCTCTCCTGCACAACACTTGCTTCTCACAGGTGAGACCTGGAAGGATATTTACCTCCAAACGTCTCTTTAGGCCTAGCTAGCACATGGTGAGGCCTGCGGTAGTTGAAGCAGGACCTCCTGACCGCCCATTACAGGCAGAGGCTTATAGCCCCCAAAGTGTAGCAAAGTACTCTTTGCTAGCTAGTGTGATGGACTACTACTCCCAGCCCATCTTCTTCCAGGCACTGTCAGCTCCTCCAGCTGCAATGGCCTTCTCCACTGCCACAGCAACATCAAAATCCCACACTGGCCTCTGCATCCTTCCAAAACTGTCTCTCACCCAAATCCGCTCCAACATGCCCCCTCCAGTATCCCAGGTTATGCTACTCACCAACTCCTGACACTTGTAGTTCCACACTGAAGATCTCTCCTGATAGTGCTCTCTTCCACTGTCCTTTCCTCTCTGCCTTGTGCCTGCCACCAAGATCTCGCTCCTTCTGGCTGCACCCGAGCACTCCAGGCCCGGGAGTCACCCCCCCCAGACTGGGAGCTTCCCCTAGGCCGCGACAGCCACCACACTATCACATCTTCAGATTTCCACCCAAACTTCTCCTCCCCCCAATCGGCAGACCACAGTATTTAAGGAGGCGGGCCCGCTGCCAATCCAGGTTGGGGATTGGTCAGGGCTCCTTAACATACTTCAGAAAGCCTCACTTCCTCTTCCCATCCCCCTTTCCAGACCGTTCTGAAGAAAAGGGGAAGAGTAACTGAGGGGTGTTTCTTCCTGCAGTCTCCAGCTCTCCCTGGGCCACCCCCTTGCCCAGAATCAAAACAGTCAGGCCTGCATTTAAGTGAGGCCTGACTAAATTTGCCTCACCTAGCAAAAATCTCACTCTAACATCTACCTAGTGTAGAGGGTGCTACAGTTATTAAAAATTACCTCTCTTTTTTAAAGCGGTAGTAAACCCGTGAGAAGAGGAAAAAAATAAAGAATAACCTGCAAGACAATAGCATAATGTGTTAGTATGCATCGCATACTAACACATTATGAAATACTTACCTTAGAATGAGGCCTCCGATGCCTGAGTTGGTCAGAGCTAAGGACGCTGACATGATGGTCCTCTTCTTTCTTCCGGGTGCGCGTGCGAGCTCTTCATTCCGGCAGTCAGCTCTGATTTTCCGGCCGGATCATCAGAGTGCATGCGCCGCTGACATCGCCGGCTGCATGCCGTGCAAATATCTCCTAAACCATGTAGGTTTAGGAGATATTCATTTTACCTACAGGGAAGCCTTATTATAGGCTTCCCTGTAGGTAAGAAGAGCTTTGGGCCTTTACTACCACTTTAACCACTTCAGCCCCGGAAGGATTTCCAGCTTTAGGACCGGAGCCCTTTTTGGGATTCGGAGCTGCGTGGCTTTAACTGAAAATTGCGCGGTCGTGCGACGTTGTACCCAAACGAAATTTGCATCCTTTTTTTCCAACAAATAGAGCTTTCTTTTGGTGGTATTTGATCCCCTCTGCATCATTTCTGATTGCCGCTATAAACAAAAGAAGAGCGACAATTTTGCAAAAAAACCCAAATTTCTTACTTTTTGCTAAAATACAAATCAAAAAAAAAAAAATATAAAAAAACATTTTTTTTCACAGTTTTTGGCCGATTTATATTCTTCCTCATATTTGCGATAAAAAAAAATCACAATCGGCGTTTATTGATTGGTTTGCGCAAACGTGGTCGCGTTTACGGATGATGAGAATTCATTTTTGGGGTTTTTATTTTTTTTTTATTTTTTACTAGTAATGGCGGCGATCTGCGATTTTTTGCGGTCCTGCGATATTTCGGCAGACATGTCGGACCATTTTGACACTTTTTTGGGCCCATTGGCATTTATACAGCGATCAGTGCTATAAAAATGCACTGATTACTGTGTAAATGCCATTGGCAGTGAAGGGGTTAACCTGCAGGGGGCGCTCTAAGGGTTAACTATGTTCCCTGGGCGTGTTCTAACTGTGGGGGGACTGCCCTAGCTGGGGAATGGAAGTTATCACAGCCTCCGTATACAGGAAGGCTGTGATCACAGCCCTTCCCCCTTCACTCCGGGGGGGGGGGGGCATCGCGGGTAGCCGGCGGCAATCGAAGCCGCCACACCCGCTCCCTGGCCCTCCCCGAACACAGTGAGCGCGCGGGCGCACCTCCGTGCGCGTTATCGCAGCCGCCGTCGTATGACGGCGATTTGCGATAACGAACCACCTTGTCGCCGTCAACCTGCAGTTGGCGGTCGGCAAGTGGTTAATCTGCATCATGTGTAGTTTTCTGTAAAATTCAATGCGATATGGCAACCTGAATGAGTTCTTTACACTTTGGAACCTGGAAATGTAATTTCCTGCTTGCGTGATTGTCTCATTGATTTTCCCAGAAGTCTACATTAACCTGTTCTGCCCTATGGCATAATGATGCTGGCAGGGGAACCTCTCATCGATTCCGGCTGATGTCATATTTCATGCCAACCATTGTATACAATTGTGTTGCTAGCTGTGATTGGTCAGTGTGATCACATGGTACAGACTGGGCCAATCACAGCCCATCTGTACCATGTGATTTGCTCTGACCAATCACAGGTAATTACAACAAAACAAACTGAGTGAATAAATTTCATTCAGTAAAATGCTTGCATATAGCAATGTAATGCACTGCTATATGCACACATAATGTAAAAAAAAAATACTGATCACTTCAGCAGAGTAGTACAATGTTACTATGGTAACATTATATTGCTCTGGTCAAAGTGTGTTAAAAAATTGTAAAAAAAAGGAAAACAAATATAATAAAATGTAAAAAAAAATAGAAAAAGTATTTATTTATTAATAATAATGTATTATTATTTTTTTTTCCTTTTCGTACTGTCACCAGTCAGTGTCCCTGATCAACACCACACCAGTTATATGATGATGCTGTACTGCACTGGTGACTGTATGTAAAAAAAAATAATCATTTCTTCATTTTCCATAGACTTATGACTAGAGTTGATCGAACCCCTGGATGTTCGGGTTTGGTGGGTTCGGCCGAACTTCGGGAAAAAGTCTGGGTTCGGTACCGAACTTGACCCGAACTTTACCCCGAACCCCGTTGAATTTAATGGGGACACAAACGTTTTGGCACAAAAATGACTGTAAAAAAGTCCTGGAAAGTGCTAGAGGGCTGCAAAATGATTTTAGAACAATAATCTGTCCCTTACAGCAACAGCAGGAACCTGACCCTATAGAACTAGAAGATGATTTTAGAACAATAATCTGTCCCTCTAAGCAGTAGACTCTACCTAGTCCAGTCAGATCGTTCTGTAATGCAGGATGAGATCTGCAATCTGTCCCTAAAAGCAGTAGTAGTAATCTCTACCTATCTATCTATCTGCAATCTGTCCCTCACAGCACCGGCAGCATCCTCTCCCTACACTACCCAGAGAGCATGTGACATGTAGCACTAAGTGACTCCAGCTTATAAAGAGGCTGGGTCACATGATGCACTGGCCAATCACAGCCATGCCATTAGTAGGCATGGCTGTGATGGCGTCTAAGGGCAAACCAGTGAAACGCTTGTTGATTGGCTGCCCTGCAGCTATTCAACATGTGTGATCAAATACCCGAACCCAGAACTCGAACCCAAACTTTTTTTTCAAATGTCCGGGTTTCGGGTCCGGGTCACGGTCACCCCAAAGTTCGGTACAAACCCGAACTTTACAGTTCGGGTTCGCTCAACTCTACTTATGACAAAAAAATGACAACTTCAAATAACTTGCCATTCCTCTTACTAAATGCCTTGGACTGTCTACTTCCAAAAAAGGGGTAATTTGGGGGGTATTTGTACTGCCCTGGCATTTTTGGGCCTCAAGAAATTAGATAGGCTGTCAGTACATCACGTGTGATCAATTTTCAGACATATATCCATAGTGTGTGGACTCTATAACTTTCCTAAAGACTTAAGCCTCGTACAAACGATCCAATTTTCGGACGGGAATTTTCGTTCGACAGCCTGTCGTCCGAAATTCTTACCGTTAGTACTCTCCTTTCAACAGTGGATTTTAATTTTTCGTCAGACAAAAGCTGGATGTGCAGGTTAGAAATTTTTTTTTGTACGACTAGACAACTTCCGATTTTCATTTTGTTAGTATGGTTTTTGTGCGAAAAAAAATTGTACGACCGAAACTACACATGCTCAGAAAGGAAAAAAAAGATGCAAAAAATATTCAAAACATGACGTCACTTTTGACGTTGAGTTCAGGTCGACCGAAGATTTTCGGATAGTCAGTATGCCTTACAAAATCATGGACACGCGCTTTTGACAAAAATCCAAGGTTTTGTCAAATGAAAATCGGATTGCGTGTACGAGGTTTAAGGCCTCTTGCACACGATACTCCCCTTTGAGCATCTACTTTTTCAAACTTTTTTTTATGTGTTTGCCCGTATTTTCACACATTTTGCGCACTTGCGCGCAAACTTATTCTCACGTTTTTGATCTGCAGATTATTCAGGCACATATAGGAGTTATTTACTGACCAAAAATGCAGATTTTTCTATTTTTTTTTACTGAAGAATACACACGCCTGTGTGCATAGGCACATTACAATTAATGGGCTGTATTTTAGCTCAGTAAAACAATAAGCTGTATTGAGCTTTTTCATGCTGCAGTGTGCAAGAGGCCTAAATAATATTCACTGATTTGGGTTATTTTCTCCAAAGAAATGTAGCCAATACATTTGGCCTAAATTTATGAAGAAATTTTATTTATTTGCAAAATTATATAACAAAAACGTGTGTTTATTTTACAAAACTTTCTGTCTTTTTTCATTTATTTAGTAAGGGATAAAAAACCCAGTGGTGATTAAATACCATCAAAAGAAAGCTCCATTTGTGTGAACAAAATGATAAAAATATACTTTGGGTACAGTGTTGCATGACCGCGCAATTGTCATTCAAACTGTGACAGCGCTGAAAGCTGAAAATTGGCCTGGGCAGAAGGGGGGGGGGTAAAAGTGCCTGGTATTGAAGTGGTTAAGATACAAGTCACATATAAGGCATCTCCTGAAATATAGATTTCAGTTTTGAAGAAATACTCCCCAAAGGTTAAAGGGGTTGTGAAGTCAGAAGGTTTTTTATCTTAATGCATTCTATGCATTAAGATAAAAAGCCTTCTGTGTTTAGCAGCCCCCCTAATACTTACCTGAATCCCATCTCTATCTAGCGATGTCCACAAGTCCCTTGGCCATCCAGGGCTCTCCCTCCTGATTGGCTGGGACACAGCAGCAGGGCCATTGGCTTTCGCTGAGGTCAATCAAAGTCAGTTAGCCAATCAGGAGAGAAAGGGGCGTGGCCGAACTTCAGTTCTGTGCCTGAATGGATAAACGGAGCTGCAGCTTGGCTCGGGTGCCCCCATAGAAAGCTGCTTGCTGTGGGGGCACTCGACAGGAGGGAGGGGCCAGGAGCAGCAAAGCGGGACCCAAGAAGATGAGGATCTGGGCTGCTCTGTGCAAAACCAACAGCATAGAGGAGGTAAGTTTTTTTTAAAAAAAACGAGACTTTACAATCACTTTAAATACTTCTAAAGTGATGCAGACACTGCAGCTTTCCTCAACAGACCACTGTGAGTGCATCAGGTGATTATAATGAACCAAACACTCCCATTCAGAATCAGTCTGCAAAGGACATGGTGAAACAGCTATTTTTTCATAGCAGAAAAAGATAGGAAATATGCTATGCTCTTCAGATAGAATTTGACGCTCTCTGAAATCCTGAAATGTCTTGCAATGCATGCAATTTTGGCTCGCTAGTGAGAAATTCAAAGGGTTAAAGCAGGCAGCGAGGAAGCAAAACATCACATTTTCACTGGCTGCTTTAACCCCTTGATTCACTCAATAGCACGCCACAATTGCATTGCAGCCCCATTCACCGTGTTTTGCTATGCCCACTGAAAGCAATAGGGGGTATAACTCTTGCTGTGGTCACTGCTAAAGGGTGCAGTGATTGGGGGGTAATAAAAGTACAGCTTGAGTGCAAACCCACCCCCCCACAACTTCTAGTGAACTAGTGCCTTCCTGTTGTGGTGAAAGCGCCCCCCCCCCCCCCCCAATTTCTTGTAGAAGCATCACAGGACAGGAAGTCAGGGAAAGTCTCCCCAATGGGGTCACAGGCAGAAATAATAACTTGACAAAAACTTTCCCTTTCCAAGTCTATCTAAAAGAAAAATAAAAGTCTGCTGCTAGTAAAACATAATAGCACTGCATAAATATAGGAGGATTAAACCAGCCGCAGTTGACAGAATGTTATTTTGGGGTCTGTATTTCTTCAAATGTAACTTCTTATTTTCCTTTCTTTGTCTTCTACTTTGAACTTTCGTCTAACATCTCCGTATTCATTATTCATTGTGAAATATGAAAAATCAGAATCACCATCTCACCACATTTGTATCCATTATTTTGACATAGTGTGTTGTTTTCGATTTGCAGAGTAGATACGCTGTCTGAGAGCTGACTTCTCTAATTGGCTGCCTTTAGCGAGCAAAACGTTTTGTGTCATCATCTATGTAGAGATAAATCGTGCCTTTTATCACATACCGTCTTGCCTGAGCCAAGACATCATTTAGGGCTTGATGATACTTAATCTCTGAAGCTTAATATTTACAGGCAGAACTCGGCGCACGACCAGAAAATGGAGCCGGTTCCCACAATATGGCAGATGAAAGTTGAAGAACAGATGTGACATTAAGGCCTCATACACACGGGCGTAATAGCAAAACGTCGGGACCGACGTCAGGCAAAAATCGGCATCAAAAACGCAATTTCGTCTGCGTTTTGCATCGTTAATGAGCGTCAGTGAGCGTCAGCATCAATAGGAGTTTTGTTTAACCACTTGCTTACTGGGCACTTAAACCCCCCTCCTGCCCGGACCAATTTTCAGTTTTCAGCGCTGTCACTCTTTGAATGACAATTGCGCGGTCGTGCGACGTTGTACCCAAACAAAATTGATGTCCTTTTTTTCCCACAAACAGAGCTTTCTTTTGGTGGTATTTGATCACCTCTGTGGTTTTTATTTTTTGCTCTATAAACAAAAAAAGAGCGACAATTTTGAAAAAAAGAACATTTTATTTTTAATTTTTTGCTATAATAAATGTCCAAAAATAAAAAATAAAAAACACATTTATTCCTCAGTTTAGGCCGACATATATTCTTCTACATATTTTTGGTAAAAAATCGCAATAAGGGTATTTTGATTGGGTTGCGCAAAGGTTATAGCGCCTACAAACTATGGAAATTGGTTTATGGCGTTTTTATTATTTTTTTTATTTTTTACTAGTAATGGCGGCGATCTGCAATTTTTATCGGGACTGCGATATTGCAGCGGACATTTCTGACATTTTTGACACTTTTTTGGGACCAATGACATTTATACAGCAATCAGATCTAAAAATAGACACTGATTACTGTATAAATGTCATTGGCAGGGAAGGAGTTAACACTAAGGAGGTGATCAAGCGGTTAATTGTGTTCCCTCATTGTGTTCTAACTGTGTGGGGGCGGGGCTGGCAGGGACATAACAGATCTAACTGATCCCGGTGACAGGGATCAGTAGATCTGGCATGCCCCCCCACACAGAGCGGGGAACTGCCATGTTTACATCGGCGGTTCCCCGTTCTGGCTCTCTGTGAAGAGATTGCGGATCTCCAGCAGACATTGGAGTATGGAGCGCGGAAAGGGGAGGACGTCAAATGACGGCCTCCCGGCAATTCAGATCTGCGCTGTAGTCGTCAATCGGCTATAGCGCGGATCTTAAGTGGTTAGAAAAAAATTCCTCTGCAATTTTTTTAACCTGAAAACGCCAGCGCTAAAAACGCGGGTTAACATCACTATGGTGTTAATGTGCGTTAGTGAGCGTTTTGCCGGCTCAGCGTCAAAAACGCCATAACGCTACAGCCTCGGAATGCACGGCCCGTGGGTTCTGCTTTCAGCTCACTAACGCCGATGCCATCTACAGCTCAAAGACGTCAGCGTTTCTATGAGGCCATTGAATAACACGGAGCGCTGCAGAAAACGCTCAAGGACGCGGCGGTAAAAAACGTCCGTGTGTATGAGGCCTAACGTGTCTGACGTGACTTTAATGACCGGTATGGATGAAAAGAGCGGAGCAAGGCGGTTATCAATTTTACCGATACTTGTATGATTAGCGCCGACATACTTCACAACAATGCTACATTGGATGCTCACAGTACAGCATGGCTGAAAACGATTTAACTACTTGCCGACCGCCCGCCGCAGCGTGACGGAGGCAAGGTGGCTCGTTATTGCGAAATGCCAACACAGGATGGCGGCCGCGATAACTAGCATTGTGAGCCCGCGCTCGCACGCTCACTGTGTTTGGGGGGGCCAGGGAGCAGGCAGGGCGGACTCGATCGCTACCGGCTACCCGCGATGGCCCCCCCCCGCACTGAAAGAACGGAGGCCCATGTAAGTAAACACGGATCTCCGTTCTGTTAGAGGGGGAAGGGCGATGATCACAGCCTTCCTCTATATGGAAGCCGTGATCATCCCCTTCCCCCGGCCAGGTCAGCCCACATACAGTTAGAACACGCCCAGGGAACACAGTTAACCCTTAGAGCGCCCCCTGCAGGTTAACCCCTTCACTGCCAATGGCATTTACACAGTAATCAGTGCATTTTCATAGCACTGATCGCTGTATAAATGCCAATGGTCCCAAAAAAGTGTCAAAATGGTCCGACATGTCTGCTGCAAAATTGCAGATCACCACCATTGCTAGTAAAAAATAAATAAAAATAAAAACCCCAGAAATTAATTCTCATCATCCGTAAATATGGCAACTTTTGCGCAAACTAATCAATAAACGCCGATTGCGATTTTTTTACCAAAAATATGAGGAAGAATATAAATCGGCCAAGACCGATGGAAAAAAATGTTGTTTTTTTTTTTGGATTTTGTTTTTTTGTAAAATTGTCACTCTTCTTTTGTTTATAGCGGCGATCAGAAATGACACAGAGGTGATCAAATACCACCAAAAGAAAGCTCTATTTGTGGGAAAAAAAGGACACAAATTTAGTTTGGGTTCAACGTCGCACGACCGCCCAATTGTCAGTTAAAGCGACGCAGCGCCGAATCACAAAAAGTGCTCTGGTCCTTAAGTGGGAAATCCTTCCGGGGCTGAAGTGGTTGAAATACTTTCCATAGAAAATGTTCTCAGTAAAGATCTTTCGACATATTCAAATGCAATGAGATGTGCAAAGTGAAGTATCCAAAAAACAAGTAATCAGCAACATTTCTTTACTGAGCGGGACTAGCAGGTAACGCCAAACTCAACATCCTCATTATTTCTGCTGAAATAGCAGTTTACTGAAATCCATGAAATTCAACAAAAAGCTCAGCAACAAGAGACCTTCTTCAGAAAAGGTTTCGTATAAAACCTGTCATTATTCTTACATCAGATTTAAATCCTAGCTGGATGACATTTGGTTTGCTAAAATATTGTATACAATAAGCCATTGCTATATCTTATTTTTATATAAATACTTGCTTTTAATTGTTTTTTGATATTGTTTCACCTATTTTTTTTACATTGTTGTTTATCAGCACTGCCGATCTTCTGCATCCTATTTGCAGCCACTTCCTGACTCCATGCCCTTGGCGTTGGCTATATGCCATTTCTCTGGGCAGATTTCCTGATGGTGACAGCAATGAAACATGCCTGTGCAATGTATGTTGGAACAGTCACTTGAAGTGGCCATTGGGGGAGTGATGTAGGCATTGCCGGTGTAGTGTCGTTTTTTGAAACCACACACAAATGGAAACCGGAAGTGACGTTCCGTCACCGCCATCTTGCTATACCCACACTCGTCCGCACTAGGGATACAGAGAGAAGGTGGAGAGCGGACATCTTTGTACACCCACCGGAGATTTTAATTTAACTCCTTGGAATTGAACATAATGTTATGTCATATAATTTTGCATATAGACAAGGTGCTGTTGCATATAAATCTGACTTTCTGTTAAATTTAATGTTAGTTTTAATTATCATGATATAAAATAATAGATGTCATGTCGAGGGGGTCGTTTGGTGGGCGTTATTTTTTTTTTTGGGTGTGGGGGGGGGGGGCAGCATTTCATTCTTGGACCCAGGCAGCACAATGTCTTGGGCCAGCCCTGCTTGCCGCGGCTTTTAAAATTGAACATCAAAACAGTGTCCCCCGTATTTCTATATACTGTATTTTAGTATTTAAGCTCCGTTTACTGTTAAAAAAAATTGTTGGGTGTACAAAGATGTCTGCTCTCCGCCTTCTCTCTGTATCCTTAGTGCAGACGAGTGTGGGTATAGCAAGATGGCAGCGACGGAACGTCACTTCCAGTTTCCATTTGTGTGGGGTTTCAAAAAAAGAAGCAACACCGATGTTCTGTCAAATTAGTCAACTCGTCATAAACTCCACCGGTAACCGAATACAGTCCGCAGCACAATATTATTGGGTTGACCGAATGCAGTCCGGTATAGAAGATTTAGCTGTTTTGACAGCACAACGGCTAAAGTTGTTGCCACCTCGGAGGCGGCCATTTTGTTGGTTGGTATCGGAGCGGAGTAACAATCTCCGCTCATAGCGTTGGATTTACTAGAACTGGAGAGTGCAAAATCTGGTGCAGCTCTGCATAGAAACCAATCAGCTTCCAGTTTTTTTTCTGTTAAAGCTTAATGGAACAAGCTGAAGTTAGAAGCTGATTGGCTACCATGCTAAGCTGCGCCAGATTTTGCAGATTTTGCACTCTCCAGTTTTAGTAAATCAGCCCCTATGAGCGGAGATTGTTACTCTGCTCCGATACCAACCAACAAAATCGCCGACTCCGAGGCGGCGACAACTTTGTCCTCGTTAGCCGTTGTGCTGTATTCGGTTCCCGGTGCTGTGTCCAAACAGCAATTCGTCAAAATCTCCAAATACTGATGGTTTAAAGAAACCTGGAAGTTACGTAGTTGGAGTTTCTGATGAGTTGGCTATGTTGACAGAATACCGGGACAAGACCATCTAGAGCCCAGGGCAAACTACACCCCACCCCCTCCCAAGATGCATGAGCATTATGCGTCAGCAAAAATCCCCCACAAAAACACTGACTACTTATCTGCATTCTTACCCCCTAAGCATAAGTTCCCTGCCCCTCCCAGTACAAATCTTTGCCCCCGCATCCCCTCAGCACAAATGCCCCGCCCCCAAAAAAAAATCACGTGTTGCCGATTG
>BLSH010037532.1:377584-411308 GCA_018402905.1 Glandirana rugosa
TTGATACATTGATACATTGTTCGTGTGAGTGTGTGTTGTCCAACTTGACCTACCTGAACACAGAAAAAAGTTGGAATGGTTGATGCATTGATACTTTGATACAAACATTCGAAATCCTCTTGTCAAAGACACCTCGCAACTCCCACTTTAGGTCTGACTTCCCCTAGTTCTTCCAATAAAAATATCTCAACCAACATCTGGTCCGCAAGTTCTTCAAACCTCCTTTTCCCCTCGTTTCTCTACCCCGCATCCAACAATTCTAACCACCCCAGGTTCCTTCAGATCACATACAAAATCTCTCGAAAAAAGACACAAGTCCATCCAGTTCAACCTGTTGTGTGTGAGTGTGCTTGTTACATAGTTACATAGTTACATAGTTAGTCAGGTTGAAAAAAGACACAAGTCTATCCAGTTCAACCAAAAAAAAAAAAAAACATTTTATATATATATATATATATATATATATATATATATATATATATACATACATATACATACACATACAACCAATTAATCCCATATACAATCCTTCACCCACAGTTGATCCAGAGGAAGGCAAAAAACCCCCAGCAAAGCCATGATCCAATTTGCTATAACGGGGGAAAAAATTCCTTCCTGATTCCCCAAGAGGCAATCGGATTCACCCTGGATCAACTTTACCTAAAAATGTTAGTACCCAGTTATATTATTTACATTAAGGAGAGAATCCAGGCCTTTTTTAAAACAATCAACCGTGCTGGCCAAAACCACCTCTGGAGGGAGTCTATTCCACATTTTCACAGTTCTTACTGTGAAGAAACCTTTCCATATTTGTAGATGAAATATTTTTTCCTCTAGACGTAAAGAGTGCCTCCTTGTCCTTTGTGATGACCTTAAAGTAAATAACTCAACACCAAGTTCACTATATGGACCACTTATATACTTGTACATGTTGATCATATCCCCCCTTAATCACTTCTTCTCAAGAGAGAATAAATTCAGATCCTCTAATCTTTCCTCATAGCTGAGCTCCTCCATGCCTCTTATTAGTTTGGTTGCCCTTCTCTGCACTTTCTCCAGTTCCCCGATATCCTTTTTGAGAACTGGTGTCCAAAACTGAACTGCATATTCCAGATGAGGTCTTACTAATGATTTATACAGGGGCAAAATAATGTCTCTATCTCTGGAGTCCATACCTCTCTTAATACAAGAAAGGATATTGCTTGCTTTGGAAACCGCAGCTTGGCATTGCATGCCATTATTAAGCTTATGATCTACCAAAACCCCCAGATCCTTCTCCACTATGGATTCCCCCAGTTGTACTCCCCCTAGTATGTACGATGCATGCATATTCTTAGCCCCCAAGTGCATAACTTTACATTTATCAACATAGTCGCCCAATTAGACAGTGCATTGAGGTCGGCTTGTAAGTTGGAGACATCCTGCAAGGAAGTTATTCCACTGCATAGCTTAGTGTCATCTGCAAACACTGAAATGGTGCTTTTAATCCCAGAGCCAATATCATTTATAAATATATTGAAAAGTAAGGGTCCCAACACTGAACCTTGGGGTATACCACTGATAACCTTAGACCATTCAGAGTAAGAATCATTAAACACTACTCTCTGAATTCGGTCTTTTAGCCAGTTTTCTATCCATTTACAAACTGATCTTTCCAAGCCTGTAGACTTTACCTTACACATTAGTCGTGTGTGGGGAACGGTGTCAAACGCTTTTGCAAAATCCAAGTATACCACGTCCACAGCCACCCCTCTGTCCAAGGTTTTACTTACCTCCTCATAAAAATAAATCAGGTTTGTTTGACAACTTCTGTCTTTCATGAATCCATGCTGTCTGTTGCTTAAAATGTTTTTATCCAACAAGAACTCATTAATGTGGTCTTTTCTTAAACTCTCCAGTATCTTCCCAGCTATAGAAGTTAAACTAACAGGTCTATAGTTACTTGGTAAAGACTTTGCTCCCTTTTTAAATATGGGCACCACATTGGCCCTACGCCAATCCAGTGGTATTATTCCAGTCATTAAGGAGTCCCTAAAAATGAGATACAATGACTTTGAAATGACAGAGCTCAATTCCTTTAGGATCCGTGGATGAATGCCATCTGGTCCAGGTGCTTTATCTACCTTTATTCTGTCTAAATACTTCTGGACCATTTCACTTTTGAGCCATTGTGGATCATTTGGGGCTGTGTCACTACCAACCCAGACGTGGACATGAGCTCCCCCATGCTCCGTTGTATACACAGAGCTGAAGAAAGTATTTAATAAGTTTGCCTTCTCTTTGTCCTCTCCTATTCTCAATCTACACCTCCTCCCTGGGTCACCTAATACTTTCCCATGGCTTTTAATATAATTTCTATGCTGACGTCACTCAACTTGTCTCCAAATACCAACCAAATCATTCTCTTCATCCCTTCCATTCATTCCTTCCAAGACATCCTGCTTTCAAGCTCCCTTGTCACCTCCTACCATGATCGTTTTCAGGACTTCTACCGAGCCTCTTCCATCCTCTGGAATTCCCTACCCAATCTGTCTGACTATCTCCTGCTCTATTCACTTTTAGGCAATTCCTGAAAACCTTTCTCTTCAGAGAAGCCTATCCTGTCTACACCTAAAAACTGTACTTTTACTTTCTCAATCAGCTATTTCCCCACAGTTATTACCTTTTGTATCACTTGACCCTCCCTTTTAGATTGTAAGCTCTATTGAGGGCCCTCCGATTCCTCCTGTATTGAATTGTATTGTAACTGTACTGTCTGCCCTCACATTGTAAAGTGCTGCACAAACTGTTGGCACTATAGAAATCCTGTATAATAACAAAAATAAATCAGTATGTTACACAGCTGCGCATAGTGTATGTCTCATCTCTAAGACAAGGTTCCACCTTAATGTTGACTTTCACTTGAACAAAGCCCCATCTGGTCCCAGGCATTGGTGAGTATGTACATGGGAACCACACCCCTCAGTGTACGCATACGCTTGGCATTAGAAGTCCCCCATCTTATCCAAAGTCCCACATCACATCAGAAATTTCAATTACATCAGAAGTCCTCCATTCACATCTGAAGCCTCTTCATCACATCAAAGAATCCCTTCACATCACAGCCTCCCCATCATTTCAGAGCCCCACTTACACCAGGGTTCTATTCAAAGTCCTTGCATCAGTGTCCTCATCAGAGTTCCTCTTACATCAGGATGCACAGCAGAAGCAGAGACCAACTGATCTGAATCCTCAGTCTATGCACTGAGTGTATGCCACTGACCCTAGATGCAGTCCGGAATAAAATCCTGTAGTGGGCCAAATTTGACCCGCAGGCTTTGGTTTGCAGACAACTGATCTAGATAATAAATGTTCTGAGGTTTATTATAGCAGTTTGTATTTTCAGAATAGGTTGCTTGTCATTCTGAAATTGTATTGGATTTTGTTACACTTAGTTTACTTTAATTTGTTCTTTCAGGCATTCTCCGAAGTGGAGTGCATATTTTAGAAATGGCCCTGTGTCTATAATTTGCCAAACCCAACAATGATGAAAAACAAAATGTACACTTTCTGAAATGTTAAAGTCAATGACAGCAAACAAACAAATGAACAAACAAGGAAAGTCGCTCACTATGCAGACAGCGATATCTGCCTCGCCATCTCTGGCAGGAGTCCCAGGGTACAGATGCTGACCCCAGGCTTGTCCTGGTAACAGGAATTGGGGAATTTTGCACAGCAGATTCAACAGGTTGAAATAATTGTTTGAAGCACAGTGCCCATTCTCACTGCAGAAAAATCAGACTGACGTTTCAATGTCTCTTTGTCTGCTGATATATAACCCGTCAGTGTTCTGTGAAAGGGGATGGGATGGCTTCTGCCATTAACAAGATAAAAGTCTTTCCAAGCTAATAAAGCTGAACTCCAGGCAGGCAGCTAAATACACAGCTGAAATATACATATGATAACTGCCCTATTTGTCAAAGGATTTGTAATTCTGTCCAGCCACTTTTGTGATTCATACACCTTAGGGCTCTTGAACACAGACATAATAAAAAACTGAGTTTGCTGGCAGCAGGCAAAACGAACTACAATTATATGCATTTAAGAAAAATATCTAAGGGAAAGCGTTTTACTGATCATTTACACAGGAAATTTTGTTCCAAAAAAACTATATGAAAAAAAAAGCCTATATGATCAGTAAAATTGTTACGGCATGTGCATGCAGTCTTGGTTACCAATGGGGCATTATCTCAAGGGTCTAGTATGGATTTCCTTGCTGTAGGATGTGCTTTAGTAAATTACATTTCCTTGCCATTTTTCCAAAACCTATATGAAAAAAAGCCTATATAAGAAAGCCTATATGGTCAGTGGTAGGGTTGTCCCAATACCACTTTTTTAAGACTGCGTACAAGTACTGATACTTTTTTTCAAGTACTAACCGATACTGATTACCGATACTTTTTTTTAATGTCATGTGACAGTGACACTAATATGCAGCACTGATTGGCATTGATAGGTGGCACTGATGAGGCGTGGACTGTGTCAGTAGTTTTTAATTTTTATTTTATTTTTTTTCACGATTTTATCTTTTACAATTATTATTTTTATTATTTTTTACAATTTATATATATACATATATTTATATTTGTTTTACAATGCTTTCTTTTTTTTGGGTGGGGAAGGGGGAGTGGGTGGTGTCATTGTGTTTTTTATTTTATTTTTTATTAGTTTTACAATTTTACTGTTAAATGTTTATTTATTACAATGTTTTTTTTTTTTTGTTTTGTTTTTTATCAACCCTGTTGGGGAGGTTTGGTGAGATGTTAGGGGTCTAAACAGATGCCCAACATCTCCCCTTTGAGACATGGAAAAGGACTGAGGATAGAGATCCCCCAGTCCCTTTCTCAGAAGTCTCAGCTGCACTGAAGATGAATGAAGAGGAGACAGCGGCTCCTCTCCATTCATAAACTGAGACATCGTAAACAAAGTTCACAATGCTCAGTTATGAAAGGACAGAGTCACTGACTCTGCTCATTCAGAAAAGGAAGGAGACGACAAATGACCGGAGGAGCACACAGAGGAGCACAAAGGGGACAGGGGACCGGAGGAGGGGGAACTGGAGGAGCACACGGAGGAGGAGAGAGGGGGACCAGAGAAGGAGGGGGGAACCAGAGGAACACAGAGCAGGACACAAAGGGAGGCCGGAGAGGAGGACACAGAGGGGAGGATACAGGGGACACTCAGGGAGGATCGATGCAGTGGTGGGGGCAGTTACAACCACCGATCTCCCTGCACGGCTTTCAATAAAGAAGCTGAAAGCTGCGGAGAGGGGAGGAGGAGAATCGGCTGAGATCAGTGATTGTAACACCCCCACCACCACACCAATCATTCCTGAGTGCCCAGGTATCGGACCAGGCATCTGGAGCATTTGCATGAGTACAAGTACTCGCGCAAATGCTCGGTATCAATACCGATACTAGTATCGGTATCGGGACAGCCCTAGTCAGTGGTGTATTATGGTTTTGTGTTGCCCTAGGCAAGACTAAAATTGGGCACCTCCCATCTAAATTTTTCCCACCCCAGCCGCTTTAAAATTGTGCACGCCCGTGCAATGACAAAAAAAAACAACGTAAATGTTACTATCCATAGGTGATGCTTTAAAAGCATTTACATGTTACCACTTTAGACTTACATGGGACATCTGGTTCTAGAATTACTGCCCATGATCTGACGTTCATGGTGATACCTCACATGTGTGGGATGATGGCTGTTTGCGTGCGTGTGGGACCAACACGTTATGTTTGCCTTTGCGGGGATGGGGGCATGCAAAAAAATATTTTTAATGGTGCCAATGGTTTCCGGGTAGTATAGAAGAAAATTTTGTTTCAAGAGCAAACAAAGGGAGGACCCTTCAGGGACTTTGAGGCAGAAATAAAGTAATGAAGTTAAAAAGCCATTTTATTAGTCAAATATTTAAAAAAGACCTAGATATAGGTCCGTACAGTATGAATGGCGTACAAAATATTGTTACAGGTGCAACAGGGTATTAGCATTACAGGGTATTAGCATGAACTCTATATAAAAAGGAAGTGCACATGTATGTGTGTATCACACAACAAAAATAAGGGCTATAGAACCCAACTTGTCACCCTGAGAGTCTGGTTCAGAGGGTCCCGAAAGACAACATTTTTCGGATAAATTCCTTCTTCAAAGGACTGTTAATGGTGTGTATTGAAGATGCACAGATCTCTATGAAATGATAACAGAGGATTAACATTCCTAGAAAGTAATACCAAATATATATGGAATACATAGATCTATACTGTATAATACAGCATATAAACAAGCCATGGTATGTAAAATATATATACTGGTGAGTACAATATATTCCATAATGTGTATTATACATCTTGAATGCTTTACTGCATTTGCATGGATACAGTTGTGCTCATAAGTTTACTTACCCTGGAAGAATTCATGACCATTTTTCAGAGAATATGAATAACACAAAAACATTTCTTTCACTTGTGGTTAGTGTTTGGCTAAAGCCATTTATTATCAATCAACTGTGTTTAGTCTTTTTAAATCATAATGACAACAGAAACTACCCAAATGACCCTGATCAAAAGTTTACATACCCTGGTGATTTTGGCCTGATAACATGCACACAAGTTGACACAAAGGGGTTTGAATGGCTATTAAAGGTAACCACCCTCACCTGTGAACTGTTTGCTTGTAGTTAGTGTGTGTGTATAAAATGTCAATGCGTCTCTGGACTCCTGACAGACCCCTGCATCCAGTGCTGCTCTGACATTTCTGGATTCTGAGTCATGGGGAAAGCAAAAGAATTGTCAAAGAATCTGCGGGAAAACAGGAAAGGGATAAAAAAAAGATATCCAAGGAATTGAGAATGCCAATCAGCAGTGTTCAAACTCTAATCAAGAAGTGGAAAATGAGGGGTTCTGTTGAAACCAAACCACGGTCAGGTAGACCAACTAAAATTTCAGCCACAACTGCCAGGAAAATTGTCCGGGATGCAAAGAAAACCCCAAAAATAACTTCAGGACGCTCTGAAAACATGTGGTGTGGCTGTTTCAAGATGCACAATAAGGAGGCACTTGCAGAAAGATGGGCTGCATGGTCGAGTCGCCAGAAGAAAGCCATTACTATGCAAATGCCATAAAGTATCCCGCTTACAATACGCCAAACAGCACAGAGACAAGCCTCAAACCTTCTGGCACAAAGTAATTTAGAGTGATGAGACCAAAATTGAGCTTTTTGGCCACAACCATAAATGCTACATTTGGAGAGGAGTCGACAAGGCCTATGAAACACGGAGGTGGATTGCTGATGTTTTGGGAATGTGTGAGCTACAAAGGCACTAGCAATTGTGTCCTAATTGATGGCAAGATGAATGCAGTATGTAATCAAAAAATACTGGAGGAACATTTGCATTCATCAGCCAGGAAGCTGTGCATGGGACGTACTTGGACATTCCAACATGGCAATGATCCAAAACACAAGGCCAAGTTGACCTGTCATTGGCTACAGCAGAATAAAGTGAAGGTTCTGGAGTGGACATTTCAGTCTCCTGACCTCAATATCATTGAGCCACTCTGGGGAGATCTCAAACGTGCAGTTCATGCAAGACAGCCCAAGAATTTCCAGGAACTGGAGGCTTTTTGCAAAGAGGAATGGGCGGCTTTACCATCTGAGAAGATAAAAGCCTCATCCACAAATAGTACAAAATACTTCAAGCTGTCATTGATGTTAAAGGGGGCAATACACAGTATTAAGAACTGGGATATGTAAACTTTTGATCAGGGTCATTTGGGTAGTTTATGTTGTCATTATGATTTAAAAACAGTAAACACAGTTGACTGATAATAAATGGCTTCAGCCAAACACTAACCATGAGTGAAAGAAATGTTTTTGTGTTCTCATTCATATTCTCTGAAAAATGGCCAAGAATTCATAAATTCTGCCAGGGCATGTAAACTTATGAGCACAACTGTATACTTACAAACATAAAAGCACAGCATGGGTAAGTTATCAGATGGAGCCGATGCATATAGCAAAACGGTCAGGGGGGTCAAACCCAACAATGGGAGCACTGTGTTAACGCAGGGACCCACCCAGGGAGGCATCCCCCAGTGAGGCCGCTGGATGCAACCAATGTGTCCAGAGCAGAACACGGGTCCAGGTGAGGATCTACAGTGAATTAGAAAGGTATATTCTAAGTATAGGAGTATTTAAAGTTGCTAGATATAAACACAGAGGGGGGAGACTGAGCTCCCTCCCATGCATCATGTAAAATGATCCAAGGAGTCAGACATGCTTGAAGGGATTGACCTGTTTTAAAGTACAGCAAGACACAGCGTCACCCAAGCGTTCAGACACGACCATCAGGGGAACTGGAGAACCCATGGGGCTGGTCCGGATATATGGGGAGGCTGATTAATCAATGGTACACATCTGTGTCCTGCCCATGGACAACTGAGGAATCCCTGAAGCTTGCCCGGCCAGGGCCCTGGGGAGAGGGGCTGGCGTGGGCCTGGGTGGGTCCATGATGACTTGTAGCAAAGCCCAGGAGGGCAGGGCCACACGTAAGCACGCTGCTATCGCGTTGCTAGGCAGTGATCATGGCCGAGATGCCGCAATACTGGTGGAATGCTTGCGCTGGCGCGGGCTCTCCTTTTACCTAAATGGTAAAATGTCATCACTTCCAGTTTACTGTTACGAACAGCCGATCAAAGCCAATCTCGGAAATTTGCTTAGCAGTATGGCCAGCTGTCATAGGTTCCAGCTGGCTGCTTAGGTCTTCCGGTGGACGGGAGAGCCAGAGAGAGCCACAGAAGGTGGCAGGAGAGGGGGAGCCCCCTCTAGCTGCTTGTAATAGCAAACAGATGGCTAGTAAGCTGCTCCAGTTACTATTAAAAGAGAGCTGACCGCCAGCCCTTGAAAACAATACCTGGGTGATGCCTGCAGCTGCAGGCATCTCCCTGGTACAGGCGCCAGCCCCCTCAAATATGCCGCCCAGGGCAAAAGCCTTGTTTGCCTCATTGTAGAGACACCACTACTTCTCCTATGGATCTGTGATCAGTTAGTTATGCATTCCTGTGACAAGTTTTCAGCCAACAGTAGGCTAAAACTCGCTGTTGGCCTATGTCACAGAGCCAGTCCACGGGCTGGATCAATCCTGACTTTACAGTCAAGATCCATCCAGATGCCTGATCCAGCAGCTGGCTCAGCCTCTCATTGAGCCGCAGAGTGGGATTTGGGTCAAAGTTCACTGAACCCTGCTTAAACCCAACCCAGGGCAGTTTGTCTCATCCCTATTGCCTAGACCAGTGGTCTCCAAACTGTGGCCCAGGGGCACTTTTCAACAATGGGACGCTATTTCTTCCACTGACACCAACGACACCAAACTGACACCAATGATGGGACACTTTTCTCTCACTGACACCAACAATGGAGAGCTATTCCTCCCACTGACACCAACAATGGGGCACTACTCCTCCCCCTATTACCAAAGATGCATTGTTTACTCTCATTGACACCAGGACAATTTATACTCCCAATGGCCACAGTCTTTTCCCCCCTAAAGTCTGAGAGACAATAAACTGACCTTTTGTTTAAAAAGTTTGGCGACCCCTGGCCTAGACCAATATTTCCTAACCTTTTCACCCCAGAGACACCCCTAAAATAATTTTTACGTCTTGGGGAACCCTTTTTTAAAAACTAATTTGTGAGGGGTAAATGACAAAAGTGTCCCTTGTATTGGTGGTCAAGCACCTTGTATAGTCTTGGTCTGCATTCCAACCTTATAGAGAGCTGATAAGATAATTGGTGTCATCCAGCTGATTTTGCAAAGTGGCATAGGTCCTGGAACTATTCAGACACCATCAAATGGGAGGTCAATAAGTTGCTCAGGGCAGCCCTAGCAACCTCTGGAGGAACCCTATGGCTACATTGAGCCCTGGTTAAGAATGGCTGGCCTAAAGCCTGCCTAGATAAAGTTCAAGACAAACCTTAAAGTAGAACTATGGGCAAAACTTTTTTTTTCAAAATGGATAGAGCGAGAGGCGGTTATAACCTCTGTCAGATTTTTTTTTCGCCATCTCCATCCCATTGTAGAGATTTACGTTCACTTCATATCCCATAGCCAAACAGGAAGTGAGAGGAAATCTCTGCAAATTAAATGAATTTCTTTGGGACACCCAGGTCACCAGAACTAGTGTCCCCATTGGAAAATTTCCCATCTTTTGCTTTTTCTGGGGACAGCCCAAAGTTTGGAGTTTTCTTTTACGTTCACTTTCAATGCTAATGGTAAACAGGTCAAATAGAGAGGGTGAATCTCCCTAACAGGGGTACAGACAGCAATAAAAATTGATAAACTTGCTAATCCCTCTGCACTCTATCCAAGTTTACTAATCCCTCTGCACTCTATCCAAGCTTGCTAATCCCTCTGCACTCTATCCAAGCTTTGACATTACAGATACTCCGAGCTTCACAGCAAATCGATCTTCTACATATACCCTTATGAATTTTTATTTGGGGCATTTTAAGAACAAGAACATGTGTTTAGTAACAAGATATTCCAGATTAATGAGGATACTGAAGTTTGTAAGGACACTTAATAGCTGAGTATAATGATCTCATTAAAGAATTATCACAGAGACTAGACAATGCAAGTGTGGTTCCATCACACAACAACCTCCAAACGTGATTAATGTCCGTATTATTTTTATAGGCTGCAGATCTTACTCTAATTAGGCTGAGATTTCACCGTCCAATTAGCTCCAGCTACATCTGTCAGTTTCCAAAGCCAAGAAATCAACAGACAAAATGGCAAACAGACCAGCAAGTGGGAAGTGTTACAATGTGGTGGCTTGGCGTTCTTGTATGGCTGCACAGCTGCGCGGAACACGTAATAATGGCTGCACATTCACTCTCTGACTGCCGCACAATTTAAACTCCGTCTATCTCTTACAGTTTCGGCCCAGGGATCTTGAACATATTAATTCCTCCCATACATCATGAACTGGGCTATAATCATTCTGTTGGTTTTGGCAAGATGCATATTTCAATAACAGTGAGATATGTCACAGAACATAAAACTACGAAAAGTTTTCGTTTTCCCCCTTTCCCCTCTTAGTATACTGTGTGTATACTTTTCATGATGTTTCCATGACATACTCTACATTTTACTTTTTTTCCTGAAGCTTAGCTAACATCTGAAATAATTCAAGAAATGAAAAAAAAATGGGTTGATGCAATTAATGTATTTATCTAAAAATAACCAGTTCACGATTGAAGTATAATTCTCTTTTTCAGATTTGGTCATTAGGAAAACTTAATTTCAAATTATACGGCAGCTTTTAAAATAAACATTATGTAAAGTAAACACACTTTAGTTTTGAAAAGCAGTTCAAGGCAGAAAATGTAACTAATCAGTTAAAGAATAACTAAAGGCAAAACTTTTTTTTATATTGGGATAGAATGGTGAAGGGATAGAACCATTGCTAGGTTTGTATTGCTGTCTCCATTAGGGAGATTCACCCTCTAAATATCTGGAACTCTAATGTCACTGGGAGCCAATCTGGGTCAGGGTGAGTGACTCAGGGAGGCTGGATGACCTCCCCCTACTTGCTAGAACCTTGGAGAAGTTTCCATAAGAATGGGAGCGAGGTTAGGAGGAGCTGCCTGGAGTATTGAGGAGGGCCCCAGCCAATCCCGAGCAAGTGGGCTGAAAGGGGGTAGGCCCCTCTTTTATACTCAGAGTCAGCCCAGCAGGGGCAGTGGATGCTGGAGATGGAATGCTGAGGAGGCTGTCAGTGGCCCTTGTGGGTAATCGCCTTGTCTGGGGGGGTGACCTTGGAATTGGGGCTTGGGTGCTGGAAGGATCCTCTACAACATACAGAGGAGCCTTGTCCTGGATGCATGGGAGCAGGTGTGAGGATAGCGAGAGAGAGTCAGCACTTCCGGGTGATCTCCAGGGAGAAGTCAGCCAAGAGGGCTGGTGAGCAGGGCTGCCATCAGGGGGTTACAGGCAGTACTGTTGTAAGGAGCCCAGTGTCTCAAGGGGACCTTACAACAAAGACTTTAGCAGTCTTTAACATTGGAGTCTATGGGAGGAAGACACCCGGTTTGGGGACACCATTCTCCCAAACCATAGCCGATAAAAATACCAAACTTGGGTCACCTGGGCAACAACTGGTCCAAGTTTGGGACCCCCAGCACCTATGGTTCGGCCGCACCGGGTTCTCAAAGTGACCAGTCATTGACCAGCAATTGTCGGGTGAATTTCGGACTTAACATTGGAGTCTATGGGAGGGGGTCCCCCTGTTTGGGGACACCGTTCTCCCAAACCATAGGCGATAAAAATACCAAACTTGGGTCACATGGAGAGGGCACCCTGAACAACAGCTGGTTCATGTTTGGGACCTCCAGCACCCGTGGTTTGGCGCGAGGTCTTATTGCAAGCATCGGATGAGGATGTGCTGCCTGTGCACTGTTTCTTTTAAACCCTTGGATCCCACACTAGTCATGCTTGGCAGGCTATACTTGATAAGTGTGATGGGGTGTATAATTCCTACTGTGGATGAAACATGTGTACACCCCTGGCCAGTGGACAGATGTGGTGGGATGGCCAGTGGGCTGGCCCTGGGGAATGTTGGTGGTCAGATGGGGGGCCTAGGACTAAAGCTGTGTAAGGGGCCCCAAAATTTCTGATAGCTGCCCTGCTGGTGAGTATGCAATCTGGCAGGACTGTGGGACATAGCGAGATGAGCTAGTGAAAGGGGAAGCTGCAGCCAGGCGGGCTGGCAGTGCCTGAAAGAGGTGGAGCTAGGATCAGTAGCCACAGGGATGGAAGCTGGACACTGACTTTTACTACACAGCTAAGGGGCCCTGCCTGGAAAGGACCTTTGCTTTATCTTACAGTTGCTTTTTTTCAGATCAACTAACATCGTGCCAGCTGGATCTGTGATTTAGTTCTGCAAGCAAGTGAGATGGTGGAGGAAGCTGAGGAGTGTGTATATAGACAGTGTATATAGTTTAAGTGTCCCTGAAGAGTTATTTCAAGTCAAGTGAGTATCCCTTAATAATCACATCCCCATCCAAGTTCAATACCCCTAATAAACAAACAAAACACAGTTGCTGGACTGTTTTCCTGACTCAAGAGTGTCTGTCGAAATTTGGTGTGCCTGGCTGTGCAGGATGGAGGGGCCCTATTCACCAGCGGCTCTTACGGAGGATGCGCTACAGGTAAATTCAAAATGACGAGTTGTCACCAGTGGCTTATCACTTAGTTAAAGAGGATGCTGCTCTCCTGACTAGCCATTGTGACACAAGAGTATGGCATGGCCTCAGCCTACATGTCTCTGACAAGAAACCACACCCCCTGATGCATTTTGCCCGTCCACTGGGGCTTAGTCATAGCATGGCTGCCCCAAATAACTAAACCCCAATGGGTGGGTGGGAAACACATCAGGGGGCATGGTTTCTTGGCCAGAGACATGAAGGCTGAGGCCGCTCCATACTCTTCTGTCACACTGGTTAGTTGGGAGAGCGGGATCCTTTTTCACTAACTGCATACACTGCTCTGAATGAGTACACTGGTACGCCTGCACCTCCTCATTCCTGTGGATCATGGGAGCAGAGTCTTTGGCTTTGAGCAGTGCTCCAAGTGTATATTGAGGTCACAGTGGTATTTAAAACCATAAGGAATGGCGCCCCTGGTGAATAAAAAATGCCTATATGTGTCGCTGCCCCTTTAACAGTGTGAATCACTGAAACGCAAACATAAGAAAATCAAAGGTGATGGCGCTGACTAGGCTGAGAGCACCGATGGAAAATCAGACCTGCAAATCATTCCACCTCGCATTAATAGTGTACCAAAAAAAACGTATAGCCAACCAAAAAGTGCAATATGTATGCCAATCAATGACATGAATTATCAAACCTGCAAAGAATTGATATTATCCCAATATCATAAAAAGCAAACAAATTGTGCAATATAAACCATACAGTGACATGTGATATATAACATAATAAACTGAGTCCATATGTGTGTCCCAACACCACGTGAGTCCTTTCCACTGTAACTGTGATAATTCCACCAGTGCTCCTCCACACATATATGGGTGGCAACTCACCAGAACATTATGACCCCTTTTTACAGGTAGGTCAACATGCGCATTTTTTTGTTTGGATGCCTTAATGCTCCAGACCCTCCAATCCTCTCCACCTGGATGTCATACGGATTCTATAATAAAAATGACTCCGGCGGAGACCATACAGGAAGTCTCATAGTGTAGTAATGTTTATTAAAATGTTTCACAAATAAAAAATAGGAATAAAACTCACATTTTTCGGGTGCCAGAGACCCCGCCACTAAGTGTACAGCAATATGCAAATGGATCCGATGCTGGCGCTGGTTGCCCTGCTCTCATCGGCAATCGTGTGCACCCCAAGCCTCGTATTGGTGTCTGTGGGGTATGGACAGTCTAACCCGGAAATGCTGCTGTAATAGCGTCTCCTACAATGGCTTATTACTGTTAGTAATGGTCAGCACTTCTGCCTTGTATCATGAGGGTCATCTGTTTGAATTCCAACCAGGGCACTACTTGCGTGGAGTTTTCTGCCATCGATGCCACTGGTCAGCAGTATGTAAAGTACTGAGTGCGGGAGACAAGCATAATGCAGGATTCAAGAGTGTGCTATGTACAAAGTGTAGGGGTCAGAAATATATAAAGTACTGAGTGTATGGGTCAAGAGTGTATTATATACAGAGTGCACAGGTCAGGAGTATGTAATGCACAGAGTGTAGGGGTCAGAAGCACAGGACCTGGAAAACAGTAATTCTCTGCTTCCACAGGGACCTGCCAAGTATGGAATATGCATACCATCTTGGATCGATGTAACTTTTCAAGAAGAAACAGCATTTTTTTTGGATTTCATACACTAGAGTTTGGTTTTATTCGGATAGGCTTGTAGGCAACTTAAATCATTTAAACTTACCCAAAAAATAAAAAAAATCATACCCCAACACAAATTCATGAGGCACCAGTTTACATGAGAGGTAAGTATCCCTAAGCTATGCACTGTGGCTGATTCATCAATTCGTTTCATGTGTTAGAGTAGTTGTTTAGGCCAGTTCATACCAAGAATCGCTCAGGAACACCCTGTGGGTGCTGTGTAGGGAAATAAGCCCGAAAACCAGGGGCTCTTTCTGGGGTAGCATCACACTTTCATTATATGCCATGACAATTCCAACTGCCAATGCTATGCTCAACAAGACCACCTCAATGGCCAGTAAGGACATTGCTTTTTGAATTAGGGATGACAGTTGGTTTGATGTAATGTAGCCATGAAGCAAGGCACCAGTAAAAATATTAAAATTAAGTACAGATTTAATTTTAATGTATTTTCTTTATAATTTCAATAAACCTTTATTGGAAAAAAAAATTAAAGTAATATAAACAGTTCTGGTAGTTAGATGTATTCAATTTATTTCTACACATCTAAAGTAATATTTTCTATATCAACTGCATTTTTTTCATAATTATAAAAACAAAAATGTGAATATCCAACTGTTGCTTTAGGCAAAATTGCTATTTTTATTTCATACTTTTTTCCTTTTTACAAAATCAAAAACATCATTCTATGTGTTTTTAAATTCAGCATTGCAAGAACCCTGTGTTAAATGCAAAGTAACCACCTCCCTATGTAGGAAAATATTTCACAAGATAACTGAAATACAAAGGGGTTTTATGATGCTGACCTTATCGTATTGCGTGTTTTACATTTTTTAAAAAATATTTCTTTAAAATATTATTATCCTTTTAATGTTGTTGTAACACTTCAGAAAATCCAGTGGTCTAGAGGGAAGTTTAATGTTTGCTGTTCTGGGATCATTTCAATCCATGCATGGAAAGGGACAAAATCACTTTTAAGTCTGCCTGTAGGAAATCTATCTTGGCAAGTAGACAAGCAGAATTAGTTATTGAAGGCGTACCCAAGAATAAAGACACCTCTGTATTGAAACCACAAAAGATTTTACACTCATGTGTAGTAGAGAAAAAAAAACATTAAACAATGGAGAACAGACTTGATATGATATACTGTGCTTATGGAATGCTAAATTCCTGGCAGCTACTAAAAATTAATGCAGTTATGCATTCTTGCAAATTAAGTTTATTTTTTTTAATTCAAGTAGTGCAATGGCCTGAATTTGTCTCAGCCTCTTGTAGTCTCATGAAGGGCAGCGTTCAAATTTGGAAAGTGAAGGTTAGTGTTAGAAACCAATCAGGATTTACAGGCAAACGCATATGCT
Organism: Glandirana rugosa; assembly: GCA_018402905.1. NCBI lineage: Eukaryota > Metazoa > Chordata > Amphibia > Anura > Ranidae > Glandirana > Glandirana rugosa. The sequence continues at coordinate 393,903 of BLSH010037532.1, forward strand.
AACAGGGATAATGCTGGCAAGAAAATAAAATATAGAAGAAACTGAGCAATAACCGGTTAGTAGGCTCCTGTTCCTTAACGTCAACTTTCGCTTAAGAGTACCACTCTTTCTTCCCACTCCTCTAACAGTTTTTTATTTTCTCGGAGCAGGTACATTATCAGACAGGTATCAGCTTCCACTTCCTCAATTCTTGCCTAGATGTGAATTACATCAGCTTAGCCTGTCCATCCCCTCAGCTCGTAACCTCCTGAGATACATCACACATCTCAGGAGGCCATGGGACCAGTCCCCCAACACTGCCATGCCTTGTCCATTTGAAGTGGGGAGGTGGCTGTAAGACTTATAGCTTCATAGTTTTATTGTTGGTAAGGTTAATAAAGACACTAGTCCATCATATCTCCTCTCAGGCATCTCTCATCCAGGAAGGATACGTTTAGTGTTTGCAGTCGTTCCTCATAATTGAGGTCCTCCAGTCCCCTTTTCAACGTTGCTGCCCTTCTCTGGACTCTCTCCAGTTCCAACACTTCCTTCCTGAGGATTGGTGACCAGAACTGGACAAAATACTCCAGATGTGGCCCCATCAGAATTTTTTAAAGTGTCAGGATTATTGTTTTATCTCTGGAGTAAATTCCCTTTTTAATACATGCTAATAGTCTGCTTTCTGCAGCTTGACATTGCATGCTATTGCTCAGTCTGTTTTCAACTAGGACCCCCAGATCTTTCTCCATCCTGGATTCCCCCAGAGGTTCTCCCCCTAGTGAGTAACTTGCATCTGTATTTTTTAGGAGTTCACACGTATCCAGGTCCCATATTCCAGATGGTGGCGCTGAGGAGCCAAAGCTAAGTGAAGAATCAGCTCTGAGGAACACAGCTCCATGGGCTGGTAAGTGTCTACTTGTTAAAAGTTAGCAGCTGCAGTATTTGCAGCTACTGACTTTTATTTTTTTTAAATCAGGTAGATTCTTCTTAACTGTCCAGTGTCCAGTTAGTAGGCTTAAAGTGTATCCTTCAAGAACCTCTGTTGCATCAGCAGCAGAGGAGGAGGATCTAGCTGCACTGTCTTGCAGAAGTGTCTGGATCACAAAACGGCTGCACAGGACTGCAAAATCTTTAGCAAGTAACCACTCTCATGTATGTATTTTTAGTTGGCAGTCTAACTGCTTGTTAAAGTTTGGGTGCTAGGAATCTATCACAATTCAGAAGTATTGCCTGAGATACATGGAAGCCTGCAATATAGGAGAAAATTACGCTGGCAATGATCATTGCATAGAACCATCTGTAGGTCTGATTTTAATACCTTCTATAGTCATTAGATGGCACCTTTGATCTCCAATGTTTTGTGTTTTCTACAGTGGTCTGCTTGTACCCTGCATACATGAGGACCTGGCCAAAATTCACCAGGCAATGATGATCATCTTATGTCTATTTGTACCCCTAGAATGTTTGCATTATTAGCGGCAGACCATGTGGAACAGAACTTTTCTACCACAGCATATCAAGTTTCATATTTTTTTGCAGCCCCTGAAATTCTAAAGTAACTTATCACATATTTGTATTGTGTAGCTACATGCATTTTCCCTTTGTACTAAAGAGCATCTCCTAAGAAACCCTATAATGAACAAATTGATGGATACATAGATTTTTTAAACTACAATATTCAGCAGGATTTTGGCTCTATGTGCATGCATATGAACAATCAGATACTCAAGCAATGCTTTAACTGCAATTATAGTGGATGATACAGCTCCTACAGGGCCCGAGGATTAGAGAAGGGTCCACGTGGAGATTGGTCCGATTTAAAATGATTGTAAAGGTTTTTTCTAAGTTAAAAGAAAAACGAGGTTTATGCTTACCTGCTCTGTGTAATAGTACTGCACAGAGCGGTGCCTTACCTCCTCTTTTGGTGTCCCCCACCGGCACTGTCCACTCCTCCTCTCCTGCATGTTCCCCCATAACTAGTCGTGCCTTATGAAGGCACACATGCGAGGCTGTGTGCATCCATAGGCACACACAACGTGATTCGGCCACTCCCCTGCTCCCTCCTCACAAGATTTGACTGACTGCAGCAGGAGCCTATGGCTCTGGCTTCTCTCATTGTCGCCTGTAAAACCAGGAAGAGAAAGTAGCGCTGCTGCAGCCAGGCACAGCGTTGTATCACCCACCACAACAAGTGGTAAAATGTTTTTGCCCTTAACACAGGTGTTAGAAATTCTGTATGTAGCCCTACAGAACAGACAAAAAGTGCACAGTCCACATAGGCATTGCTGCTTAACTGCAGACAGGAAAAGGAAACTTTATCATACAACTAAAGTATAAGATTGTGAATCCTAGATTGTAAGCTCAAAACGTTCCTCCTATATTGAATTGTATTGTAACTGTACTGTCTGCCTTCATGATGTAAAGCGCTGTGCAAACTGTTGGCTTTATATGAATCCTGTATTATAATAATAAACACTGCAATCTACTGACTGATTTAGTTGTTGCTCAAAATACATGAACAATGTATTCCAACACCCCCACTCAACAACTATTGCTTATATTAGTCCCACTTTGGATCCCAATTCTATTAATCTGTTTCTTGTAAGCAGTTTTGTCAAAGCATCTGATCCACTTTTGTTTCTCATGAGTTGGAAGTCTTTGCATCTCATCCATTGAATCTGGCTTTGGTTTTAATGCTACACGAGCAACATAGGAACGACGTATGGCTGGCATGCCTTTAGTGCTTCTTGTGGATTTCCTGATTGAAGCCTCTTGTGGCATTTGGATTGTCTGCATTAATTTATATTTCTGTGTCACTTTGTTGCTTATCTTCATTTGACACTGAAGAGTGGAAGTTCCCTTAGTTTGAACTGGTAAACCACTTAGTAATAGTGCTGCAACATGTAAATCTTTCATTTCTTCTCCTATACCTCTCAGGCACTCAGCCATTTCCAAGGTGTGCCCTGTGTAATCCTGCCCATCCTGGCCTTTCATCAGCTTGGTTTGGTATATCTTTCTAATCAAATACAGTTTATTGCTGAGATTAGCTTATGCACCTTTTGTAACCCTTAGACATGTGCATGGCTGAAATTTTTTTTTTGTTTTTCTGATTTTTCGTTATGATCGAAATCCGTTATTTCAAATAAATTAGTAAATTCAGAAACATTCGAATTTGGTTTGTTCTATTCGTATAGATGCGTTTTTCATTATTATTATTTCGGAAAAATTTGAATTCGGTTTGTTCCATTCGTATAGATGCGGAATTTGTTATTTGGAAAATTTGTAAATTCGAATAAATTCGTATTCATTACGTTCACAAACAGGCAGACAAATTTGAAAGGAAGTTCCAATACCTAACTCATTTAAGAGTTTATAACTATTATTATAGTTTTTATTATTTATTATTAATAAATAATAATAATAATAATAAAAAAAACTATAATAATGGTTAATAATTCATTACGTTCACTAACAGCCAAATTTGAAAGGAAATTCCAATACCTACCTATAATTTAATAATTTATAACTATTGTTATAGTTTTTATTATTATTATTAATAATAATAATAATAATAATAATAAATAATAATCATAATGTGAAAACATACTATAATAATGGTTATGGTTAATCAAAATAATAAACGTAATAATTTAATTATAATAAAATATTATGCAGCGCTTGTAAATGAATTCAGTTTTACGTGCAATATTTCAAATGAAAGTTCATAATAAAGTTCATTGTACACAACTCCGTGTATGCATGCATAGTGGGCTCTCAGTGAGGAGTGAGAAGAATAAAAAGTAAGATCCCAATGTTCCAATAGATAGTCTGTGCGTTTAGGGAAAATGAAGCACCTCAGTGTACACACTACCCTTACCAGCTAATGAGTGACCCCCTGTTGAAGGCGGTCTGCCACAAATGTTAAATGTCCAGTGGTTAGGTGTGTGATGCTGTCACTGAAATCCTGATGCACGTTCCGCTCTCTCCTCGGTATAGGCAAATCCGTCAACCAGAAAAACATCAGAAGTCCATTGTGTAAAACCTTTCATGTAACAGCCTATGTTCCTAATGAAAGTGCACTTACATGCAATCTGGTGTTGTATTTCCTATAATGGCCGTCTACCAACCCTTCAATCCTTCTGAGTGGATCCCTCTCAATGTGTGTGTGAAATCTGCTACACGGTGTCACTCCAATCCATATTGCATATCGTCCATCAATCATAAAAAGATATAGGCTCTCATAGTGTAAAATCAACAATGCTATTTATTAAATAAAAGACGTTACACTCACATGTGTATAAAAAGTCCTGGCATATACCGGCCGTCTGCCGCTGGTCTGCCTCTGATCTCTCTAGTTCTGTCAATAGTATCCAGCTGATAGGCGTAATCCTCGTGTGCGTGTGGTTCCGCCCCACCGGTTTTGTCATAGATGACGTCGTTAGGGGCACGCCCACACACTCGCACCACGCCTCTATATACTTGTGATCGTTCCTAAAGAACCAATTGTAACCTATTCATATGGATACGTAAATTCTACTGAATGGAATTTGCAAGGTGAACTAATAATTTAATTATAATAGAAGTTACCTGAATGTTTTTTGTTCTTTAGGATTTTCAAATTTTTCTTCTTTTTGGATTTTCGTTCTTTAGAATTTTCTCATTTTCGTTCTTATTTTCGGATTTTCATTCTTATTTTTGGATTTTTGTTCTTTTGAATGTTCGGATTTTCGTTCTTACTTTTGGATTTTCGTTCTTATTTTTGTTTTTTTGGATTTTCGAATTTTGGGTTTTCATTCTTTCTGATTTTCCTGGTTTTCAAAAATAAGTTTTCTGAAAAATTAGTGAAATGGTTTTTCGTTATTCGTATGTTTCCGAATTAACAAATATTCTGAATTTTGACAAAAAAACGAATTCGGAACGAAACAAATTGCACATGTCTAGTAATGCTTCCCACATTTCTTTAGCAATTTCACACTTACATATAAGTATGCTTTAATTATCTTCTATGCTAAGAGAGATTGTGCTCTGAGCTTTTAGGTCTTTCTCTATAGACTCATCTGAAGGGTGTTCTGGCCTGACTTCATTTATACATTTTCACATACCTTCTCTTATTAGCAGCATTTTCATCTTGAATTTGAAAGGCTAGTAGTTCTGGTTTTCAGATTTGCAAATGAAAGCTTTGTTACAACTGGCCATTTTCTTTTATTATTTTACAGTCTTCTTTCTGTTGCTGTAGCTGGCTATGACTGTGCTTTTTTCTGGGTGGGTATCTGGGCTAAGCCTGGGCCCATAACGTGTTAGAAATGCTGTATATACCCCCACAGAACAGACAGACAGTGCATAGTCCACATAAGAGTTCTGCTTTACTGCATACAGAAAAACTTACATTTTATTATACATAGAAAAGACATAGAGTTTAACCATAGATGCAGCTAAAAACTTATAAACACTACCATCTACTGGTTGATGTAGTTGTTGCACAAAATACATGAATAATGTTTTCCAACAACAGGGAATGCATTAAAGCAGAGTTCCACACAAAAGGGGAACTTCCGCTTTAAGTAACGGTGACCCCCTGACAAGCCACAATTGGCATATCATTTTTTGGGGGGGACCCTGTTTTCACAGGGTCCCAGGTCCACTTCCTCTCCTGGCGCCGCGGAACCGGAAGGAAGTTCCCCTGTCTCCGCTCCCTCCTGGCGATCTTCTGGGACACGTCACAGGTCCCAGAAGATACACCGGCCATTCGCAGCGCGCAGCGGCTCGCACATGCGCAGTGGGTGCCCGGCTTTGAAGCCAACGCCGGGCACCACACTTGTGATGCCAGTGCCACACGGAGAAGGGGGAGAAAAGTGAGGCTTCAGGCGTCCGTATCGCTGGAGCCTGGGACAGGTGAGTATCTGATTATTAAAAGTCAGCCGCTACACTTTTTGTAGCTGCTGACTTTTAAAAGGGCGGAACTCCGCTTTAAGGTAAAAATGTTTTAACTTTATAACCACTTTCAAGCTGCCGACAAATATGTATGAATGTGAGTTAGGGACCTTAGATTGTAAGCTCCTTGAGGGTAGGGACTGATGATGTGAATGTACAATGTATATGTGAAGCGTTGAGTAAATTGACAGCGCTTTACAACTACCTGAAATAAATAAAATGAAACCTGCTCCCCCATCCATAGATTCCATGTGGATGGAGGAATCCCCCCCTGCTGTGTCATTGTACTCTGACAGCGGGACACCTCCACTGTCAGAATACACTGATTGGTGGCTGCAGCTGATTGGCCGCAAGCAACTGATTGACAAAAGTGTTTCTAACAGTGCTGTTTCAACAGCAATTATTTGTTAGATTGATTTAATTTAAGCGGAAACAGCTATAGATGGATCACAATTTGGCCAGTCCCTACTGAACTGTACACATTTCGATCCATCTATGGCCTGCTTATATGTTGAGAAGTACAGTCTACTTTTGTGCTTCCCTTTCAATGTGAACATTCTATTTGACTTTTGTAAATACCCCCCCTCCTCCCCATGTTCAATTAGAGTGGCCACCAGTGACAGGGGATAGAAAACAGAATGCCAGTAGGTGTGCATTATAGGGTGCCAACTAGGGTTGCCACATCATCCCTTTAATCCAGGACACATTTGAATTACACAGGTTGTTCTGAGGCTAATTTAATGCAGATAAGGCACCAAGTGAGTTTAATTACCACCAGCCACAGAACCTGTGTAATTAATATGTGTCCTGGATTAAAGGGATGATGTGGCAACCCTAGTGCCAACTAAAGCTAAGGGGTGCATAAACGGGACTGCATTACAGACCACCTGACATTAATGGGGGCCCCATTAAAATCTGCTGCGGAACCCTCTGTTGCCTACCCCTGTACACAAGAGATATGCAGATACATACGCATATACATTGATACACCAGAGGTTCTCCCAGTGGCAATAGTGATTGATGGCTATTCTTAATAACCCAAAAAAAATGTATTGGCTCAGGTATCAAAAGAGCACTCGTTAAATGAATAGCGCTATTCATAGGTGAGAAAATATGAGCAAATAGAGAGAGTTCCAAATGAAAAAATAAGATGAGTACAATTGACTTGGAAATAACCTGACAAATAGCATTGAATAATATGCAACGCATTGATTACAAACACTTTTTTTGGGCCAAATCAAAAGTATTATGTGTATATTAAAAAAATCTATAATATTTGTTATTTCCGCGTTTGAGTTAAAGTGACCCAGTTACTACAGGATGTAGGAGCCAGCGAGAGGAAACACAGCAGCTGGTGAGGGCAGCGAGCACTAGACTCATCAGATGGTCAAATACCTTCAGCAAGTGGGGAGCAGAGATTCAGCAGATTTACAATAAATAGGCTGTGACAAAGTATATTCAGATTTCTTTTACAGTGGGGCTATTTTGTGACCCTGTAGTGACAGGGTGACTTTATGGTAGTCTAGTTACTTTGAATGGTCCCCTAACAAGTCTCAATGCCCAACAAAGTACCTGTACTATTTGTGGGCAATGCAGCATATCAGCACACAGAGCATTCACCCATGTGTGTTGTGTACTAGGGTGGATGAGTTTGCTTACACTCAGGGGCCTTGCTAGCACCGGGTACTAGGGCACCTGCCCCACATCCCCGGTTGGTGTCTCCAAACACTTCAGCAGCCATCATCTCTCCATGCCAGCTGCCTATCATAAGCAATAATCACAGAGGGAAGCTTGTAAAAAGGAAACCAATCTGGGGAGGTGAATATACACTATATTGCCAAAAGGATTGGGACGCCTGCCTTTACACGCACATGAACTTTAATGGCATTACAATCTTAGTAGTACATAGGGTTCAATATTGAGTTGGCCCACCCTTTGCCCTAAAAAAGCTTTGACTCTTCAGGGAGTGCTGTCCACGAGGTTTAGGAGTGTGTCTATGGGAATGTTTGACCATTCTTCCAGAAGCACATTTGTGAGGCCAGGCACTGATGTTGGACAAGAAGGCCTGGCTCGCAGTCTCTGCTCTAATTCATCCCAATGATGTTCTATTGAGTTGAGGTCAGGACCCTGTGCAGGTCAGTCAAGTTCCTCCACCCCAAACTCCCCCATCCAGGTCTTTATGAACCTTAATTTGTGCACTGGTCCAAATCATTTTGTGAAGGGGGGATTATGGTGGGGGGCTGTTATTCAGGGGTTTGGCTTGGCCCCTTAGATCCAGTGAAGAGAACTCTAAAGGTGTCAGCATACCAAAACATTTTGGAAAATTTAATGCTCCCAACCTTTTGGGAACAGTTTGAGGATGGCCCCTTCCTGTTCCAACATGACTGCCCACCAGTGCACAAAGCAAGGTCCATAAAGACATGGATGAGCGAGTTTGGGGTGGAGGAACTTGACTGGCCTGAACCTCAACCCGATAGAGCACCTTTGGGATGAATTAGAACGGAGACTGCAAGCCAGGCCTTCTTGTCCAACATCAGTGCCTGACCTCACAAATGCGCTTCTGGAAGAATGGTCAAACATTCCCATAGACACTCCTAAACCTTGTGGACAGCCTTCCCAGAAGAGTTGAAGCTGTTATATCTGCAAGGTGTGGGCCAAATCAATATTGAACCCTTACGGACTAAGACTGGGATGCCATTAAAGTTTGTGTGTGTGTAAAGGCATCTGTCTCAATACTTTTGATAATATAGTAAAGTTTTGATGCTCATTATACTACTTGATTTACATACTAGAGTACCCACTCCAAACATGTAAAAAAATATAATTAAATAATAATGATAACATAAATTAATAATAATAATAATAATAATTAGATAAAACATGTTTATGATAATAATTGTTTACAATTCATCAGTGATTGGGTGCAATTTTTGCAGAAAACCTTAAAGAAATGTACTTTACTATTCTCTAGAAGCTGAAACAGATACTCCCTTCTTTTCTTCTGAAGGCTGGCTTCCGTACTGGGGCACTGTTTCTTTTCAACATTTGGAGCTAAATCGCAAGGTTATTGCAATTCCATCAGTCGGCATATGCTTAATTTCCTGTGCATCCTCGGTAAAGCAGAGACTAGGGGAACACAGAAATCCAGCTTTGACTATTTTCTCACATAGCAAGACAGGAAAAGAAGCTCTATAAGTCATACAGCAGATGTAAACCATTACGTTTTTTTATGTGTTGTAGTGGAACTGCATGAGATGAACCCTTTTTTAACTTGCACCCGGTCTATGTTTTCCTAATTCCTTCATCAGTCTCTGAGTGACGGTCTCTTTTCTATAACACCTTTGGTTTCACTGCTTGCCACAAGACCAAAAACTAATTCAGAACAGGAGTTCATTTAATCGTACTCCGTTCATGACAATGTCTGGTTTACAAAATAAATGCAGAAATCAAGGCAGTGTTTTTTTCAGTTCTTTAATTGCCTTTGTTTACGTACAGATTTTTTTTTCTTACAGAATTATATAAAATGTTTTGTTACAGAATCTAAAATTTAGGCCCAAAAGAAAAAAAATAAGGCCAAAGGCAATTTTCACTTGTAAGTCCTGTTTAGATTTATTTAACCATATTCATTACAATTTTTATTCAAAATTATACACTTTATATAGCATGCATATTATCCAAAACAAGAGTATATTGTACTAAAACAGCATTTAATAATTTAAAAATGGTGGAAAAAACTAGATTTCTAAACAGCAATATTTTTTTTGTTGCATACTTTATTTTATTTTATGTGTCTCCTATCCTGGAAGTATTTGGTATTTGGTTCCTAACTCTTCAAAGAGAATTCCAGCTTTTTGTGTCATGTCTAGTCACTGGAGTCAAATCAACTTTCCAGATATTTTCTTCCAGAAATACTCTGTTAATAAAAATTCTTTCTGTGAATAATTGGGAAGGTTTAAACCTCAAGCAGACAAATTAAACATTTAACAAAGTCTGGCTTCTTTGTAATTCCTTAGACTAAACTTTATCTTTAATTTTGGCTACATGTCTTCTTTTTGAACCACCTCCTTCTCCTTTCAGTCTCCTCCATCTATCACATTTATTTTCTTGATTGACACCTAGCCAATATTTTACCGGTGTGATTGTTCAAAATCGGACATGTTGGCAGAAAAGGTTGAAACCATATTTATGCTTGGCATTTATGTATTGCTGAAAACAAGAGTTAAAAGAGAGGGTTTTTGCCGTGACAAGAAAAAAATATATATTTCTTTTTAAACACAAAAAATAATAACTACAAGGTATTATTAATATTTAGAAAACAGCACTGCAGAAATTAATTTTGTAATATATTAATTATGGTTCAATTTGTTATAGGCTGTAAATATTTTAAACAAAAACATTTTTTATGGGATCTCAGAAACATCTGGGGATTTTTATTGAAAAAAATCTACTATTACCACTATTATTATTAATACTAATAATAATAATAATAATAATAATAATAATAGTGTAATAGTAGATTTTAGTAGATTTATTATTATTAATAATAATAATAATAATTGTTATTATTATATTAAATTTGAAAAAGTATTACCTATAGTTGACTATATGCATCTTTTTTATGCAATGGTTTAGGTTTTTTTTTGGACATCTTTTCTTGTGTACATACTTAGCATTATAGAGAATAGCCATAATTAATGACTTAGAGACATCCGAGAGAAATAAATCCCAGTTCTCCATATTTTCTTTTTGTCAAACGTGGAAGCTTGGCTTGGGGTCCATTTATTCTTGGGGCTCGGTCATAGATCACTCTGTAACTTTAATGGGTAGTCTGAGCCAGCGTGCATTTATGATTTATGTCCTGAGTTGCTCGCTTGCTCTAATATTGAAACCTGCTTGTGCTATGTCTAAGTTAAATAAACCATGTACAAGAGTTTTGTGTGACTTCCACAGTGTGCAAACAGTTAAAGCATATGGGAGAATATTATAACCTGCTGTTGGACAAGAAAATGTTTAAAAAGAAAAATGTGTCACTGTTTTTTTGGCAGTTGCCGTCCCACAGTGTACAGTATACACAGAGAACTATTTGATCCATACTCACAACACCTTTTGAGACCACCCAAGCTACACTTAAGACTTAAGATACTGTACACATCCATGCATATGAGTGTAGCAGTCGTAGCTGTTACATTTTTTTTTTTATTTACTTACTGCATTTTCATAGACCTTCCCTTACTTAATACTATTTTTATTTGTGATATCTCTAAGCTAGTGTCTTGAAACAAGGTCCTATCAATTATAGCTAAGCCTATTATTAAAGCAGGACTACACCTAAAGTTGGATTACGTTTCTTGGTGGCACTTCAAAATTCCTGGATTAAAACCAGGGTGTGATCTGATCCAGTTCCTCAAAGCCGCAAAGCCAACTATAGCAAAGACTTGGAAGTCCCCGTCCTTAGCTGTGGCCAAGATGAAACATAGAGTTAGGCAGGTCATACACGGTCGATTTTCCAAAGAATTCTCTTTTGAAAACTGTTTCTAAGAATTTTCGTTGGAATTTTGCACCACTAGTGGCTGTAGCAACAGGCGATTTTCGTGCAGCAATCAAATTTGAGTTATCGGGCATGTTGGAAATTTTTAGAAAAACAAACGATTTTCCAATCAATGATGGGAGAATTGTGTGAGAAATGTAATAGAAAAAGAATGCACATGAGTGCAAGCAAAGAAAATTCCAGGAAAGAAAAGAAGATTCCCGGCCACGAAAATTCTTTTCTATAGCAACATGAGGTGAAATTGAAGGCTTGGCCGAATTCTGAAAATCAATGGTGGCACAATCGGATCAAAAAACATACTAAATTTCTGATTTTGAAAAGAAAATTAGTTTGGAATTTGACTGTGTATGGCCTGCCTTAATCGCACAAAATGTAAGCTATCAACAAAAATCAAATCTCCAAGTTCGACAAAATCTGGCTACCCTTGATTAGACACCCCTTGCCACCAGACTTTGAAGAGATGGTCCCTATGCCGTGGTAACTAAACGTTACATTTACTGCATCTGATGTCACACCGGTGGTCAGGTCACCATGGAGATTCTGGATGGAACTCAAAAAGTGAAGATGTGATATCTTAAAGGGAGACTCTAAAATGTTAATTGTGTGTAAACAGGGCTCAGCAAGATTTATTATTGTCTTGAATTTCTCCTTAACAATAGCAGTGCACTTTCTGCACATTGTGCCTTTGACTGCTGGTCTTGTGTGAGTTGATGATGTCTGTATTGTACTGCTCACTGTTCTCCTTGCTGGAAAGTAGAGCTGCACGATTCTGGATAAAATAAGAATCATAATTTATTTGCTTAGAATAAAGATCACGATTCTCTGCGTAACATCATCTTTCACATATGAAAAATTGGGCTAACTTTACTGTTTATTTTTTTTTAATTCATTTAAGTGTATTTTTTCCCAAAAAAATGCATTTGAAAGACCACTGTGCAAATACAGTGTGACATAAAATATTGCAATGGCCTCCATTTTATTTTCTAGGGTCTCTGCTAAAATATATATATATCAAATGTTTAGGGGTTCTTAGTAACTTTCTAGCAAAAAATACTGATTTTAACTTGTAAGCGTTAGAAAAAAGCTTAGTCTTCAAGGCTCCATTCACACCATGGTGTTCCGTTCTGCAGGCGAAATTTGGAAACACAGCAAATTGCGGGATGCCCTTGCGATCCCCGTTACTTTGAATGGTATCAAATCGCAGCGTGATTTTCCCCCCATGAATCGTGGTAAGATCGCGCAAACAGAGTGGTGGGATGCCTGACACCCAAAAGAAGTACAAGAACTTGTCAGGCGACAATCGTGGCAAAATCGTGCCGCGATTTGGTGCCATTTAAAGTAACGGGGATCGCAAGTGCGATTGCGAGCAGAATCGCGGCAATTCCGCCGGCAAAACTGAATGCCATGGTGTAAATGGAGCCTTAGTGGTTAAACTGACCTCATTTGCAGACCAAAGTTCATGCCTTTCAAATAAAAGAACCAAATGATACAATGTTTCTTTTTATCTCAGTGCTGAGCAATGCTGTGTGATAAACTTTGCAGGCTTTATTTTTTTTTCTCTGAGCAGAGAACTGCTTTGCATTTGTTACATGAATCGTGGAAATGCTGGATTGAGATTGTGAGGTGGGTTGAATCGAGATTGCAATTTTTTTAACAATTAATCATGCAGCTCTAATGGAAAGAACTCTATACAGGAGGACCAGCAGTGCAAGGATACCCCTGCTTCTGCTTCATTCATTCTGTGAACCTTTGATTTCTGCACTCCTCTAGCAGTTAGAGTCTAGCTCTGCATCACTAAATGGTGGACTGCGGTCTGGATCTGGACCCACCACGGTCACGCCATTTAGGAGCCAGTTCTTCTCTCAGCCACCGCTAGTGCTGTCATTTTTTTGCAAAGCTGACAACGGGAGGCAGCATAGCACTGGACGGAGGCAGAAGCTGCTCCAGTTAACTAATTGCTAGGATTCAGGGCAATCCTAGTAACCAAGCACAAGCTGGTTAACAGGAAAAGTTGTGCAGTGTCCTCCATTCAGAACTGTCCTGTTTCCCGATGTCTGCTATAGAACTACTGTTCCTCCCGCCCTCCACCCAGTGTAAGGTAGGACAAGGAAGAGGGCTACGTCACTGGTTTGAATGATGGGGGGATACCAGGAGTGATGTGCAGGGGCAAAGACTTCAATGTGAGGTGGGGCGATATAAAAGGGGGGCAAGGACGGGAATATGAAGGGGGGGTGGGGACTGCAATGTATAGGAGACGGATGATATAAAGGGGGGCAAGGACTGTAATGTGAAGAGGGGGTTGATGTGAAAGGCAGTTGAGGACACTGCTGTGAAGGGGGACTGATATGAAGTGGGGGACTGTGATATAAAGGATGAGGGGTGGGATGTGCAGGGGGGCTGCGAACACTGATGTGATAACAAGATTGTGATGTTGAGGATCTGTGTCTAGGTAGGATCACATCATTGCATCCTGCATTCTGCGTGTAGGCAGCTTGTTCATTTCTGTGGGGTGCGTTATATGCAGAAATGCAGAGAAAAGTCCCTGACCATTTCAAATTGTGCCATACCAAGCCGCATGGTGCGGTTGAGCACTAGCGTAAAAGTTGCACATTTTCCAAAGTAAATGTGCAAAGGTGCCATTAAGAATCAAACATGTGATTCGGACCTCTACTGGAAGAAATTTTTACTGACCGGACCTCCGAAAATTTTAATTCAATACCCCTGGTCTAGCTGATTCGTAAATGTTCCTTCACCATTAATTAAAGCACTGCCTCTACCAAAATGGCCAGCTTCACCCAGAGAGACAAGGTCCACCCTATACATTTGCTTTTCACAGTATTTTTGGGTGGTATAAGTTTGAAAAAAATGAATCATTCCCTATCATCTCCCATAACTTTTTATCAAATTTTGTTTTATTGAAGAGATGAAGATTTTTGTTTTGCCCTGGCAAACACTTTGGTTTATTTCTTCATGGCTTGTCCTAAGTGTATAGTGAAACCCAATTCCCGATTAACCAACTGCATCTACACATGTAGTATATGCATGCTGTGTTATAATGAAAAACATAAAGAGAATCAATCAAAACATTCCACTCAGTCAACAGTCAGCATCTATCAAAAGAAAATCTTATATTCATATTCCACATTAGAGATGGCCACATTTCATAGGCGTGAGCAGGGTGTCTGCCAGGTGTGCATGGGCGCACCATAATCACCTTGTGCCACCCCAATTCGCCCCTGCAATGCTGCTGACTTCCCTCCTCTCCTGCCGGCTGGTGCGGAAGATGTGTCAGGATGGAGAGTGGGGAAAGGGGCTGGTAAAACTGTCAGTTACCAGCCCCTTCATTTTCTGAATGAATACAGTAAGTGATCGGTACCGATCGCTCCTTTGTCCAACCATACCTGAAGCATAGTAAGCTGTGTTTGCGAAGGAACAGGAAGCTGCTTAGCACAGAGCATTTTCAATATATTCACTGTACAGTGCAGCTGAGGCTGCAGAGAAAGGGACGGGGGAATCTCTGATCTCAGTCCCATTCTCTGTCTCAAAAGCGAGACATCAGGGGTCTGTTTAGACCCCTGATATTTCCCAAAAGTCCCCCAATAGGACTCCTAAAAAATAATAAAAATAAAAAACTTCTGACACTGTCCACTGCCCTACTGATTCCATCTACTTGTCAATGTTTTAATCCTTTTTAAAATGTTTGTTCACATTAATTTATAATAGTGTGTGTCTGTGTGTGTGTGTACTTTATGTATGTAACTGTTGGGGTGCACACCCTAATGCAATAGGCTGCGCACACCTAAGCCACATTTTAAGGTTAAAGTATAGCTGACTGAATCGGTCCATTCTCACAGAATTGAGAAAACTCATTTTGAAACGTCTTACCTCTGGTCTTCATGTCTCCAGGATTACGGCATCCCTTGTTTTAAACAAATTAGAAATAGATTGGGTAAATTACATTTTTGCTTATTATATTAGAAGTTTTGACATGCAAATTGTAAAAATGTGAATTAGACTCAGACATGCCTTGGAACCCTACAATTCACCCCTCTTTCTTTTTATATCAATGCCATGGAAGGAAAATGAAACATTAGTTGTCATAGCCAATGCCATGCTGTCTAATATAATTAAGAAGACCCTGTCATTTACCAACCAGGGCAAAGTGACAGGGTATTTTTAAAGTCCAACTTTCAACTCATTTATATTCACTTTTACAGTGCTTCCTCATTGCTCCTTCCTTTATTACAGTTCCCACAATACATTCTGTCTAAGTTTTGTGTTGAAACTTGCACAGCGGTTTTGATGTCCCCTCCATTATGTGACAGTAGGCAAGCAGTGCATCACAGGAGGAGGTCACATGCAGGGCCGTTGATAAGGCAGTAGAGCCAGCCCTCCTGTATGGAGCCTGGCCCCCATCAGTTCAAAAGGGGGGCCCAAGCCCCTACTGAGCAGGAGGGTCGGCTGCACTGTCTCACTGTGGATCCCAATCCTCTTCTGCCCCCCCCCCTGCAAGCTTGTCCTCCTCTTTTTTCCTCTGGCTTAACTGCAAGGGGATTGGTTCTAGCACATATGCCCCTTCCATCTGCTGCCCGGGCCCCTCTGTGTGTCCTTGTCCCCCACAGCCCTGCCGGCTTTCCTCCTCTCCTCTCCTCTCCTCTCCTGCCAGCAGCTGCTGCGGGTACACAGGGGAATATTTGAGGATGGAGAGTGGGGGAAGGGGCCAGTAAATATAAAATTTTATCTGTCCCTTGTTCTGAATGAACACAGTAAGTGATCAGTATCTATCACTCCTGTGTCCTTTAACCACTTCAGCCCCGGAAGGATTTACCCACTTACTGACCAGAGCATTTTTTGCAATACGGCACTGAGTCGCTTTAACTGACAATTGCACGGCTGTGCGATGTTGTACCCAAACAAAATTGATGTCCTTTTTTCCCCACAAATAGAGCTTTCTTTTGGTGGTATTTGATCACCTCTGCAGTTTTAGTTTTTGCACTATAAACAAACAAAGAGCAACAATTTTACTTTGCTATATTACATATCCAAAAAAATATATAAAAAATGTTCTTAATCAGTTTAGGCCGATATATATTCTTTTACATAATTTTGATTAAAAAAAACGCAATAGGCGTACCTTGATTGGGTAGCGCCAAAGTTATCGCGTCTACAAACTGTGGGAATAGATTTATGGCATTTTTTTTTACTGGCAATGGCGGCGATCTGCAATTTTTATCGGAATTGCATCATTGCGGCAGACAGATCGGACACTTTTGACACTTTTTTGGGACCAACAATTTTATACAGCGATCAGAGCTTTAAATAGCCACTGATTACTGTATAAATGTCATTGGCAGGGAAGGGGTTAAACTCTAGGGGGCGATCAAGGGGTTAACTGTGTTCCCTAGGTGTGTTCTAACTGTGTGGGGGCTGAGCTGGCAGGGACATGACAGATCTCACTGTTCTCGATCCCTGGGAACAGTAGATCTCTGTCATGTCCCCTGACAGAACGGGGATCGGCCTTGTTTACAAAGGCAGATCCCCATTCTGACTCTGTAGAAGACGATCATGGGTTTCCGGTGGACATCGAGTGTGCCCAACCCGCGAGCACGCTCACGCAGCGTGCAGCGGGTGCAAGCACACGCCGCCGGCAGGGTGCTCCCGCTCGCAACTGCGCCTGCACGAACCGAGGTACCATGATGTGGATTAGCGCAGGAGAGCCCACCTGCCACTGTATAACGACGGCAGCTGGTCGGCAAGCGGTTAATGACTGAAGCATAGTAATCTGTGCTTACTATGCTTCCGTTTGTGAATGAAAAGAAGCCTGAGAGTGCTTCCAGTTCATTGATCTGTGCAGCTGAGGCCACAGAGAAAGGGACTGATAAATCTGTGTCCTCAGTCACTTCCGGCTGGGGAGGGGCCTCTCAGGTAGGCTGTATGGGGCCCCGTGA
>BLSH010037532.1:411318-423059 GCA_018402905.1 Glandirana rugosa
CTGGGAACAGTAGATCTCTGTCATGTCCCCTGACAGAACGGGGATCGGCCTTGTTTACAAAGGCAGATCCCCATTCTGACTCTGTAGAAGACGATCATGGGTTTCCGGTGGACATCGAGTGTGCCCAACCCGCGAGCACGCTCACGCAGCGTGCAGCGGGTGCAAGCACACGCCGCCGGCAGGGTGCTCCCGCTCGCAACTGCGCCTGCACGAACCGAGGTACCATGATGTGGATTAGCGCAGGAGAGCCCACCTGCCACTGTATAACGACGGCAGCTGGTCGGCAAGCGGTTAATGACTGAAGCATAGTAATCTGTGCTTACTATGCTTCCGTTTGTGAATGAAAAGAAGCCTGAGAGTGCTTCCAGTTCATTGATCTGTGCAGCTGAGGCCACAGAGAAAGGGACTGATAAATCTGTGTCCTCAGTCACTTCCGGCTGGGGGGGGGGGGGCTCTCAGGTAGGCTGTATGGGGCCCCGTGATTTCTAACAGCAGCCCTGGTCACATGCTTCACTCTATATAAAATCCCTAGGTATTTTGCAGTGTCAGCAATGGTGAAATGGGCAGTGAGAGAGTGCTGCAAATGGGAGCAAGTGGATCAGGAGATTAAAGAGACTTGAATGGGTAAGATGGCAGGGTCAGTTTGAATAAGTTCTGATGGAAGTAAATGGACATATACATGTATGACCCAAACAAAAAATATTGCCTTCCTGCATGTTAACATGATGAAATAAATAGGTTAATGGGTAAAATGATTCTGCATTTACACTTTACAATATTTACTTTACATGTGTGATCCCATAGAATGCTCATATAACCAAGCTTAATGTTGACGCTTGCATACCCCATTCCATTGCTGGTCATAAATTGTGTAATATGATGAGTTGTACACAACTGCTTTTAGTTTCTTGCCACTGACTGGTTAACTTTTTACAAGTCACTGACCTACTAACGGTCTCTAGAAAGTATAGCAGCTGTGCAAAGGCAAAATATCCATGCAACGTCCCTAAAGCACAGGAGGTCAGGACAGCCAATAGAGGGAATTTGGTAGGGATTGGTGTCAGGGTGTCAGGGTGCGATATGACAGCATCTGGCTGAAACATGCAAGAGAGGCTAAGAAGGGGTTCTGGGGGGAGAGATAGCAGGGGGTGGCAGAGGAGAGCAAAGGGTGGCAGAAGATGAGCTCACATGTGTGATGATCCTCCAAGATACATGGAAGTAGGTAGGATTACAAGAATTCTGATGTACATTCGAATAATCCAAAGGAAGAGGTTCCCAAATTACATTTTTGGTATTTCAGTTTTGTAAACTTAATCTATGTTTCCAGGGCTACATGTTTCTGGTGGTCTCAGCAGAAACGTATGCTTGCTTTTAGAGTTGAGCGGACACCTGGATGTTCGGGTTTGTCTGGTTCCGCCGAACTTCGCGGAAAAGTTTGGGTTCGGTACCGAACTTCACCCGAAGTTGACCCCGAACCCCACTGAAGTCAATGGTGACTCGAACTTTTGGGCACAAAAGTGACTGTAAAAAAGTCCTGGAAAGGGCTAGAGGGCTGCAAAAGGAAGCAAAATGGGGATAAGGAGTAGGACAAGTGCCCTACAAACAAATTTGGATAGGGAAATAACTTAAAATCACAAAAAAAAAAAAAGGAGGTGGATGTGGAGTAGGAGCCTAGAGATTGACTAGGCCGTGACCGTGGCAGTGGCGGTGATGGAGGAGGAGGAGGAGGAGGAGGAGGAGGTAGCCAACACTGTTATTTGTTTGTTTGGGGTTTTTTTCTGATTGAGGTAGCCCCCAAAATATTGAGACGTATTAAAAAAAAACAAGTATACCAATGGCTGTGTGAGGCCGGTCTAAATGTCTATTTTGCACAAGGTACAGACAAGTCTTGTGGGATCCATGCCTGGTTCATTTTAATAAACGTTAGTTTGTCCACATTGGCTGTGGACAGGCGGCTGCGCTTGTCTGTGATAACGCCCCCTGCCATGCTAAACACACGTTCAGACAATACACTGGCTGCAGGGTAAACTCTCCCTCAGAGCACCAACAGGAACCTCTCCCTAATGCAGTGGGAGATGGTTTTAGAATGATAAACTCTCCCTCAGAGCATCAACAGGAACCTCTCCCTAATGCAGTAGTAGATGGTTTTAGAACGATAAACTCTCCCTCGGAGCACCAACAGGAACCTGTCCCTAATGCAGTAGTAGATGGTTTTAGAATGATAAACTCTCCCTCAGAGCACCAACAGGAACCTCTCCCTAATGCAGTAGGAGATGGTTTTAGAACGATAATCTCTCTCTCAGAGCACCAACAGGAACCTCTCCCTAATGCAGTAGTAGATGGTTTTAGAACAATAAACTCTCCCTCAGAGCACCAACAGGAACCTCTCCCTAATGCAGTAGTAGATGGTTTTAGAATAATAATCTCTCCCTCAGAGCATCAACAGGAACGTCTTCCTAATGCACTATAAGATGGTTCTGAACGCTAATGTCTCCCTCACAGCACAAACAGGAACGTGTCCCTAATGCACTATAAGATGGTTCTGAATGCTAATGTCTCCCTCACAGGACCTCAATGAAGGTCTCCCTCATGCAGTCTGAGATGGTTGTGACCGCTAATCTTTCCCTCACAGCACCGGCATGAAGCTCTCCCCACTCTAGTCTGAGACGATCTGACACGCGGCGCTACGTGACTCCAGCCTCATATAGAGGCTGGGTCACATGATGCACTGGCCAATCACAGCCGTGCCATTAATAGTGATGGCTTCTAAGGGCAAACTAGTAAAAAGCTTGTTGATTGGCTGCCCAGCAGCTATAGAAAAGGTGCCAAAAATACCTGAATACCGAACCCGAACCCTGACTTTTTTTCAAATGTCCGAGTTTCGGGGCACGGACACCCTAAAGTCCGGTACGGACCCGAACTTTACAGTCCAGGTTCGCTCAACTCTACTTGTTTTCCATATCATGCAACCACTGATGCAAAGTAGATTCAGGGTACTTCTGTGTATAGGGAAGCATGTGACTTACTCTGATTTCTCCCATGTGATTCCCCTTTCTCCCATGAGTTCGTACTTAAGAGATTGGCCACTCAGGCACCCAACAAAGTCACTCAGAGGCAGGAAGAAAACTCTCAGCCCTCTGAAAGATCTCAGTTCCAACTTGGAGGTTACATAGGGCTTCCGGCTGAGCAGAGCAGTGCAGGAGCAAAAATGAAGGTGTTTAGGTGCATCTGGATGGTCTGGCATTAAAGAGAACTTCAGTTTAGGGTCCCATTTTCTATTCTGGCTAGAAAAAAATGGGAAAACCCAAAAACCTTTGGGCAAACTCTGTTGAGACTATGGTCACATGGACATCGGGTTTTTGAATACACAATGTAAAAGATTCATTATGGAAGTCAAACATACTGTACCTGAAAAACAGACCCATACTACCATTGGTCGTTGTAATTAAGCCCATTCTCTAGTAAGCATATAAAAACTATGTAATATTTTTAGTTACAATTTGGGATAAACCATCACCATAACGTCTGTTGTGCTTTCCTTTTATTACACTCTATTACTACGTTTAATTACATTTATTAGACAAACTTAAGGACAAAATCATAAAACACTATCTCTATTGTTAAGGCTAATTGTGCTTTTGCTTCATTTGTATTAATCTTTTGGCATTTGACTCAATCTTTCAGTAAACTCAATCTTGATATTATGTAACATTACCACTGAATAAACTTTAAAGTGTTATTATGTCATCTCCAAGGACCATCCACACAAGGGTCTTATTTCAGCACATTATGGTTTGGAATGCACACACACAACTTAAGAAAACACACAGGCCAAGCTGGGAACAGAAAACAATGGCTTGCAAGCAAAAGAAGCCAAATTAAATTCTTCTGGAAAAAAATGGTTTGACTCTAAAAATGAAAGAACTAGTGGAATTTAATCAATCTAGAGAAAATAATCGAAAGGCATTGTCTTTCATTAGGTGCATTCCTAGCTTTCGTTGGGAAAGGACTAGCACTTTAAATAATTACATTCCAGTAAAGTTCAGTGGTGCACATACACAAATGTTTGCATAGAGAATGAAGTTTTGAGAGCACAAAACTAGACTCTTTGCTTTATGTGACTTTATTAGTCAATTGTATAGTAATGATTTTCAAACTCTTTTTAGTTTGTTGGTAGGGTTGGACTTTCCTTTCCTTGTAAAAGCCTAGACTTTTAGGAGAAAAAATATAATAAAGAAGTATGTAACAAAGATCAGTTACAGGGGTTGTCCACCTTTGTATTTGTAATTATGATTGTTGGTGGTTTCTCATACCTAAATGAATCAGCAGTTTGCAATACACCCTGATATAGCTCTGAGGCTTTTAAAGTACTTAGAAGTGTTAAGCTTTTTCCAGCATGACCCATCAATGGCCTTGAAAATTGGTTGTTTAAAATGGGTGATGATTTTTCTCCCCATTACTGATTTGCCATGTCAGCCACCTTGGTAGAGGATGGGTTTTATTCCCTCATGTCAGGAAAGCATTCCCCAACCCAAACCCCCCCTCCAAAGGCTGCTGATTTAATGACTGATTGGGTAACAAGTGAAAAGCATCAGAAGACATGGAAGAATTACAGATTCACAGAATAAATTACGAAGGTCTTAAAATGTTCTTTGTATACTGCATTTGCAGAATTAAATTCCAGAGATGGTGGGGTTAACTTTGGACAGGGGTGCATCAGCTCGAGTTAGTGTCACTTCCCTTTGAAGATTATATAGGGGTGAGGAAGTCGTTCCCCCAGGCTCTTTTCATGGGATGCGGGAGGAAGGCCACATGTGTAACATTGTATTTGCTTCTGAACTGAGAGACTTTACCCCAACTTTGGGAAGTGTCATAACTCAAGGTATCCGTGCCATGGTCACAGCTGAAGTCACAGCTCATGTTGCCATTAAAGTGTGTTAACTGTTTATTGAAGAAGAAACTTTCATATACCTGATCAGAGACTTAAATGACGAGGTTGGCCTCTCTTGTATCTCCAGCCCAGCTCCAACTGAAGATGGAACAGAGGGCACCAAGGGACAGGAGGAACACGAGTGCTGACAGGTGTTTACAGGAGTGCTTGCAGCTGGTGATACGGTCCCAGGCAGGCTGCCAGAACATCAGGTCAGGAACAGTAACTGTGCACGGAGATCCAGCTGAAGTTAAGGGGGCACTCATCATGGGCTGCAGGTTCCAGATGTGAGGCTTGTCATAGCTGCAAGCAGACTTGTGACAGGAACTCACTGTGGTGAGCAGAGCTGATGCAGATGGCAGCCAGGTAGGCACTCGAACTGGATGTGGGAACAGAGCCAAGAACAGAAGCATGGTCACAGGAATAGCTGAGGTCAGCAGCAGGCAGGCAGGGAAGTAAAGAATCATAAGGCAAAGACGTGGTCGGGAACGGAGTCGTGGTCGGGAACTGGCAACAAGGCAGAATCAAGAACCAAGTTCAGGTCAGAGGCAAGCCAGGTCAACAACAAAGGAACAAGCAGACACAGGGAATAGCTGAAAAAGTCAGCACTTAAGCAAGAGCAGGAGCAATCTTAAACAGCCAGTCTGGCACCAACATGCACTGAGTGCGAGCCTGTGTGCACTCCTGTGCGCATGCCCGCGCCTGTTCACTATTCTGCTAATAATTCTGTATGAATATGCATTTCTGGGAGCCAAACGTCTGATAGGCATTTTCTGACAGGAACTTTGTTGCGAGTCAGTGACTACATGAATACATGATAAGTGTTGCATAACCGTATGAGATGAGATTTGTTACATAGTTGTAACAAAGCTACTTCCAGAAAACAAGTTTTGTTTATTCAACGTCTGGTCTGCTCCCTCTGTGGAGGATTCTTGTGTGTGCTCTCCCAGTGAATACAAATGGGGAATGAAGTGTTATGCTATGGTATTAATCAAATTAGTAAGAGAGTAACCTACATAGTTACATAGTTACATAGTCAGTGAGGCTGGAAAAAGACACAAGTCCATCAAGTCCAACCCATGTGTGTGTTTTTTATGTCAGTTTTATTTACATTGTATATCCCCCAATGTTGTGGTCCCTTAGGTGTGCATCTAATAATTTTTTGAAATTATCTATACTACCAGCAGAAACCACTGTTTTTGGAAGAGAATTCCACATTCTCACTGCTCTTACCATAAAGAAACCCCTACGCATCTTAAGGTTAAACCGCCTTTCTTTCATTCTCAGCGAATGGCTGCGTGTCTTCGTGTTTTCCCTTGCGCTGAATAGTTTTGCCCCTATAGCGGGGTCACCAGTACAGTATTTGTACATTGAAATCATATCCCCTCTCAAGCGTCTTTTCTCCAGAGAGAATAAGTTCAGTGCTTGTAGGTCCTCTAATCCCTTAACTAGCTTTGTTGCCCTTCTCTGAACTCTTTCCAATACCAGGAAGTCCTTCCTAAGGACCAGTGCCCAGAACTGGACGGCATACTCCAGGTGCGGCCTCACCAGAGACTTGTATAGTGGGAGAATTATTGATTTATCCCTGAAGTTAATCCCTTTCTTGATGCATGCCAACACTTTGTTAGCCTTGCTTGCAGCAGCTTGCATGCCACTGCTGAGCCTGTTCTCCACCAGGACCCCTAGGTCTTTTTCCATCCTTGATTTCCCCAGGGGGCTCTCCCCCTAGTGAGTAGTTTGCGTTCATGTTCTTGGTACCCAAATGCATTACCTTACATTTTTCTACGTTAAATTTCATTTGCCACTTGTCTGCCCACCCCATTAATTTATTCAGATCTTCTTGCCATGTTTCCACATCCTGTGGAGAATTTATTGCCCTGCCTAGCTTGGTATCATCCGCAAATATTGAGATTGAGCTGGTCACTCCGTTCTCCAAATAATTTATGAATAAATTGAATAGGATTGGTCCCTCTGCAGAGAAAGAGGAGGAGCAGCCAGTTTGGGAGAGGGAGCCATGGTGGGCAGTGAAGAAGGTTCTGTCAGAGGGGTACATTGATTGATGCCCATTTAATCTGATCTTCTGAGCAGTAGGGCACCCTGCAGAACAGAGCTTTCCAGGGACCTGCCTGGACCATGAGTGTGCAAGGCCTTGTGGGGTATATGGTGGTTTCCCACCATGCCTACGGACCAAAGCAAGACAGTTATACTGCTTGTATAAGAATTGGTGGAGGAAATTCAGTGTTATGCAGTATTTTCTTCAAAATTACTCTGTAGTTGGTGCCAGGACATGTGTCACTCGCCAGTGAATAGGACATTATCCTTCTGTATGTGGGACCCAGTGAAGCAGTTTGGCCTTGGGCCATTTGGTGGCACTAGCCCCCATGTGAAACAATATAAATCTATCAGCATGTAGTTCCTCCATGCTAACAATCTTCCTCTTCAGGGAGGAGAACATTGAGCAGCATAGTAAGGACATCACCATATCTAATTCCAAATCTCCTAAGGCTAACAGTCAAGCAACAGTTCCTTAGAACAGGCATCTCAAAACTTTTAAAACAAAGGGCCAGTTCACTGTCCTTCAGACTTTAGGGGGACTAGACTGTGGTCAGTGGGAGTAAAAAAATTCCATAGCACCTGTGGTCAGTATGGGGAAGACTTGTGCCCCATAATAGGTATTTGTGGCAGAAATAATGCCTTATCATTGGTGTCAGTGGGAGGAATAATGTCCCGGCATTGTTTTCAGTGTAAGGAATGGTGCCCCATCATTGGTATCAGTGGAAGGCATAGTGCCCCATCATCGGTATCAGTGGGAGAAATAGTGCCCCATCGGCGGTATCAGTGGGAGGAATAGTATCCCATCATCTGTAACAGTGGGAGGAATAGTGCTTCATCGTCCTTATCAGTGGGAGGAATAGCATTTCATATCTGTGGGAGAAATTCCCAAATGCTGGATAAAGGCATGCCAAGGGCCACATCCAGCCCACGGGCCTCAGTTTGGAGACCACTGCCTTAGATCATCTCCCACTGCAGCTATAGGCTGTAGCCACAGGAATACTTATGCACAGAAAATGTTAAAAAATGAACATTCCTAGATGTCCACTATTAAAGAGCAAGTCTTCCCTTTTTAAAATCAGGTCTATTTTAACAGCTGCTGTTTGTTTTTCAGATATTTGGCAAATTATTTATGATTTATGTGGACCCTCACATGTTAATCCACGGTATCTTCATTTTGTCATCATTTTTACACATTTTAAAGATGCTAGTTTAAAGTAAATCAGAAACAATAAATGGAATATCAGAGGGAGTTTTCCTTAGTGTACCTAGTATAGGAGCCATATCAGCAAGGCTCGCATGGAAATATATCTTGTGGCATTTATCATCAATATTGAGCTCACTAATGGACCATGAAAGGCATTGACCGTAATATAAATAAGAGAAGTGCTATTAGGAATTTGCCTTCAGATATCATGTCAACATTTCTGACTAATATCTTGTTTCAAAGAGGTAACTTTCTTAGAAAAACATCCCCCTCCTCATTTTCCTTCTCCAAATAAGAGTGGGAATCAAATACAAATGGTCACGGAAAAATAACAACCTTACTGGAACACTGGGATATTAACCACAACAGGGACAAAACCCTAACTTTTCCTGTCTGTATGTGGTGTAACATAAGGCAGAACTTCATGAATAAATGATTAAGATAATTAAATAATTAAAGATAATTAAGATAATTAAAAGATCAATTAAAGTTAGTTGGATGAATAGTAGAAATCATTTCTGGATTAGTGATAAGCAGGGATTTTTTTTAGCTGGTACTTGGTGGAACTCAGTTCCACCACCTCTTGGTCAGGCCCTCTGCTCCCTGCTCCCCACTATCACTTGTAAACACAGAAGTCTGGTTTCTGTGTTTACAAGTGACAGCTTGGTTTCCACAGATCTGATCTCCTGAGCGTCTTCTACTGACTCAGAATGGGGACAAGGGAGATGCATAGACATGTGCAATTCGTTTTGGTCCGCATACAAATTTGGGCGAATATTTAATCAGAATCTCCTAATTAAATAGTAACGAAAAATAACTAATTTTGTTGAAATCCATTAAAATTTGCTTCGTTTCCAACTTTTCAGAACAATTAGAATTCGGATTGGTCGAAAAACGATCTACCAATCTGAATTCTGTGTGAAGAAATAGCTGGTTGATAAGCAGCGGCCCGGGAAGCCGGCCGCCCGCACCCTTAACAACCATGGCTTTCCCACCGACAGATGAATGTAAAGAAAAGAATGAATGCTGGCATTGCCTGTTTAAAACAATTGCATAAGCCCCCCCCAGTCTATACCAGGCCCTCTGGATCTCCACGTCAAAATAAAAATAAAAAAAACGTGTAGGGTCCCCCCCCAAAGTCCATTCCAGACTCTTATTCGAGCATGCAGCCCGGCAGATCAGGAAAGGGAAGGACAAGTGAGCGCCCCCTGAACCATACCAGGC
This sequence comes from Glandirana rugosa, assembly GCA_018402905.1. Taxonomy (NCBI): domain Eukaryota; kingdom Metazoa; phylum Chordata; class Amphibia; order Anura; family Ranidae; genus Glandirana; species Glandirana rugosa. The sequence goes on from BLSH010037532.1 coordinate 420,732, forward strand.
CACATGCCCTATGCATGGGGGGATGGGTGCTTTGGGACGGGGGGGCTCTACAACCCTCACCCATAGCACCTTGTCCCCAAGTTGATGGGGACAAGGGCCTCTTTCCGACAACCGTGGGCTGTGGTTGTCGGGGTCTGCGGGGGGGGCTTATCGGAATCTGGAAGCCCTCTTTAACATGCAGGCCCCCAGATCCCACCCACCTATGTGAATGTGAATTCACCAAAAAAAATGTCAAAAAGTAATAACCATAAGAAACTATTTTTGACAAAATCTTTATTAAAACATAAAAGAATAGTGTCCCTCGAAGTAAATCCATTGTCAATCACGACGCCCGCTGGAACTGAAAAATAAAAATAAAAAAAAACACTCCCGCCTCCTGGGAGGCCTCCCGCCATTGCCGCCAACTGCTCGCTCTGCGCTTTGACAGTTCTTATATAGGCAAGGGGCAGAGCCACCCGGCTATGTGACCCGGTGGCACCGCCCCTTCTGACGTAACATGATGTCAGGAGATGGCGTGCCACTGGGTGACATAGCTGGGTGGCCCCTTGTCTATATAAAAGCTGTCAAAGCGCAGAATGGGCAGTCAGCGGGAGGCCTCCCTGGAGGCGGGAGCGTTTTTATTTTTTTCTATTTTTCAGGTCTAGTGGGCTGTGGTTGGCCCTTGGCCTTTGTCCCCATCAATGAAGGAAGAACCCACCCCCCATGTGGAGGGCATGTGGCCTGGTATGCTTAAGGAGGGGGGGCGCGCACTTGTCCCCACCTTTCCTTATCTGCAAGGCTGCATGCTCGGATAAGGGTCGGGTATGGATTTTGGGGGGGGGGGACTGTACACCATTTTTTTTTTTTAATTTCGGCATGGGGTTCCCCTTAAAATCCATACCATGTATGCAGCACTTCCCTGAACTCTGCACTGTGTATGTAGCACTCCCCTGAACTCTGCACTGTGTATGTAGCACTCCCCTGAACTCCGCACTGTGTACGTCGCACTCCCCTGAACACTGCACTCTGTGTGTAGCACACCCCTGAACTCTGCGCTGTGTATGTAGCACTCCCCTGAACTCTGCACTGTGTATGTAGCACTCCCCTGAACTCTGCACTGTGTATGTAGCACTCCCCTGAACTCTGCACTGTATATGTAGCACACGCCCGAACTCTGCACTCTGTATGCAGCACACCCCTGAACTCTGCACTCCGTATGCAGCTCTCCCCTGAACTCTGCACTCTATATGCAGCTCTCCCCTGAACTCTGCACTCTGTGTGTAGCACACCCCTGAACTCGGCCCTCTGTATGCAGCACTCCCCTGAACTCTGCACTGTGTATGGAGCACTCCCCTGAACTCTGCACTGTGTATGTAGCACACCCTTTAACTCTGCACTCTGTGTGTAGCACAGCACTGAACTCTGCACTCTGTATGCAGCACTCCCCTGAACTCTGAATCTTGCATGTAGCACACCCCTGAACTCTGCACTCTGCGTAGCACACCCCTGAACTCTGCACTCTGTATGCAGCACTCCCCTGAACTCTGCACTGCGTATGTAGCACTCCCCTGGACTCTGCATTGTGTATGTAGCACACCCCTGAACTCTGCACTCTGTATGTAGCACGGGCAGGGGGCATGTAACACATAGGGGTTGATTTACTAAAACTGGAGAGTGCAAAATCTAGTGCAGCTCAGCATAGAAATCAGCTTTCAGGTTTTATTGTCAAAGCTTAACTGAACAAGCTGAAATTAGAAGGTGATTGGCTACCATGCACAGCTGCACCAGATTTTGCGCTCTTCAGTTTTAGTAAATCAACCCCTATGTGTTACATGCCCCCTGCCCGAACCCTGCACTCCTGGTATTTAATGCCCCTTTAAGACCCTCCCACAGTTAGTGAAATTTATCCACACCCACTATTCCGTGTGGTTTGGAGGGTGTGTGTGTGTGTGGGGGGGGGGGTATGATTGATTTCCTGTACCTATTCTCTGAGAAAAAAGCCCTGGTGATAAGTCACAGCACCATGTATCACATCTCACATACAACCAGTGGTGGCTGGTTAAGTTTTTGGATGGGGGGGGCGCCAGGCCCCGCCCTTCCCTTTGACCCCTCCTACTTTTAATAAGCCCCTCCCCTTATATAATCCACCCACTCTGTCCCCTGTATTCCACATATTGTGTCAGGGGTATACAGCTCAGCATCACAGGACACAGTATACAGCTCAGCATCACAGGACACAGTATACAGCTCAGATGACACAGGACATTACGACTCGACATCTGACACGGGACACTACGACTCGACATATGACACGGGACACTACGACTCGACATATGACACAGGACACTA
>BLSH010037532.1:424127-449467 GCA_018402905.1 Glandirana rugosa
TTAACAAATTGGGTCCCTTCTAGGTTCTATGTATACTAATATTCAGTAAGTTCAATATTTTATATAAAGACCAAGAAATATATTTTATAACTTGAATGACTTATAATCATATGTATCTTGGATCTTCCCTGGGTTAAACAATTAGAAAGAAAATGTTTAAATTAAACCTGGGACATCCCTTGCAGATACTATGATTAAAACACCTTCTATATCTAGACATATTTTTGTATACATGGTTATGATATATATTATAACATTCACAACAATCATTAGATATACTTGAAACAATTCTTATTCTAATAGATTTTACATCAAAATAATATATATGTTTTTGTCTTATCCTCTGAATCACCCCTGGGTTAAACAATTATTCACAAGTGTTTGGATATCCTTCAACTTGTTTAGATAGAATGTAACTAGATAACTAGTTATTGGGGTTTTCATTGTCTTTTCACCAGGCAGAACAATGGCAGCTCAGTTGAATCTGTAACTTGCAAAACCAACTTACTTTACGGACAATGGGAAACTTTAAAGTCTTCAGTTCGTATAAACATGGGCCATTTCCTTATCTTCTTGGCTCGGTTGAAAATTCATTGTATAATAAAACTTGTTTGTAGATGTCAACAAGGTGATAAATGCCATTGTATTCTGTTCTGAGAGGATCACAGGTGTAATGACCGAACACTTCCTAGTATGGGGTCATGAAGCTATACATAATATATATATACATATATATATATTTGAATTTTTTTATTTATTTATTTATTTATTTTTACTGTAGTTCTGACAACAGGTGGGGGCAATTATGCAGCCAGTGACACAGGTGGGGGCAATTATGCAGCCAGTGACACAGGTGGGGGCAGTTTGCAGCCAGTGAGATAGGTGGGGGCAGTTTGCAGCCAGGGACACAGGTGGGGCAGTTTGCAGCCAGTGAGATAGGTGGGGGCAGTTTGCAGTCAGTGAGATAGGTGGGGGCAGTTTGCAGACAGTGACACAGGTGGGGTATATTGCAGAGTCGTCCCCCCCCCCTGCACTTACCCCATCCAGCAGGCAGAATTCTTGTTGCAGAGTTCGGCACACGGAGAGCGGCTGTCCCCCCCTCGTCGGTCCCCGGGCGGTCATGGTCTCTGAGGGAGCGGAAGTCACCTCCGCTGCCACAGTGACCCGCCCCCGGCCCCGCATCCAATCACCCTGAGCGGAGGCTCAGGGCAGCCAATCAGCCTATGCATGGTTGCAGGAACAAGCGCACATGCATAGGCTTTAATGGCCGACCAATAGGCTCACCACTTGGCTGTCATGTGACAGCCAAGGAGCCGAAAAGAAAAAAAAAAAAAGAAAGTCAATGTACCGGCGCCACCTGTAGGTGGGCGGGGTTGACTTTTTTTTTTTCTTTCGTCTTTTGCCGGCGGGGAGGCGGTGCCCCAGCGCCCCTCCCACACCAGCCGCCGCTGCATACAACAAATCAAAAACAAGAATATTGTGCCATGGGGATTTCAAAGTGTCAAATGTACTACACCAAATATAACATACAATACATTAAAATGGTTTTTTTTTTGTAATTATAAAATCATGATGACAAACTTACAAAACGATGCAATACCAATATGATATTAGAACACAGCAAATTCAAAATATTTATAAATACATACATACAGTATCCAATGCATGTGTGCCATTAAGAGAATGCTTTACACTCATTGAAAAAATGCAAAGCGTTGTCTGAACGACACCCATGCCAAGCAAGCGATCCCCTGTGGTTATTATGCAACAGGCCAGCTGCTTGGCACGTGATCTGAAAGACAGCAAGGATCACTGTAGCAGCGACGGTTAGGGATGGGCCGAATACCCTCCATTCGGTTCACACCAGAACATCCGAACAGACAAAAAATTTCTCCGAACATTCGAACAGCGTTAAAGTCTATGGGACCCGAACATAAAAAATCAAAAGTGCTCATTTTAAACGCTTATATGCAATGTTATTGCCATAAAAAGTGTATGGGGACCCAGGTCCTGCCCTAGGGGACATGTATCAATGCAAAAAAAGTTTTTAAATAAATACTTTTTTCAGGAGCAGTGAATGCTTAAAATGAAAAGAAAATTCAATTTTCCTTTAACCCCTACAGATCTGCGTTATTGCCAAAGTGCAGCTCCAGCGCGGATCTGAAATGCCGGGACGACGTCCATGAACGTCGTCCCCTGTGCATGCTCCTGTCGCGTCCCGCCGCACGCTGCGCGAGTTGGCGGACTCGATCTCCGCTCGAGACCCACGATCGCCTGACAGAGCTGCAGAACGGGGAACCGCCGATGTAAACACGGCGGTTCCCCGTTCTGTGACAGGGGGACAAGCAGATCTACTGATCCCTGTCACTGGGATCAGTTAGATCTGTTATGTCCCGGCCAGCCCCACCCCCCCCACAGTTAGAACACACCCAGGGAACATTGTTAACCCCTTCACTGCCCCCTGCAGGTTAACCCCTTCACTGCCAAAGACATTTACACAGTAATCAGTGGATATTTTAATTTCTGATCACCGTATAAATGTCATTGGTCCCAAAAATGTGTAAAAAATGTCCGACATTTCTGCTGCAATATCGCAGTCCCGATAAAAATCGCAGATCACCGCCATTACTAGTAAAAAATAAATAAATAATAAAATCGCCATAAATCAATTCCCATAGTTTGTAGATGCGATAACTTTTGCACAAACCAATCAATATACGCCGATTGCGATTTTTTTTTACCGAAAATATGTAGAAGAATATATATCGGTCAAAACTGATGAATAATTTTTTTTAATGGATTTGTACTTTAGCAAAAAGTAAAAAATATTGTTCTTTTTTGCAAAATTGTCGCTCATTTTTCATTTATAGCGGCGATCAGAAATGACGCAGAGGTCATCAAATACCACCAAAAGAAAGCTCTATTTGTGGGAAAAAAAGGACGCACATTTTATTTGGTTACAACATCGCACGACCGCGCAATTGTCATTCAAAATGCGACAGCGCTGAAAGCCAAAAATTGGTCTGGGCAGGAGGGGGATTTAAGTGCCCAGTAAGGAAGTGGTTAAATATCTTGCCTGGGCGGTCTCCTTAGTCTGCCTGTAAAAGGGCGCACCTCTGTGATGTTTAGAACATAGCCAGAGCAAAATGACATTTCCAAAGGAAAAATTGTCATTTATTATCACGGCTGTAATGTATTGCTGGCTCCCGGCAATATCCATAAAAAACTGTGAAAAATTTGACATGGGGTCCCCCCTATAATCCAAACCATACCATTATCTGAACATGCAACCTGGCCAGTTATGATAGGGGGGGACGAGCGAGCGCCCCCCCCCTCCTGAACCGTACCAGGCTACATGCCCTCAACATGGGGAGTATGGGTGCTTTGGGGCAGGGGGGGCTCTGCGCCCCCCCACGCCAAAGCACCTTGTCCCCATGTTGATGAGGACAAGAGCCTCTTCCACACAACCATGGGCTGTGGTTGTGGGGGTGTGCGGGCGGGGGGCTTATCGAAATCTGGAAGCCCCCTTTAATAAGGGGGCCCCCAGATCCCGGCCCCCCTATGTGAATTGGTATCGGGTACATTGTACCCCTACTAATTCACCAAAAAGTGTCAAAAAAGAAAAAAACCACAGGAGACAATTAGGGACAAGTCCTATATTTAAAAATAAAAATAAAAAATAAGTGTCCCCGTTGTAATCCATTGTCAGTTACGGTGAGCGACGACCCAAAAAAACAAACAAACAAAAAAAATGAACAGCTCCTCCTCCATGGGAAGGCTCCTGCTGACTGATCTCTCTTTCTTTTGACGTTTTATATATATAGTGAAGGGCGGGGCCACCTGGTGATGTAATTGAGTGACCCACCTCTCTTACTTCACATGACATCAGAAGGGGACGGGGTCACCTGTATGTGGCCCCGTCCTTCACTATAAATAAAGCACAGGTGGCAACAGTCTTCCCATGGAGGAGGAGCTGTGCACGCCATCTGCGGGCATGGCGGGTGGGCGATTGCGGGCATGGTGGGCAATTGCGGGCATGGCGGGCGATTATGGGGTGTTCGGTGGCGCTGAAGTTGCATCGAACACCTCATAAAGTTCTAAATTCGGGGAGCGGGCGAACAGCAAATGTTTAGCCCGAATGTATGCTCGGGCCGAACCGTTCGCCCATCCCTAGTGACGGCTACTACAGTTATTCTTGGCTTCTACAGGGATGGCACATACATACTTACATTGGTCAAAGCTGGACCAATGCAACAATGTAAAAGAATATACCTGGAATTCAGCTTTAGGTGGAATTAACAAATTATACAATTTATTTTCCAGCCTACATCAGAATTTCTATACTTAAAGCCCCGTACACACGGTTCGACGATCGCATTCAACAGGTCGTACTCACGACCGTTGTATGCGATATCGATCGTTCGTATGCGCGATTTGAACAGTCGAACATCAGACGGTCGTACAAGGGAGTTGTATGAGCAGACTAGAAAACTTGGTCGTACCAACAAGCTCTCATACGACCGTTGTATCGTGTGTACAGAGCAGTTGGTACAACAAAGTTGTATTGTGCAAACACGCATGCCCAAAGTCAGGAATGGCCGGATGCTGATTACAATCACCTGAACGTTCTTTCCCCGGCCGTACGATCGTGTAGTGCAGTCAGTATGCTGCATACAACAGCCAACATACGATTTGACGCGATCGTACGTGCGATTGTCGAACCGTGTGTACGGGGCTTTACTCTAATCGGTTGTTTTGGACAAATACCTTGATTTTCTTTTGTCTATAAGCAATAGTCCCATTCATTTATGGCCTTGATTAAACACATTAGGACTAAAAATAGCCTACAGATCATGCAAGAAGCGCGTGCAGTTTGTATAAAACCAATGTTTACATTCCTACCGCTTATTACATGCTACATTTGCATCATTTTCTTTTAAGTTCAGAACATGACTAACGTATATACAATCTTTTCATACCGCTACATGTGGCTTCCATCATACCTTTAACATTCTTTAAGTAACAAAAAACATACAACACTGCGTTCACAAAATATTACTCTGCTTAGAAAGGCGAGACAGCAAACAGGTGAAATAAAATGAAAAGAAAGCAGACATTAAACTTGTAAATGATGATCTCCATATAAACTGGAAGAAGTTATTACAATCACTATATGCTGTATAATTCTGTATATGTTCTTTTAGGATCCCCGGTTCTAGCGGAGCCAATGCTATGCAAATTAGCACTTCTACGACTCCAAATAGTCGAACTGTTTCTGAGCTTGAGTTACAAATGTGTAAGCTTTTCATCATAATGTGGTGAAAAGCTGCATCTTTGAATATAGCTACACTACATTACCAAAAGTATTGGGACGCCTGCCTTTACACGCACATGAACTTTAATGGCATCCCAGTCTTAGTCTGTAGGGTTCAATATTAAGTTGGCCCACCCTTTGCAGCTATAACAGCTTCAACTCTTCTGGGAAGGCTGTCCACAAGGTTTAGGAGTGTCTATGGGGATGTTTCACAATAAAAAAAAAACACAATAAAAAATACTGTGCAGCGCTACCAGTGTTAAGACTAAATACAGCAAAATTATATAAATAGTGCAAAACACTAATAATCAAAGTGCTAGTGCAATGATAACCCAATAAATGTGATAATGTCATAAACATTCATAAATGCATAACATTATCAAGAGTGCAAGAAAAAAACAGTTCACAAGTGCTAGCACTCAGTTCATCAGTGAAAAAATAGCAGCAAAAAGTTCATCAGAGAAATATCAAAATTGATTGAGGTAAATCCAAAGGAATAAGGGTCCCCAGTTGTGCAAAGAGGTCACTATTGAAAGTGCTTGTGCTATCCTCCACCTGTCTTACTAACTGCTCACCTCAATTAAGAGCCAAAAAAAGCATTAATCCCTAATATGGGATAAAGCAGATAGCTGGCATGGTCTCCCAATGCTAATACTTTCCTCTTTAGCCGCGGGCTCCCCTCTGTTCCCGGCGGACCAAAATCCTCTAGATGAATCAGTGTATGTAAAGAGAGAAGGAAAGAATCTAGTGCTCTCTGTATTAAAATGTATTCAGCCCAGTAAGGTAAAAGTTACACTTACAGAATGCAGCACATAAAAGCTGTGCAAGCTGAAAACAGCCTGTGTACAGAGATTACTAGATGGGCGCGGCGTGATGTCAGGGCGCAGGCTCCTCTCCCTAGACGCGTGTCGTCAGGGAGTGCATCTATGTTTGATTGTTCTTCCAGAATCACATTTGTGAGGTCAGGCACTGATGTTTGATGAGAATGCCTGGCTCACAGTCTCTGCTGGTCAGGGTTCTGTGCAGGCCAGTCAAGTTCCTCCATGCCAAACTCGCTCATCCATGTCTTTATGGACCTTGCTTTGTGCACTGGTGCACAGTCATGTTGGAACAGGAAGGGGCCATCCCCAAATTGTTCCTACAAAGTAGGGACCATGAAATTGTCCAAAATATCTTGGTATGCTGACGCCTTAAGAGTTCCCTTCACTGGAACTAAGGGGCCAAGCCCAACCCCAGAAAAATAACCCCACACCATAATCCCCCCTCCACCAAATGATTTGGACCAGTGCACAAAGCAAGGTCCATAAAGACATGGATGAGCGAGTTTGGTGTGGAGGAACTTGACTGACCTCAACCCGATAGAACACCTTTGGGATGAATTAGAGCAGAGACTGTGAGCCAGGCCTTCTTGTCTAACATCAGTGCCTGACCTCACAAATGCGCTTCTGGAAGAATGGTCAAACATTCCCATAGACACTCCTAAACCTTGGGGACAGCCTTCCCAGAAGAGTTGAAGCTGTTATAGCTTCAAAGGGCGGGCCAACTTAATATTGAACCCTACGGACTTAAGCTTCGTATACACAGTGCGACGGTCGTACGACCGTACGTTCAACTTTTGCCCAAAATCAGCTTTTGGCTGTTGTGTCTAATGTATCGACATGAGTCAAGTAATCATACAACAAAGCTTCAACAAGCCGAACGTAGTGACGTGTTACGAGCGTATAAAGAGGAAGTTCAGGTGAATGTGATTTGTGAATTAGGAACGAACGGACATTTCCAGGTGTTCCTGACTTCTGAGCATGCGTGTTTTGCAAATACAGCTTTGTTGGCCCAACTTCCCTGTACACATGGTACAACAGTCGTACAACATCTTGTTGTACAACAGAAGTTGGATGAGCAGACTAGAAAACTTTTTGCACGTCGGCTGTTGTAATCCAGCGTACTAACGGTCGGATGATCGTACAACAAGATGTTGTACGACTGTTGCACGGTGTGTTGGGTCCTTAAGACTGGGATGCCATTAAAGTTCACGGTGTAAAGACAGGTGTCCCAATACTTTTGGTATTATAGGAGTTTATTTATTAAAGGCAAATCCACTGTGTACTAGAAGTGCAGTCGCTGTAGATCTGAGGGAGACATGCAAGGAAAATAAAAAAACACATTTTTGCTTGCACATGATTGGATGATAGAAATCAGCAGAGCTTCCCCTCATTTCAGATCTCCCCCTCAGATATACTGAGACTGCATTCTCAAGTGCACTGGCAGTGCACAGTGGATTTGCCTTTAGTAAATCATCCCCATAGTGTATAGTCCAGAATTTCAAAAGGCAAGGCAGCTCTCCATTCTTGCAGGAGCCTCGGAATTGGTTCTTGTAAAAGCATATAAGAAGAATAACAGAGGCAATAGCCTGTCCGTGAATTTGAATCCAGAATAAATGTAATTTTTGTTCATTCCATAAAAGCAGCCAATGCATTTCAGGCTTGACTGCCGAACTGAGAGCTGTAATTGACATTCTTAGTCCTTTAATAAATTCCCCCTCTGTATACATCAGTACAGATTCTAACTCCTGATAAAAATGGAATCCCCAAAGCAAGCTAAGAGATTTTACTGAATGCAATGAATAATATTCTAACTAACAAAACTGTTTTTGAAATTGATTTATAAATGTATTAGCTAGACATGTGCAGTTCATTTTGTTTCGAATTGAAATTCGAACGAATTTTCATTTTTCAGAAATTCGGATGTATTCGAATTTCCGAATTACAATAGTACCAAATTTAAACAAATCCGAAATAATGAAAATATTTGGATGAAAATTTGAATTGATTTGAATCATTTTCAAATCAATTTCAAAATGTTTGAATTAGAAACGTTTTCAAATTAGACTAGTTTTCAAATTTGAATAGTTTTACAATTTCCAAATAGAATAGAAAATAAAGGAATAGAAAAAAATAGAATAGAATAGAAAAGAATATAACAGAAAATAAAAGAACAGACTATAATACAGTAAAACAGAACATATTAGAAAATGAAAGAACAGAATAGAATAGAAACAAATAGAGTAGAATATAATAAAAAAAATAGAATAAAACAGAAAGAATATAACCAGCTTCTAAAATTAGAATAAATAGAATAAATTTGAATTTGAATACATAAGAAAAGAAAGGAAGAGAAAAAAATAGAATAGAAAAAAATAGAATAGACTATAATAGAATAGAAAATAATATAATTCAAAAAACAATAGAATAGAATATAAATAATATAACCATTTACAAAAATTCAAATAGATTCAATTCAAATTTAAATAGAATAGAAAAGAATAGATTCAAATAGAACAGAAAATAACAGAAGAGTATAAAAAAACAGCAGAATAGAATAGAATATAATGAATATAGCCATCTTCTGAAATTCAAATTTTGAATAGAATAAATTTGAATTTGAATAGAATAGAATAGAATAGAAAATAAAATAATACACAGAATAGAATAAACAAATAGAAAAAGAATATAATTCAAAAAACAATAGAATCGAAAGAAAATAACTATTACCAGTACCTACTCTAATCTATTATTTTCTATTCTATTCAAATTTGAATTAATACTATTTGAATTTTGGGAAATGGTTATATTATTTCTAATCTATTCTATTGTTTTATTAATTCTTTGCTATTCTATTCTTTTTTTTTCAAGTTTCAGAAGATGGTTATATCGATTTAAATTCCAAAAATACAAAGCTATTCGAATACGAATAAACAAAACAAATTCCGAAAATAAATTAGACGGATTAAACGCATTTAACTAAACAAATTTATGTAAATAATAATAAAAATAATAATAAAAAAAAAGATAAAAAAATGAAACAAAACAAAACTATTTTTTTTGTTCTGTACATGTCTAGTATTAGCCTTTAGTTAGTTAGTCCTTATTTAGAAACTATTTCAATGGAGAATGTAAATCCATAGGTAGCTGTCCAGCCTAACCGAATCCATTCTTGTACAATCATGTAAGAATTACAGAGAAATGGACCAGTCCACAAATATGCATTCAGAATTTTTATTTTCTAATTCAGTAAAAGAATTCAATGCATTTCAAAGATTCGGCAGACAAACTAAAAGTTGGAATAGACACTCTGAGCCCTTCAATAAAAATCTCTCTGTGTATTCACCACTTCAGATTCCAGTCTTCTAGTCCAACTTCCCACCCTATAGCATTCCATTCCCCATAAAAGAGTTGAGAATTTTTTACTGAATGCATGAAATACAATTTATCCTGGACACATATCTGTGGACTGGCACAATCATTTTTGATTCCTATACATTTTTTTAGGAAGACAATCTCCTTCAATGTCCAAGTAATGCTATACCCTAATGTACGTAAAGCGGTTGTCTACCCAGAGAAAAAATAAAATAAAAACCTGCAAGACATTAGCATAATGAGCTAGTATGCATCGCATGCTAGCTCATTCTGAAATACTCACCTTGAAACGAAGATCCGACTGGGCTGCTCGGTCCCCTCTGTGGGAGCGGACATCTTCCCTCGGATCTTGGGTCCGGCATGCGCGCGGGACCCATCTTTCCGGCAAGGTCCGGAACTATTGCCGGGACATACATGGCGCATGTGTCGTAACGCTGCAGCGGATTAAAGAGGGAATATCTTCTAAACCGTACAGGTTTAGGAGATATTCATTTTGCCTACAGGTAAGCCTTATTCTAGGCTTACCTGTAGGTAAATGTAAACAAAATGGGTAGACAACCGTTTTAAAGTGATATTAAACCCAAAAACAAAAATATATTAAATTGAAACTTATCAACTCTTAAAACCAACTCTCTTGGTTTTCTTATTTAGACCTTTTTCCTTTATTTTTACTTGGTAATCCAGCCAGTAAGTGTAACTTTTCAACTTACTTTAACCACTTCAGCCCCGGAAGGATTTGCCCCTTCCTGACCAGAGCACTTTTTGCGATTCGGCACTGCGTCGCTTTAACTGACAATTGCGCAGTCGTGCGATGCTGTACCCAAACCAAATTGGTGTCCTTTTTTCCTCCACCAATAGAGCTTTCTTTTGGTGGTATTTGATCACCGTTTTTTATTTTATATAACCACTTCCCGACTGCCGTATGCAAAATGACGGCCGGGAAGTGGCTCAATTATCCTGACTGGACGTCATATGATGTCCTCAGGATAACAAGCCGCCGCGCGCCTGGGGGGGCGCGCATCACGGCGATCGGTGGTGTGGGAGGTCAGTCTGACCCCCCCGCAATGCCGATCTCGGTAAAGTGCTTCGATCCGAAGCACTTTACCATGTGACCAGCTGTGACCAATCACGGCTGGTCACAGTGTAATACAGGAAAGCCGTTTATCGGCTTTCCTGTACTCAGGTCTGCAGACCTGATGAGGGGAGAGCTGATCGGCTGCATCCCTGACAGGGAGGGTTTGTGCTGATGATTTATCAGCACAGCCCTCCCTCGGATCTCCACCCAGACCACCAGGGAGCCTGCCCAGGGACCACCAGGAATGTGCCCACCCAGGACCACCAGGGAGCCGACCAGGGACCACCAGGGAGCCGATCTGGACCACCAGGGAGACCCCCCTAGACCACCAGGTAAGTGACATATTGCTCAGTGCCACCTTCACTCAGTGCCACCTTCAGATGCCACCCTAGACCACCAGGGAATGAGCCCCCTATCAATGTATATGCCCACCAGTGCCCCCCTATCAGTACCCCTATCAATGCATACCAGTGCCACATTTCAGTGCCCACCATTGCCACCTACCAGTGCCCACCTATCAGTGCCCATCAGTGCCACCTATCAGTGCCCAGTGCCGCCTATGAGTGCCAATCAGTGCGGTCTATTAGTGCCCATCAGTGCCGCTTAGCAGTGTCCGTCAGTGCCCATCAGTGCCACCTCTCAGTACCCGTCAGTGCTGCTTATCAGTGCCGCCTAACAGTGCTCATCATCGCTGCATATAAGTGCCACCTCATCAGTGCCACCTCATCAGTGCCACCTCATCAGTGCCAATCAGTACTGCCACATCAGTGCCCGTCAGTGTAGCCTCATCAGTGCCCACCAGTGATGGAGAAAATGTACTTATTTACAAAGTTTTGTGACAAAAATAGAGAATTTTTTTTTTGTTTTCAAAATTTTCGGTCTTTTTTTATTTGTAGCGCAAAAAATAAAAACCGCAGGGGTGATCAAATACCACCAAAAGAAAGCTCTATTTGTGGGAACAAAATGATAAAAACTTTGTTTGGGTACAGCGTCGTACGACCGCGCAATTGTCATTCAAAGCGCAACAGCACTGAAAACTGAAAATTGGTCTGGTAGTAAAGTGTTCTAAGTGCATAGTATTGAAGTGGATAAACAACATTTTTTTCGAAAAAACACAATATTTTTTACTTTTTGCTATAATAAATGTCAAAAAGAACCCCCCAAAAAAACAAATTTCTTCATCAGTTTTGGCGGTATGCATTCTTCTACATATTTTTGGTAAAAGAAAACGCAATAAGCGTATATTGATTGGTTTGCGCAAAAGTTATAGCGTCTACAAACTATGGGAATAGATTTATGCCATTTTTATTCATTTTATTTATTTTACTAGTAATGGCGGCGATCTGTGGTTTTTAGTGGGACTGCGATATTGTGGCGGACATGTTGGACATTTTTGACACTTTTTTGGGACCACTGACATTTATACAGCGATCAGAGCTATAAATAGCCACTGATTACTGTATAAATGTCACTGGCAGGGAAGGGGTTAACTCTAGTGGGCGATCAAAGGGTTAAATGTGTTTCCTATCAGTGTGTTCTAACTGTATGGGGGCTGGGTTGCCTGGGGGAGGAGAGTGATCGCTGCTCCCATTTACTGGGAACAGGCGATCACTCTAAACTCCCCTGCCAGAATGGAGATCTGCTTGTTTACACTCGCAGATCCCCGTTCTGTCACTGCGGTGGAGTGATCGCGGGTGGCGCTCGCCCACAATACACACTCCCACGCCTGCTTTTATGTGAGAGCCAACCTGCAAACGACGGCGGCTGGTCGGCAAGTGGTTAACAGACCAAGTTGCTCAGTCAAAGCAGCAGTTAGAGGGTTGAGACAAATCATTTGCCACTGATATGCTTAGAATGGTCAGCTTTTATCCATTTATGTAGAACCTTTATCCCAAAAGGAAGAGAGCTGTTTGCTATAACTGCCTAAGTGTTAGCTGGAGTTCAGCTTCAATTTGTTAGTTAAAGTATACAGTATGTAAACCCTCACCTGGTAAAAAAAAACAATATTCAGTTTAAAATAGAAATGAACGGCAAAACATTTCTGTATAGATATAAAAATAAATTATAAATACATTTTTCCCTTGTATTATAAGTGATCACATTCCTTCTAAGCTCCTTATGCAGCTGAGAACAGAGAGCTGGGGGAGGGGAAACAGCAGGACACTGAACATCCCAGTGAATGGCTGTGCAGCGGGGCCGTGTCAGGACAAGTCTGATCATTGGAAGAGAGCAGGCTGAGTTCCCAGCACAGCTAAAGAACTGACCACACTGTGCTTTCCTATTTAGTCTGGAAAGTAAGAGGAACATCAGGGATTTCACACAAAGGGAGCAATGCAAAGAGAACAGGGGACTTTCTCATACAAGTACATGGTACAGCAGACACATATCAGGAATATGACGTGTTGGGGTAACAAACGCTTTAAGTTCTAAATCTGCTTGGCTAACGCTACCCTCCCCTAAGACTGACAATGCTGCTGCCCAAAGTGTCTCCTTTACTTTGTTCATCCAGAGTGGAGGCACCTTAACCACTTCAATACCGGGTACTTAGAACACTTCCCTTACCAGACCAATTTTCAGCTTTCAGTGCTCCTGCGCTTTGAATGAGAATTGCGCGGCCATGCGACGCTATACCCAAACTAACTCTTATCATTTTGTTCCCACAAATAGAGCGTTCTTTTGGTGGTATTTGATCACCCCTGCAGTTTTTATTTTTTGCGCTATAAACAAAAAAAGACTGACAATTTGAAAAAAAAAATGTTTTCTCTGTTTCTGTCACAAAACTTTGTAAATAAGTACATTTTCCCCATCACTGATGAGCACTGATGAGGCTACACTGACGGGCACTGATGAGGCAGTACTGATTGGCACTGATGAGGTGGCACTGATGAGGTGGCACAGATGATAAGGCACATATATGCGGCACTGATAAGCAGCACTGACGGGCACTGATAGGTAGCATTGATATGCAGCACTGATGGGCACTGATATGCACACTGATGGGCACTGATATGCAGCACTGACGGGCACTGATATGCACACGGACAGGCACTGATAAGCGGCACTGATGGGCACTCATAGGTGGTACTGATGGGCACTGATAGGTGGCACTGGGCACTGATAGGTGGCACTGGTGGGCACTGATAGGTGAAACTGGTGGGCACTGAGAGGGGGCACTGTCCCTGGTGGTCTAGGGCGGCATCTGAAGTTGGCACTGAGTGCCATCCATGTTGGACACTGTGCCCCTTACCTGGTGGTCTAGGGTGGGCTCCCTGGTGGTCAGGATCAGCTCCCTGGTGGTCCTGGGTGGGCACATCCCTGGTGGTCCCTGGGCAGGCTCCCTGGGGGTCCTGGGTGGTGATCCGAGGGGGGGCTGCTCTGATAAGCAATCAGCACAGAACCCCCCTGTGAGGAGAGCAGCCGATCGGCTCGCCACTACTTGTGTCTTCCAATGGAAGCTCTATACCTAGATCGGTAATGCGGTGGGCCACACTGACACACCGCACCACCGATCACCGTGATGCTCGCCCCCAGGGTCGCACGCCAGCATGTTATCCTGCTGGACGTCAAATGATGCCCAGTCAGGATAACTGAACCACTTCCCGGTCATCATTCTTCATACAGCTGTAGGGAAGTGGTTAAGACAAAAAGTGTATTACTGGCCGGTCACCAGGTAAAAATAAAGTAATGCAGCCACCACATCTAAGGATTGGTAAGCTAAATATATTACATGTTTGTTTTTGGGGTTAATATCACTTTAACGTAGAAATGATGCACATTATTGTGTGCATGAAATGCTTACTAGACCTGGCTTTGAACTATTTACACTAAGATTTGCTAAAATCAAGTATGAGTCTTTCTATTTATAAAGAGAGATACAAAGTATATCACATGCAAAGGATTTTTAGGATCATACCTTCCCAAAGAAGATTAAGCGCCACTTAGCCACTACATCACAGCCCTTGTCAATCATTTATCAAAAAAAATCAACCCCTGTACTGTGCCCCTGGCATCTGACCATTAAATGGCATGGGTGGGGGGGGTTTAGGGCCATAAGGATTAAACTCCACTTGGATAGAAATGTCCCCGTATACACATTCCAGTCAACTACTTTCAGGTACACTATCATTATCTGTCAGTAGACCCCATCACAGTGATGGGGCTACAGTTCTAAGTCATAATTTGTCTAAGGTTCCAGGGCAACCAGGACAATAAAAGGATGTTTAGGGCTCGTGTAAAGGGGTTTTTGTTCTCAACATAACTGATTGTGTTTGACATCAGTTTGAGACACCACCTTCTTACGTCACTTAACCTATATCTATAGTATGTCAGGTAAAACTATGTTTGCACCATTTTCCAAAACTCAGGTTTGGCCACATCTTTAGTATGTCCTCCAGTTCTGGCCACCGGTCCTTAGAAAGAATGGGCTTGAAGTGGAGAGAGGCCAGAGAAGGACAACAAAGCTAATAAGTGGGTTGGAGGACCTCAGTTATGAAGAATAACTACAAACATTCGGACACTTGCAGCTTACAAGTTAAAATCAGTATTTTTTGCTAGAAAATCACTTAGAACCCCCAAACATTATATATCATTTTTAGCAAAGACCCCAGAAAATAACATGGCGGTCGTTGCAATATTTTATGTCACATGGTATTTGCTCAACTGTCTTTTGAAATGCAATTTTTTTGGAAAAATACACTTTTTTGAATTAAAAAATAAAAAAACAGTGAGGTTAGCCCAATTTTTTTGCATATTGTGAAAGATGATGTTCCACCGAGTAAATAGATACCTAACATGTCACGCTTTAAAAATGTACGCACTCGTGGAATGGCGAACTACGGTACTTAAAAATCTCCATAGGTGACGTTTAAAAATGTTTAACAGTTACCAGTTTAGAGTTAAAGAGGAGGTCTTTTGCTAGAATTATTGCTCTCGCTCTAACAATTGTGGCAATGTGTGATTTGAACACTGTTTACATTTGCGGGTGCGACTTACGTATGCGTTTTCTTTGGTGCGCGAGCATGCGGGGACAGGGGGCACGTTAACATTTTTTTTTCTTATTTATTTATTTATTTATTTAATTTAACACTGTCCCTTTAGAAAAAAATCTCATCACTTTTATTGCTGTCACCAGCAATGTAAACATCCCTTGTGACAGTAATAGGCAGTGACAGGTTCTCTTTATGGAGGGATCGGGGGATCTAAAAGACCACAAATCCCTCCTTTGCACTTAAAAGTATTTAAAACACCAAATCTGAGTTACTGACATTTTACAAACTGGAATACTAACATTTTTTTTAAATCGGCACCATTGGCTGCCGAGTAAACCGGAAGTGACATTGTGACGTCGCTTCCAGGTTTTCACATCAGAGACTCGATCAAAGCCGATTCGGGTCGGTTGCTCGGGTCTCCCGGTGGGATGGGTGTCCCCTCCCGCTGTTCATGATAATGGCTGAGTGGCTCATTAGCCACATCGGTTGTTATCATGAGAAAGCTGACTGCCAGCAATAAAAAACGGCACTGGGGTGATGCCTCTGGCTGCAGGCATCATCCTGGTACAACCACTTCAACAAAATGACGTACAGGTACAGGATTTTGCGTGAAGAGGTTAAACGTATTCTTTGTGGATAGGAAACACTTAATAGAGGACATGATAGCAATATACGAATCTTTAAATGGTGACTTTAACCACTTCAGCCCCAGAAAGATTTGCCCCCTTCCTGACCAGAGCACTTTTTGCGATTTGGCACTGCATCGCTTTAACTGACAATTGCGCGGTTGTGCGACGTTGTACCCAAATGAAATTGTCGTCCTTTTTTTCTCACAAATAGAGCTTTCTTCTTGTGGTATTTTATCACCTCTGCAGTTTTTATTTTTTGCACTATAAACAAAAAAAGAGCGACAATTTTGAAAAAAAAATACTTTTTTTTTTACTTTTTGCTATAATGAATATCCAAAAAAAAAAGTCTTCCTCGGTTTAGGCCAATATGTATTCTTCTACATATTTTTGGTAAAAAAAAATTGCAATTGGCATACATTGATTGGGTTGCACAAAAGTTATCGCGTCTACAAACTATGGGAATAGATTTATGGTGTTTTTAGTATTATTTTGTTTTTACTAGTAATACCGGTGATCTGCAATTTTTATCGGGACTGTGACATTGCCACGGACAGATCGAACACTTTTGACACTTTTTGGGACAAATGACATTTATACAGCGATCAGAAAATAGCTACTGATTACTGTATAAATGTCATTGGCTGGGAAGGGGTTAATCTCTAGGGGGCGATCAAAGGGGTTAACTGTGTTCTCCCACTGTGTTCTAACTGTGTGGGGGCTGGGCTGGCCGGGCCATGACAGATCTAACTGATCCCGATTACAGGGATCAGTAGATCTGTGACATATCCCCTGTTGTTCTGGCTCTGTAGTAGGCGATCGCGGGTTGCTGGTGGACATTGAGTCGCCCGACCCGCGGGCATGCTCGCCTGCAAACCGCGCACGCGTGACCCATGTACAATGACAGTGGTTTGCACAGCCAAACCAAGCTGCCGCAGTACAACTGTGTTGGCTGGTCGGCAAGCGGTTAAATGGTGCAAAAAGGGTTCTGTACACCCCTTTCACACTGAGGCAGTTTTCAGGCATTTTGGCGCTAGAAATAGCTCCTGTAAAGCACCTGAAAACTGCCTCTCAATCCTCCTCAGTGTGAAAGACAAAGTGCTTTCACACTGGGGCAGTGTGCTTGCGGGATGGGAAAAAAGTCCTGCAAGTAGCATCTTTGGGCGGTTTAAGAGTGGTGTATACACCGCTCCTAAACCGCCCCTGCCCATTGGAATGAATGGCAGTGCTTCCGAAGCACCTGAAAAGCACTTTGGAAGCGCCGCAACACGGGTGCTTTTAACCCCTTTTTAACTCCTTCTTGGGTTAACGGCCAAAAAAGCGCTGCTAAAACTATGGTAAAACGCCGCTAAAACTGACAGCGCTTTACCGCTAACGCATGGGCAGCCCCAGTGTGAAAGTTCCCTTACTGTTAGAGTGGTAAGAGTACGGTACTCCCTTTCCAGAGTTGGTGTCAGCAAAGAGTGTAGATAAATTCAAAAAACTTTTAGATGTGTTTCTTAGCAAACAAAATATATAGGGGTATGAAAAATGGTACAGATATAAACACACACTCAGGCTGAACTGGGTGGACCAGCGTCTTTAGTCAACTTTATAAACTATGTAGCTATGTAATTGTGTAACATTCTTCTAAGCTGCATCAAACTACTTCAAGATGTTTTCCCATTGACTGGTATGGCGGAGAAGTAGTTCTGAGAAGAACAAAAAAATCCTGTAACTAGGACCCAAACATCTTCCTATGTGCCTTGGGAGCCCTGGAACCTCGAGCACTCTTTTATGCACATTTTAACTTCTGGTTGTAGGGTGGCACAGTGGTGTAGTGTATAGCACTCTTGCCTAGCAACAAAAAGGGTCACTTGTTCAAATCCCGACCACAACACTACCTGCATGGAGTTTGCATGTTCTCCCTGTGCCTGTGTGGGTTTCCTCCGGGTACTCTGCTTTCCTCCCACACTCCTAAGACATGCTGGTAGCTTAATTAGATCCTCTCTAAATTGGCCCTGGTATATGAATGTGAGTTAGGGACCTTAGATTGTAAGCTCCTCAAGGGCAGGGACTGATGTGAATGTACAATGTATATGTAAAGCGCTGTGTAAATTGACGGCACTATAGAAGTACCTGAAATAAATAAATAAATATTAAAGCCAAAAGCTTGTGAACTCTTCCCTGTTCTCCCACATTACTATGATGGGGCACTGACAGATAGTTAGGTGCTAGGGTAGAGCCAGCTTTTTATTTTTTTTACTATTTTTAAAGGTAGTAGTTTTAAAGGTAAATACAGACACCTGCATTTTAAGTTACAGGGTTATCAACTTTTAGAAAACAAAGGGTTTACTTTAAAATCGACTTTAAATAGGGTATATTTTCTTGGAGAAAGATCACAAAACATGGATCCATTGAGAACTTTCAGAAAGGTAAATGTATCTGCTACATTTTAAAGGCTGGTGTAGCTATATGATTTTAATAGGTGCTGTAGGTTTAAGCCAAGCTGGGCACAACGCCAAATGGTTCATCAAGAGATGGGAAATCCATGATTAGCAGAATTCCTTGGCATGACTCAGTGCCAACACTAACCGAACATGAAACAAGGCTGACAGCCCTTCGGGGCATACTAGCCACTCAATAAACCTGCTTAACAGCCGCCTATGAAACGTAAGCAATAAAAAATAACATATAAAGCAATTCACGAAAACAGCGTTAAATTTGTCTACAGAATTGGCTCTTAAAAAAGTAACTTTAATGCAGCAAAATTACAAAGTAAAACATCTTTGAATGATTAGAAACCTTTCTGGGTACATTAATTAATATGATGCTCATTAAAGTTTAATAGAACGAGTGAAACTTTAATGTACTAATTAAAAGTTAATGCAATAGTAAAATATTAACCTAAAAGCTGCTATAAGGAATAACTAAATAGTTTTTACATTATCCAATGTATCCAGTATCCTATCATATTTTTTAATCATTAAAGTATATGTTAAGTTGATTTTTTAAATTTTGGATGGGGTAGGGATGGGATAGACCCCCTGTCAATTATGTTATTGCTGTCTGTATTCCTGCTAAGGAGGTTGACCCTCTCTATTTGTCTGGAGACCACTGTCACTGAGACAGAAAGGGGTGGGAAATCAAAACTTTTAGAGATGTCATTAGAGGAGGAAGTAAGGGGAAATCCTTGAATTAGGACAGCTGTTCCTAAGATAACACTTTAGGATGGGAATTCATTTCCTCTTATTTCCTGTTGCATTTTCAGGACAGAAGGTAGAGGGGAATTTCCCCATCGGGACACATAGAGCTATAAACACCATGCTTTTTTTCTATATAAAGTTTTTACTTAAAATCTTCCATGTGCATCAATACAACAACAGAACAACATTCAAAGTAAAGAAATAAAAAGAGAGCAACACTGCATCAGCAATAATGTAGGAAGCATATATATTCAAGGGGAACTTCACTCTCTCAATCAACATTGGTTATTTTTAATCCTCATGCTGACAGCATTAGTAAATATATACGGTAGGAAGGGATATTATATTTACTTGATTTAAACTTTTTTTTTAACAATTTTTTCAATTACTTCCTGGTTTCTTGCTTAGGCAAATGATGTCATACATTCAAGGAGTCTTCAGGAGGGTCAGCAGCTCGGTTGCTTTTTAGGCAATCCAGTAGTCTTCAGGAGAGGAGGAGGGGTTTTCTTAGCTAAGCGCACTCTCCTGTGTGCATGCTTGAGCTAAGGGCAGATGGATTCCAAGAAGTAAATGCTACATGAATCATCTGCCCTTACTCAAGATGGCCTTGGCCAGAAATAATAGTGGGTTGTTTTTCAAAGTGATTTTTCAACAAAAAAAATAAAGAGACATGGATGGATGGGGGAGTTTGCGTGTAATATTAAAAACTAACTAAATAGTGTTTTTGGTTTGTGGTGCTCAGATGCAGTGAAGATCCACTTTGATAAAGGGATGAGGGAGTGGGGGTTAGCAAACTGTAATGGATTCCGATCTAAAAGAAGCATCCCACTATGACTTCAGGTGCGGAACCAAGATTGCCAAAATGTAAAAAAAACAAAAATGCTTTGGGGCCCAAGAGGGTTTAGAAGGGGCCTGGGGACTTAAGTGTTTGAAAATGTCACTAGTGTGTTGATAAAGCGGGGTAAGGGGGAACTACGGAAAGCAAAATATAAGCATATTAAACTTCAGGTTTAAACCTCAACCCCCAGCTTTGGCATAAAGAGGAAAAAAATCACACCTAGCATGAGTTAAAAACAAAACAAGAGCTCCAACTGCAATACTTCTCCTATTCATGGTGCTGCCCCCCACAGACGCACCCTGTCACCAATCCAGCGTTGCTGCTTTTCAGGGATAAATGTCACCCAACATCACTCAACCACCTCCTGTTAACTCCTGTTAAGTGCACTAAGGGTGGGGGATCCTAAACTCCCAAGAGAATGATGCACTGAAGTGATGCCACTCTCTGCAGCATTTAGAATATACCTACAGCCAGAGGAGGCAAAAGTTGAAGAGAACTTGAGACACCACTGGACCAGACCAAAGACACCGGAAAAAAGGTAAGCAGAAAGATTTACTGTTAAAAGGGTGCAAAAGGTGCTCCAGGGTAAGAAAAAGGCAACCTAAGGTGAATCCCAAGCCTGGAATTGGGCATTAAAGCTACGACTACCCTGAACCATTGGATAATCATTAGATACATTTAAGTGTATCTAAAATCACATTTTTATTTTGTATGGCAAGGATTAGAACCTTTCTCTGGTTTTAATTGAGGTTTGTGTGTGTTCCCACTAAGGAGATAATTTCTCATTTTGTCTAGGTAACTATTATCATAGGAACTTAAAGTGAGGGAAAATCTAACATTTTAGAGACTATTTTAATTGAGACATTTGTTGCAGTGACAACTACCTAAGAAAGATTTTCATTACTTAGAAGAAATCTTCTGTAATATCTCGAGACAGAAAGAGATGGCAAAATCTCCTAATGGGACATAGACAGCAAAAAATGAAAGTGGCTTTAATAATTTTTTACTTTATCCAAAATTTTAAAAAGTTGTGGCTTTAGATGTTTTTTAATCTAGGTCACAGGTCACTAAATTTGTAACAGATATGGCCCTATATACATTCAATCCCACCGTGGGAAACAACTACCATGCCCAGGCATTATTCAAAGAAATAATTTACAAAGAGATTTTCCTCACATTTGGCATCTGAGATAATGGGCTAAAGTTGCCCTACCCACCAGAGTACGTCCACCTTCAATTTGGGAAAGCTCACACATGAAGCTCAGGAAACTAAAGGCAGTTTTGTGTAGCGCGTAAGTATTCCAATGTGTTGCCTTTATTATAAAGGGCTAAAAGGTTTTATTGCCCTTCCTATTCTTAATGTATGAACCAAATGTTTTCACTGGAGGCTCGCTCAAATCTTTGCCCATTTAAACAAATACTGATGTGAAATATAGGCAACAAGGCAAAATTTAACTGCCAAATATAAATTGTGAGATTAGTGAATTGCTACATCTATTTTCACCAGAGGATCATTTTACGGTGGCAGGAATCCAACCTGTGTGTGTTCTATTACGTATTTTAACAACGTTGGAGAGGAGTACTTTTTTTTATAAGGGATCATGATAATGGTGGAAAATCTCAGTAACATTATGTAATGTATCGTTCATTGGGTTCTTTTTGGCCAAAGTGACACACCGCAACAACCCTGGAACATCGAAAAGTGTTACATTAGGAGATTAAAAGCTGCACTTGGAGTAGAGAATCAAAACTTCCCGTGGAGTGAGAACTGACACTTGACGCGCCGAGTTCCATGTTCTCAAATCTTTACTAGCCTGATGATAACTTTACAGTTTGTCTGAAATCGAGTGGAATGTCCTTATTTTCCTGCCAGACACTCCCATAATTCTTTGTTTTCCAGTAGGCGGTAGACCCATTTGGAAACGTGCTAAGATCTGTTACATAAAACTCTAATCCCTTCCAACACACAGATATTCAAAAATTGCATATTGTGTAGCCAGCTTAAAGTATACGTATTGTAAATTATATATGAAACATTAGGAATTTAGAATAAATTATATAGTTTATATTCAGACCTCTGCTTCAACTATTTTTAGACAAACTGTTTTAGGTTTTTCATTTTATTTGTGGCTATTGGAGATGATGTACTTTAGAAAAAGAAAGGAAAGAAAACAAAAAAAAAGAAAATATGGGCTATAACACAAGAATTTTTTGTAATACTACAACATTATTTTGGTTTCAAGTCTGTTTTTTTGGAGATGGCCTTAGGCATTGGCATTAAGACTGCTAAATGAAGCGGTTCTTAACCTGTGGCTACATGTACCCCTGTCTATGTCTACCATTTCTTGGGGAATCTTCTGTCAACTGAGGTTCACTGAATGCAAAAATTTGTCATAATAAGTTATTTGGAAGCATTTTCAAAATGGGCTATTTGGCCTTTAGGTATATACATTTAAAACCTATGTATAGCTGCATTTATTTTTTTAAAAAAACAATAGTCTGTCAATTGTCCCCTAGCATCATTGAATCCACTTCCTGGAGTGCAGAGCATTATGGACCCACCGCCTGGAGCAGACTTCATCATGGTACCATGCACTTACAGTACAATAATGCAAAGAATGGTGCTGAAGTCAATGCAGGGTCAGAGAAGAGAGGAAGAGGAAACCTTGCATGCCCAATAAATGGCCTGAAGACATATCAAAGTCTATAACCCCAAATGGGAACTTTAATGGTACCAGACTAGAACATATTATTTACACAGCCATATAAAACAGTAAGCAAATAAAATGTGATACATCTTCACAGAAGTCTGATAAAATTGCTGATACCAAACAAGAAAACAGCATCAAACCACAAATATAATGTGAATGTATCACAGAACTCTCTAAAACTTGTATTGTACATCAATTTATACTAAACTTTTTACTTACATTCTATATAGCTTGCTTACAGTTTGTTCTTTGCTTTACGCATTTCACAGAAGCCCAACCCTCTTTCTCAGGACCTAGAGGTCCAAGAATACCAACACAAAAAAAACACATAAAACCTTACAGCCATGAGAAAAACTCAAAGTAAGATAGGGGAAATCCTAACATGGGTGTAAAATATATATGGAGATCACGCAAGCAGCCTCTATAGTAAAGAAAGGTGTATATATCAGTATTGTGAATAGGTATTCTGAACTTGTAAAGCTAATGGCCCCTTCAATTCCATTGTGTTTATAATGGGACTAGCTTCTCTTGGATAAAAGATATATTGTTCAATTTGCTTCATACCCAGGACTTCATCTAATTTAATTGCTCAAAGGTATAATGAATATTAACCACTCAATAAATAAAAGCCTGAATTTAGCTCAACCTGCACCCGTCAAAAATATATATGTATCAGTACTCCCTGCATGCACATGTAATTAGAAAAAGTATTTATTGGTAGAAAAAGTGAATGATAGAAAAACACATGATATGTTAAAATATAACATTCAACACCTATCATACACTGGTTTAACCCCCCCCCCCTTGGTCTCCCCCCTGCCTGCTGACCCCTCTTCTAATATAGTGGTCCCAATGTGGGGACCTAGCCTATGCGAGACAGACTAAAGGAGATAGGCTATGGCCATAGAACATCTATCAAAGTTGGATAGGTGATGGAGCATGATGTCACTGAACAATGCACAGCTGTGGACAATGCATTCAGAAATGATGGAAGGTGTAGGTAAATATCCGGATGGAAACATATAATATGATGGGAAGTGCTTTGTTCCACAAGTGTGAGCTATAGTAGTGGTCTGGAGGGGGTATAGTAGTCTGTATTCAGGATACCTCAAATAGTCATAGTAAAATCTCAATAAGAGATATGAGTGTATGATACCCCCCACTACAGTCCTATTGCCCAAAATGATGCATTGATCCCGGTCCTGACAAGACCATTTGTAATCCACAGGTCACAGTGCATATATAAATTCCATGAAATAAATGTGTATACTTATCATAATCTCCTTGTAAGCTCAGTGGCTGTCAGAAATCAATGATGAAGGGAGAGATAATTCCTTCCTTTGGAGATGTAATCCATGCCTTAGACCAATGTGAGAACGTCCCGCAGTCACAGGCTGAAGGGGGACCTGGAAGGGGGAAATGGGAGGTGAGATGCCTGACTGGTTTAGCTGGTCTTTTGCCGGCTGCTTCAGAGGCTGATGATTCCGGTAACGGCCTGTCCATGCTGTGCAAGATGCCGGGTTTAAATGGTGGCTCCTCTCCTTCCTGTTTGGCCGCATATCAGATCCGGAAGTGATGTGTATGGGGCCAGCCCTCTGCAAGAGTCACATGTTTCCGCATCATCACAGAGGCAGGGGTCATCTACACACATCACATGACTGCTCAGGAGGAGGATAATCATACAATAAATATTAATTAAGCTGTGTTTTGGTTGTATAAACATTATATAGTCTAATTTGGTACCAATAAATCCCTAGTTTGGAGTTATGGTTTTTGATATGTAGTTCCAGGGATGTAGGTACTGGAACCTTTTTATAGTCATAGTTTTCTTGCCTCAAGACCTCTGAAAAACTGTTAAGTACAAGAAAATATACGTGTTTGGGGCATCCAGGGGGGAGAGGGAGGAACGTGGATGGAAGGGGAAGGGTAGAAATGGTCTTTAAGGAGTATTGTAAAAATATATGTACACTATGACACACAGCAACTAATTACTTGTTAAAAATTCTCTTTAATATTTAAAATCAACATTTTTTTCTATAACTTTTTAATTAAAGACCTTAAACTCTTGCCGACTGCAAAATGCATATATGCAGCTGCAAGAAAGGTGGTCCTTAAAATCTGAGGTGTCTTCCATAAATTAATCTCCCCAATTTTTACAAGACTACACACCACAGTTTTAGATGTTGCCTGCTCCACCACCTATAAGTAAAGCTTGGTACTGTGGCATATTATTCATATGTAATTTCATCATGTTCTCTCTTCCGGCCAACTTTCCATTGTAACCAAGAACATGAGGTACACTCTCTTGTACTACTTTAATGTATACTTATTATACGGTGTCATGGTTCGAAATGAATATCCACCACCTCGTCCGTTGTAGATTTTGACACCACACATCAGAACATTTTTA
>BLSH010037532.1:455156-472723 GCA_018402905.1 Glandirana rugosa
CCCTCTGTCTATGGTTTTACTTACCTCCTCATAAAAAGAAATCAGGTTTGTTTGACAACTTCTGTCTTTCATGAATCCATGCTGTCTGTTGCTTAAAATCTTTTTATCCAACAAGAACTCATCTATGTGGTCTTTTATTAAACTCTCCAGTATCTTCCCAGCTATAGAAGTTAAACTAACAGGTCTATAGTTACTTGGTAAAGACTTTGATCCCTTTTTAAATATGGGCACCACATTGGCCCTACGCCAATCCAGTGGTACTATTCCAGTCATTAAGGAGTCCCTAAAAATGAGATACAATGGCTTTGAAATGACAGAGCTCAATTCCTTTAAGGTCCGTGGATGGATGCCATCTGGTCCGGGTGCTTTATCTACCTTTATTCTGTCTAAATACTTCTGGACCATTTCACTTTTGAGCCATTGTAACGACAGAGAGACATGTAACGACATCCTTGGAACGACAGAGAGACTTTACTGGCAATGCCAAACCCCCAAAAGGACATGGCCCCCTAGACACCTGAAGTACCCATACCTGAAGCCTTGTCAGTGGCCCAAACAAGGACGTTAAAGTATTTGTGAGTAAGAATAGAGACTGACCACAGTTATACAGCATGACATAGTTACAGAACCAGGTGTCGCGTAAATGTAATAGAATACCCGAGGCTAGGCGGGAAGCAGTTGCAAATGAAATAAAGAACATATTAAAGCTGGACGTGATAGAGGAGTCCCACAGTGACTGGTCAAGTCCCATAATGTTGGTCCCAAAACCAGATGAAACTAGAAGGTTTTGTAATGATTTCAGGAAGTTGAGCAGGGTGTCTAAATTCAATGCATACCCAATGCCATGGGTGGACGAGCTTGTTGACAGATCGGGAGGTTCCCGGTACATAACTACTTTAGATCTAAGTAAAGGCTATTGGCAGATACCCCTAACAGAGTCTGCGAAAGTGAAAACTGCATTTTCTACCCCCCGAGGGGTCCTTCCAGTATAAGCGGATGCCTTTTGGCTTGCATGGTGTTCCTGCCTCATTCCAGAAAATGATGGAAAAGACCTTAGGACCACATCGCCAATACACAGCTGCCTATTTGGACGATGTAGTCATCCACAGCCCAGATTGGAAATCTCATTTGCCACGGTTCAAGCAGTAGTAAATTCTCTTAGGAAAGCAGGACTCACTGCCAACCCCAGAAAGTGTGCCATAGGCTTGGAGGAGGCCAAATACCTTGGCTACATTATTGGTCAGGGGCTTATCAAGCCTCAGATCAATAAGATTGAGTGTCAGGGAATTCCTGTGAGCTGTTTGTCCGCTAAAGGTGCGCATGCGCACATGGGCCATCACAGAAGGGCACATCGGAATGCGTGTGTGTGCGAGCATGCGCACAAGACATCTTGGCACCAGACGGGCTATTTAAGGAGGATTCTGACAGTGCTCAATGCTGACTGGTCTTCAGCTGTTCCTGAGCCTTGCATAGCATGTGTAAGGAAACTTGTTACTGTTGACCCTGGCTTGTGCCTGACTACGTCCTTGTCTGCTGATTTTGTACCTTACTCCTGCAAGTTGATTACTTTGGCTCTCCCACAACCACAACCTACGACTTTGCTTCTGCCTGCTGTCTCTGGATTCCTAGCTCGTCCAAGTGGCTGCCAAGCTGACCGCACCTGCTTTGCTGCAACAAGTTGGGAGTTTCTGCCTTGATCCTGCCAGAAACTCGGTCCCAGTGCAAGTATCAGTCCTACTGATTAAGCAGAGTACTTCCTTAAACTATGCTGTACTACAGTGCACAGTGACCGTTCCTGATCTGATGGTCCCCCTGTCTCCGTGGAAGCACATCCCCTGCTGCCGGTCCCTGGAACTCCATCTACAGGCCCCCGTGTTCTTCCTGTCTTTCGACCCTCTCTGTTTCATCCTCGGAGGGGTCTGGGCTGGAGACATAAGAGAGGCCGACCTCGTCAGTTCAGTCTCCCATCAGGTACAGGACATTGAGGTAGTTCAAAAGTGGCCCCAACCTATAAATAAAAAGCTCATGCATTTCTTGGGATCACAGGCTACTACAGGCGTTTTAAACCCAATTTTGCCACCATTGCAGCCCTGCTTTCATGTGACAACACTGAAGAAATGGCACTTTGCTACAATGTAAAGTAGTGAGTGTACAGCTTGTATAACACTGTAAATTTACTGTCCCCTCAAAATAACTCAACACACAGCCATTAATGTCTAAACCGCTGGCAACAAAAGTGAGTACACCCCTAAGTGAAAATGTCCAAATTGGGCCCAAAGTGTCAATATTTTGTGTGGCCACCATTATTTTCCAGCACTGCCTTAACCCTCTTGGGCATGGAGTTCACCAGAGCTTCATAGGTTGCTACTGGAGTCCTCTTCCCCTCCTCCATGATGACATCACAGAGATGTTAGAGACCTTGCTCTTCTCCACCTTCTGTTTGAGGATGCCCCACAGATGCTCAATTAGGGTTTACGTCTGGAGACATGCTTGGCCAGTCCATCACCTTTACCCTCAGCTTCTTTAGCAAGGCAGTGGGCGTCTTGGAGGTGTGTTTGGGGTTGTTATTATGTTGGCCCAGTTGCCGAAGGAAGGGGATCATGCTCTGCTTCAGTATGTCACAGTAAATGTTGGCATTCATGGTTCCCTCAATGAATTGTAGCTCCCCAGTGCTGGCAGCACACTTGTCTTTGTACTTCTCCTCATCAGACTACAGGACATGGTTTCAGTAATCCATGTCCTTAGTCCGCTTGTCTTCATCAAATTGTTTGTGGGCTTTCTTGTGCATCATCTTTAGAAGAGGCTTCCTTCTGGGATGACAGCCATGCAGACCAATTTGATGCAGTGTGCGGAGTATGGTTTTAGCACTGACAGGCTGATCCACCACCCCTTCAACCTCTTCAGCAATGCTGGCAGCACTTATACATCTATTTCCCAAAGGCAACCTCTGGATATGACGCTGAGCACGTGCACTCAACCTCCTAGGTCGGCCATGGCGAGACCTGTTCTGAGTGGAACCTGTCCTGTTAAACCGCTGTATGGTCTTGGCCACCTTGCTGCAGCCCGGTTTTAGGGTCTTGGCAATCTTCTTATAGCCTAGGCCATCTTTATGTAGAGCAACAATTCTATTTTTCAGATCCTCAGAGTTCTTTCCCACAAGGTGCCATGTTGAACTTCCAGTAACCAGTATGAGAGAGTGAGAGCGATAACACCAAATTTAACACACTTGCTCCCCATTCATACTGGAGACCTTGTAACACTACCAAGTCACATGACACCAGGGAGGAAAAATGGCTATTTGGGCCCAATTTGGACATTTTTACTTAGGGGTGTGCTCACTTTTGTTGCTAGAGGTTTAGACATTAATGGCTGTGTGTTGGGTTATTTTGAGGGGACAGCAAATTTACACTGTTATACAAGCCGTACACTCACTACTTTACGTTGTAGCAAAGTTTCATTTCTTCGGTGTTGTCACATGAAAAGGTATGATAGAATATTTACAAAAATGTGAGGGGTGTGCTCACTTTTGTGAGATACTATATATATATATATATATATATATATATATATAAAATTTATTATAACATAATCTGCAGTTCTTGTAATTTTCTAAAAAATTGTCTTTGTAATATTTGACATAAGAGTGAATGATCTACATCATGCTATCAGTAGCAAAATAGGCAAAAGTTCCATCATCTTCACATAGCAGATTAATGACCTGATGTAGTTATGGAACTGCTGTGAAATTCTGCTGCCAATATGTGGACAACATATGACAAAAAGTAGTAAGTGCCAATCTTTGAGGATATTTCTGTTATAGATCTATGCTTGGAATGACAGAGTTTTCTATTATGCATAAACATTTCCATGACAATTGCCAGAGCTTCTCCGTGGCTTGCTTGTTCCTTAAAGAGAACCTTTATAAGATTCACACAATATACCCCAGGTGCTATAGCTATTACTTTCACAGCAGTGTGATCTTCCAATGCTTATCTATGCAAATTATCCTTTTGACGTTTGGTTTTCATTAACGGTAACTATAGAACATAACATTTTTTTTATTATGTCCTTAATTTGAGCTGTCAGGGCATATTTATTTGAAAGTTCAGACTGTGAGATTGTGAGTTGATCTTGGTATCATTGCCTAAACTTAAACAAAAAAATCTTCTTTGCAAGTATGTATTCCTAACTCAAAAAGTCCCTTCTATTGCTCTCAGCCTCTTCCAAATCTTCAAAATTATTTACAGTAAAAAAAAAAAAAACACATTAATAGCATTGTATTTTTTTACTGAAAATATTTGCAAAGTAAGTGAATGAGGCTGTGCCGCAAGTGTGAGTCAAGCACTTGGCTTTCCCCCAATGCAAAATGTCTTGGGAGAAAACTCCCATGTGTATGATTTTTACCTACAGGTAAGCCCATAATAAGGCTTACCTATAGGTATTGTAAATATCTCCTAAATGTGCACCATTTAGGAGATATTTATAGAGTTGAGCGGACACCTGGATGTTCGGGTTCGGGTTTTTGTGGAAAAGTTTGGGTTCAGTTTGGGTTCAGGTTCGGGTTTGGTCCGAACTTGACCCCGGACCCCGAACCCCATTTGGGCACAAAAATGGCTGTAAAAAAGTCCTGGAAAGTGCTAGAGGGCTGCAAAAGGAAGAAAAGTGGGGATAAGAGTAGGACAATTGCCCTACAAAGAAATGGGGATAGGGAAATAACAATAATCTGTCCCTTAAAGCACCAGCATCATCCTCTCCCTACACTAACCTGAGAGCATATGACATGCAGCACTGTGACTCCAGCTCATACAGAGGCTGGATCACATGATGCACTGGCCAATCACAGCCATTACATTAGTAGGCATGGCTGTGATGGCTTCTAAGGGCAAACCAGTGAAACGCTTGTTGATTGGCTGCCCTGCAGCTATTAAACAAGCGGGAAAAAATACCAGAACCCAGAACCCGAACCCAAACTTTTTTTCAAAAGTTCGGGTTCAGGTTCCGAACACTGTAAAGTTCGGGTTCGCTCAACTCTAGATATTTACTTTAGACGCAGCCGGTGACGTCACTGGCAGATGCATTCTGAAGGAATGGTATACCTGTGCTGTTCCTTCAGAGCTGTGCCGTAAACAGCCACTCCTGCGCACATCCGTGGGAGTGACGTCATTGCCGGCTCTACCAATCAGATGGCCAAAGCCCGCATACCCAAAGAAGCACGGGTGAAGATGGGAATGTCTTCAGCAGTGCAAGTGCCTCTGGGGGGCTTTGTTTTCAGGTAAGTCTGTGAGCACATTATGACTTAAACTGCTGTGGGTCCGATTTTATTCCTTCTGGATGCAGTTTACTACCACTTTAAAATCTATACTAACATTGCTGTCAGCAAAATTATAAGGCCAAGCTTCTTCAGCTTCAGAATCAAATTTCTCTTTGACACGAGTAATCAGCATGGGGTTCTTCACGCCAAATCTGATTTGCAGATATAAGTTCAACAAAGTTCTGGAAACATTTCCAATGCATTAGATTTTTAGAGGGTATGGATTTGCATTGCGGCATGTTGCTCTCACTTGGGATTCATTATTTACCTGCAATGAAAAAGAAGATGAGTTACTACAGGGGAAGAGTCACTCTACCAACATGTGAAATGTGAACAACCTATGTAAGCTATTAAAAAAATGATCTCACCTTTTGCATTATTTTTAGTGCAGCTTTCGTATTTAATGTCTATTTAGTGTGCAAATCCAAAAGACGCACTGCCAAAGTTGTACATAAATTTGTCACTAAAGTCCAAAAGCTAGCAATTTTTCGATTTCTAAATGCTGCATCCGAAAACAAAAGGCTAACTTGGGTATATAACTTTACCTTTTTTTATTAATGACTGTTTTGTTTCCCTTTGAGTTCACGTTTAATTCACTTCTGCTGGTCCTTTTAACTCAGTTCTTTACCAGGTTGTAATTTGGAGGTGAGGTAAGGAAAATGACCCGGGTCCCATTACATACACATACACTTGCTGTCAGTTTTCTTTGTGGGTTTTTTATTGGCCGAGAAAACTCCCAGAGTGAGACAGCCATGAATTACTTTTCGTTTGACTAACAAGAGGCAATAATGGTATGACCTGGGTAATTAGTAAGATTTAAAGTCATGGAGCTCAAGGAATTTTAAGTTCCTTTGATACACAGCTAAACTTCAACCTGTGATGTCACAGAGTACCGAAAACCACATTTGTAAGTGGATAAAATTTATTGTTTTACTTAACATGATGAATTAGCTTTTTTTTTTGTGAAATTAAGTACAGAGAAGAGATGTAATACTTTGTGGAATTTACAAGTGTTTTGATTGACCGGTGATCCTGAGGAATGGAAAAATCCACTGAAACCTTAAGGTTCTGGTGAAAAAACAGATGTTTGCTATAGAGATCTGACAGCTACATCTTCTCGGAGGAAATGTGTTTGTCCAAAATGGCCTAAATATCAGCGGGATGCTTCTTTTAGCAAGCCGATCCTCAGGCCCCGGGGGGACAGCAGAGGTGTATTTCAGTAACAACTACCTCATAAAACCCTGGGAGAATAATTATCTCATCATAAACACACCTTTACAAGTGCCACGCTGACAAATTAAGATAATATATGCGTGACAGTTCAAGCAGGCAATGCAGTTACTGTTCTTAGACTTACTGTAGGCATGTTTGAGCTAAAAATAATGTTTCAGATAAAAACTGATAAGACATGAAAAGTTCTATAAAAGCCATTTCTTAATTTAAGCTATTAAAGTGGACCTATATTTTTTAAGGGCACTGGATTTCACACCCTTTAATGCTGCTTACTTGTAACCCCCTTTCTTCCCCTAAGTAATAATCATGTTAGTTTTAAAGATCTTGATTTAAAGCTCTGTTCTCACGACTTGCGAATTTGTGCACATAAAGTTGCATGACAGGTCACAACCCATTTATTTCAATGGTACTCATTCTAATCTATATGACTTTAGTCACAGCAGACCAAGCTCTTTATAGCACTTTTTGTGTGCAAGTTTAAATCAGTATTTTTGATAGAAAATTACTTAGCGGCAAAAAAAAAGTTTACTTCCACCCCAGACCCGAAGTGATGTCATGATGTCTCTCCGGTCTTCCAAGGCCATAGAGGCGATCAAAGACTAGCTGGCCGCACTGTTGGAACGTTTAGTGGGTGAACTGGCGGAACCAGTAAGCCCGAGAAACACCGGCCAGCAGTGGGAGGGTACGTCCCCTCCCACCACTTTTAAAAGTATTCCAGTGGCTCATAAGCCGCTCAGAAATGCTTTCATGAGAAAGCCAGCCGCTGTAAAAAAGAATACTAGGGTTATGGCTGATATCTTCAGCCATAATCCCAGGAAACCACTTCAAAGCTGCAACAAACTGGCGTGTGATCCCAGCCTATACAAATTACTTGTTCTCTTAGTTGTTCGTTTATTTAGCTCCTGTATTGGGAGACTTCTGTCCTTGTGTCCTTCCTTCTCTGTCAACCAGATTTTATAAGTTCATGCTCCTTTTGAGACAAACTATGCTGGTATATTTTAGATATATACATATTGTTCTCTTATACTAATATTATCATTTTAGCTGGTCCTTGAGTGCCTCCTGTGGTCACCTGCAGTCCTTTGGCTGGCTATTTGCCATCTTCTTGAACCCCTGAACCATCATGGAATGTAGTTCTATATTATTACAGTATCTCTTAGGGTGAGTGGGGACTTTTTGAGTTGAACACGCACACATAAATTATTGCACTATTATTGTGGTTGTGTACAATATATTAAAAAGTGTCTTACTGAAATGTTTTGTGACAATGTATATAACTTTCACATTTCTCTTATTAGAAGGCTCTGACTCCAAATGGACATAATCCCCTGAGGAAGCCCAGTTTTTGGGCGAAACATATTGGTAACAACGCTATTTTTGCTGTACCCATAAAGATTGTAGTATATGAGTTGAATATAATGTATTGTATTGTTTTTATGATATAATACTCTTTTTAACCTGTTAGAAAATGAAATGTATGGATTTTAAAGGAATCTCTTTGGATTCACTGATTTGAATGCCCCTTAAAAATCCAATAAACCTTTAACTATACAACGTATATATACATATTGTGACCTTGAAGTGGTTAAAAAAGGCTCCTGCGTTACTTTGATGTTGCTTTTTAGTGACTTGAGTTCCATAGAGCGTGAAAGTCGCAGGAAAGTCGTGCTGGAAATATACCTGACTTTAGAGTTGCACTAGTGAAAATGGAACCGTAAAGCCCCTTTCACTTACCTAAATCCACAGTCATCCTGCAACAGCATGAGAGGGGGTACCATGCACCTATGTCATAGTGGAACTGTCTCATAAAGGTTACTCACATGCTCCTGCTCAGGGGCCTACCTCCAGGAATAAAGGAAAGTCCATACGATTAGGCCTTTTAACATTTTACTGTAACGGAGTGCACAGTTCTTCCCAATACACAAGGACACCTCTTACTCTTTCCACCCGACATCAGAATTACTGTACAGGCCAAACTCAGTTTTAACATGGGAATGCCAACAGCACTTCCAGTCTCCACAACTGTAGGTTCCCTTTGATGGGTTCTCAGATGGGGCCTATACTGGCCTTACCCCAAAGGGAATGCTTCATTTGGACTGTAATCTACATAGTGATGTTCTGTAGGCAACCTCTTCCTAATAACCTCTGCGCTAAAGTTCCTCCAGTCCCAGAATATAAAGGACTAGGCTAACCCCACTCACCATACCCAGCTTGGGGAGGGATTTGCCTAAAAGGGGTACTAATCCCTGCGTATATGCAATAGACAGATATACAACTTTCAAAAAAGAGTTGTAGAGAGTTTGACTCACAAACAATCCTAATGCACATAAAGTGTATGTAAGTCCAAAAAGCTATTTTCAATACATTCATGCCTCAAAATATAGTTTTCTTAAGTATATTTTTTTTTTGTACATTTGTTGCAAATGCATGCACAAATGGTATAAGAAAACTATATGATGAGACATGATGCCAAATATAGTAAATAAAAATAGATTTTGAGTTTACATACACTTTAACAAATAATTAATCTGGTTTTTTGTGTTGGATAATTTAATTTACTTGGCTTACTTGGTTGCTTCAGCATGGAAAATACGGTAACCATTAAAATAAATCTTTAATAAAAGATGATAATTTGAATATTTTTTGCTAAATCACAATTGTACAATTTGCCTTGTTTATTAATAATTGGAACAATTAGCCTATTGTTAACAGCAAAAGGAAGCTTAAGCCAAAATATATTTTATATCTCCCCAATGAGAGTGAGACCTTTGGACGAACTGTTGAAGTTGTGCAAAATTAAATAATTAAAATATAAAACCTGGAATTTGATGTTTAGAGAACTCTTAATCACCCCACCGAAACAATTAAAACCATCAAACCATCTGCAGGGCTGTCATCTTTCCTGAAGTTTTGTTTGTTTTAATTTTTGTAAATCATAAATCCAAAGAACATTAAAGTTAACTCCAACTTTGGAGAATAATAAGAATCAGTCTCCAGGCTGCTTAAAAATAAAAAACAAGGCTCTGGCTGCAATAATTCCCAGTTTTGTCTCCTCTCTGGTGCTGTTGCCCTGCTGCCTGCCACCCAGCATCATCCAAACCATTTCCTGTGAGCCTTGGTCATCATAGACACGCCCCATCATGGTGCGCCATCACACAGGCCAGAGCTCAAAGTATTCCAGTACATATCAATATTGTATTATATTATACAGTTTTATATTATAATGTCTCATGTTCATATTACTTAACTATTGCAATTTCTGAGCTAAAAGTAAATTGTACACGCTACTTTCGCAACAGACAGTTGTCTCTTCAATCAGAACTTTAACATGAACCCTTTGTATCGTTATTTAACACCCTGTCCATGCAAAGTAAGTCTAGATAAGCAGTGATTTTAAATATGTAATTACCCTAGCTTTTTTTTTTACTAAATTGTCAAAATGTAAAAATTATAGTGCTAAAGTAAAGGCATTTACCACCCGGGCCAACTGGGCCTGGGATGCAAAGGGCTCCACAAAACCACTGCGATCAATTTAAACTGAACACTCTTCTTTTGTTGCAGCCAGCAGTATACTGGTGTCAGATGGTGTCTAAGCATAAGAGGCACCGGTGACGTCACCCCAGCCTAGTGACTAAGCGTTAAACCCTGAGCAGTTACATTTGAGGAGGTCTTATGCTGCCCCATTTTTTAAAACACCAGGTATTTTTACCAGCTGAGATCGAGGAAAGGATATTCGGGAAGTGCTGGCATGAGTAAGTTGGGGGGCCCCTTTTCACAGATTCTGTAACTTTTCCCTGAATTAGCTAAATGACAGTGTCTTTAGTAGAATTTTTTTTATATTTGCCTAGAAATGTTTCCTCTCCCATGTATATATATATATATATATATATATATATATAAATATATAAGTACGCAAATCTTTCTTGGTTGGGTTTGTGAACAGTTTTACAAACATCACTGGAAATTTGCAAATGTTGGGGCTGATTTAGAAAAACAGGAGAGTACAAAGACTTGTGCAGCTGTGCATGGTAGCCAATCAGCTTCTAAAGTCAGCTTGTTCAAGTAAGCGTTGACAAAAAAAATCTTGGAAGTGTATTGGTTTCTATGCAGAGCTGCACTTGATTTTGCACTCTATGGTTTTAGTAAATAAACCCCTTTGTGTCAAACCCAACTGAAGTCTATGAGGGGTAGATATTGTTATTTATTTCAGGCCATCTCATCAAATGCGAGCAAGATAGTGCCAATATTAAAAACAATAAAAGCAGTATCTCTGCCTACACTAAACTGACAGCTCCAACATACAGTAAGAATATGGCCATCCTTTTATATAAATGGGGCTGGGCTGGGTCATACATCCCTTCAAATTATTGGCTTTTGAGACTCATGTCACAGGGCCAAAGGCTCAGCACTTTGCAAATCCCACCAAAAACTCATTGCAGTGGTGAACCAGAACTTCATCTCCACTAGGACTAGCTATCTGTCTGGTTTTGGTTTGCAAACAGTTTAACACATTTTGCTTGAAGTACCCAAGATTGTGGTCAACCCAAGTGAACTAATAAGCAATCCTCTTATTTAATTCTGCCGATTTGTATGGGTGATAAGCAAGACAATTTAAGTCAATTTAAAAGACATATGAAGCTGGCACTGCCATGGAGGACATGTAATTATGCCAACATTTAAAATCTAAACCTTTTCCCTAATGAGGACAACTAACACAAATGTCTAGCAGATAAAATACTTACAAAAAGAAAAGGGAAAATACAACTTATTTAATTTATGATTCCGCTGATTTATTAGCTTGTTTATATACGTCTCATACTCACCAGGAGGGGAGTGGGAAAGAGGACAGTTGAATTTACGATGCTGCTCAGTTAAATCTGGTGATGAAAGCTCCTCTATCTCTGTATATGTCTTTATTCAGTTTTAGGTCAAATGTGGTTTCCATTAGGATTATTACAGTCTCTAGTACCCACATGGAACGTTCCTTCCTATCATCACAGGCTAGATGCCATTTTACATTGTGTATAAGCAGTAGAACATAAGAGATGAATCAGCTGGGTGAACTTTTTTTCTTAATTATTTAGGATCATTCTGTTTGCATGGATAAGAGCAGGGTTTGACAAATCAAAATGCCAAGCCCAGTACTGTGAAGTATTTGATCTTTCCTTCTGACATCAATGTTCTGATCATATTTGTTTTTCCCCCAAACTGAGCAATATCTGGCTTTATTTAGCAGATTTCACAACAAAGGTTCATGCTGGGTGAAGGCATACACCCCTGTTGTTAAATTAAATCCCTAAAGTAAGAGAAAGCAGAGAGTTTGGGTAAAGATGAAGCTGAAACTTCTGACATGGCAATGCCTACCTCTGCTAAAATGTTTTGCCGAGTCACTTGGGAGGGAAAACCAGTGATCCAGTACTGCAAACCTGACCCACCATCAACTGGTCTGGTTTGCAGCCCCTCATCATCACACTGCAGTAGTCTTCTGGAGTGGACCCTGAGAGAACCTCACTATTGGAAATCTAATGGGAAGTGTCACAAAGGCAGTAATGTGGGCACTTTGAGCTATTGATATCTCTAAACAACAGGCTTTTTACATCAGATGGCAAAGAGAACGGAGCCATCTGCTGGCTATCAAGCCTACAGCTAACTATATTTAAAAAGTAAATTATAGTTTCCCCATTTTTAGTTGAGTCCTGATCATAATAAATAAATGAAGAAAATATGTAAAAATGCTATACATTCTCTTTAAATTTCATTTTTCCATTTTACCATTCTTGTCTATGGTTCCAG
Source organism: Glandirana rugosa (assembly GCA_018402905.1). Taxonomy (NCBI): domain Eukaryota; kingdom Metazoa; phylum Chordata; class Amphibia; order Anura; family Ranidae; genus Glandirana; species Glandirana rugosa. The sequence goes on from BLSH010037532.1 coordinate 467,494, forward strand.
AGTACCCTGGGTGCCCCAATATATTATGCAAATCTGAGTTAATCTAAAACGCCGATCTCAAACCTTTTAACACAGAGTAGCCCTTGAAATAACTTTCCAGTCTAAGGGAACCCCTGCTAAAAAAATACTATATCTACAATTCATGATACAGTGGGATGGTCAATGGGAAGAATGCTTCTTATACTCGTGGTCATTGGGAAAAATTACCCCCTAACAGATAGCTAAAAAATATCAAAGGTGTCAGTGGGAACTTACCTTAGAAGCAGAGATTGGTTATTCCTCAGGGAACCCCTAGCACCCTCTGGAGGAACTCTAGGGCTCCATGGAACCTTGATTGAGGAACCCTGATCTAGAAAGTCTGTGATTATCGCATACCTCTGCTTGTGCCTTATTATTAGCCCTTCACTGGGGTGGGTGGCTTCAGTGACCAATAGACCTCCCCTCATTTCTGGGTTCCTGTGGTGCTCTGGAACACAGCTGAATAAACCTGGTGGTGTCTCCTTTGGACGGAGATTGAGTTAGAAACTTCAACCCCTGTATAGGTTTTGCTTAATTTGTAACTACATCCATTGTTTTTACCTTATTTTAGTATTGGATAGAATGGGGAAGGATAAGAACATCTGTAATCCACAGCCTAAAGTAAAAAAACACTTTAGAGCTGAACTCCAGCCTTACATTCACTCTTGAACAGTTGTACAGGCTTTTGTCCTGTACTTGCTCATTTTGATATGACTGCATACTGTGAGCCTCTTACAGTGTGCATTAGAAGCTGTAGCAAGTCATATACAGCCCATCTCGTTTCCTGGCTGGTGGACATTCAGTATCATCTAGTCTTTTCCTCCATAGCCTCACTGTCCCTGGACTGCCTCCCCCTTTCTTTGCATTGAGGCTCTGCATCACATGAAGGCGTTACTTCTGTTGGCCTGCATGCAAATGCAATCTGCCTAGAAACACCCACTCCTCTAAAATAGGGTTGCCACCTTTTCTTAAAGCCAAACTCTAACACTTTAGTGGCGCACAGCAATTTTATTTTTTAAGGGCAAACGCTGTGGACTCTGGTGCAAAGGGGAACTCTGATGTAAGGATGTTTCTGCTGACCAAAGCTCCCACTTTAGAGTTCCCATCATCCCCCCTTTTATCAGGGTTCCTAAAGCACTCCTTACATCAGAGTCCACAGGGCTCCCCTTACATCTCAAGCCCTCCTTACCTTAGTGTATTCACTCGCTCAGAGGCAGGAGAGAGAAAGGAGGGAGGGGGGAGACTTCGGTCACAGAGATTCAAATTTCTAGCTCACCCATCCCTTTCCGGAGGCACAGAACACCGGGGATTGGAGTGTGGGTGGGCAGACAGGGGGATAAGGGTGGGGGGAGGAGGAACAGATTGAGCCCTCTCTCCTCTCCTGTCCATGTATAGGGGTGGGGCCTGTGCGCACACCTATGTACTTGGTGGTTGTGGTACTCAGTTACTTGGGCAACTGCAGTCCATCCTGAATAATGTGTCTGGGTTTCCTGGACAGGTGGCAACCCTACTCTAGAATGATATCCATCCATAACAGCATTTTGATATTTGCGTAACTTCTCTAAAAAGCCAACCCACTAATTGCATCACAATTGGGGGTCCTTGAGAGTAGTACTGAGGCAACATGCTATGATGTTTTTAGGAAAGCTATCTACAGCACCATGCCAACTTCACCATCATCTGCCTGCATTGCACTGAGAAGCACAGAGACCCAGTGATGATGTGAATGGATCTGAAATATATAATGAAAACAGAACGGTTTTATTTACATTTTATTTATCATTTTGATAAGAAAGAACTGGGGAAAGCAAAATGTAAGTAGATTAAACTTCCGTTTCAGTGTTAGGGCCGGTTCACACTGGTTCGACATGCTCTCTGACTTCGAGAACACAAGTCGCATGACATGTCATTGGGGGCTGGGCTGGCAGGGACATGACAGATCTAACTGATCCCAATGACAGGGATCAGTAGATTACTGTCATGTCCCCTGACAGAATGGGAAACCGCCGTATTTACATTGGCGATCCCGGTTCTTCCTCTGTATCAGGCGATCGCGGGTCGCCGGCGGACATCGGGTGCGCCTGACCCCCAGTCACACTCATGCAGCATGCGGCGGGCACGAGAGCACGCCGGTGGCGGGGCGCACCCGCACTCCCGCAACTGCCACAGTGCAGAAGTCTGTTATTAAAAATGAAGAATGCCCCCTATCTTATCTTCAACATGTCTTCTTCCTCTGGTACTGCCATCATTGTCTTCTTTCTTCGATCATCTCCCTCCGCCGATGTCTTCTTCCTCAGCCACTGCCGACCCGCTAAAACGGCCCTCCTCTGGCACTGGCTCTCACCGGTGTGTCAGCTCCAGTGTCTGCCAGTTCTTATATTGCCATAGGACGTGGCCATCCGATGACGTCACCTGGAGACTCTTCCCCTTGTGACGTCACATGATAAATTTAGCGTGAGGTTTCATCCATACCCAAAGCAAAGGAATTGTTCTGATTGGTCAAAGGACAAGTCGCAATCATCTCAAAGTCAAATCCCATTCATTGAAGTTGCATGGAAGTTGAACATGAAGCCACAGGGCAAAGTCGGATCAGAAGTTGTGCAACTTCCATGTTGGATCAGTGTGAAGCCTAATTTAGTTGTTCATTCTGTTAATAGTAGATATCCTATGTTCATTCAGATTAACCCACTAACAAATACTGTGCACAGATGCATCTGCAATGGTATCATATAACTTCTATCCACACAGACCTAAATATTGTATACTGATAACTGCTAATTATGTAAAATTATAATTAGTTCTGTAAATGTAGCATACAAATACTACAGCCCCTGTAATTTCAATTCTTGAAGGATTTTTTTCCCTACAAAGTAAAAGAAATATATATATATTTGTGAAAATAGTATGATTTAGGAATATTTTAGGAGGCATACTTCTATGTAGAGATTGAATATGAGTAGCCAAAAAACGAGTTACATTTTTGTCAGCTTGAATTTCTATCATTATATAGACACAGCAAAGAAAGTAAATGTAAATGTGTCATTTGAAGACCCACTCTTCTTTGGGGAAATCAGCAAATATCTCTTGAATAATTTGTGGTAAAGTAAAAGCTAAGTATTGTTGCCCTCACCCGGTATATTTTTTCATTGCTCATTCATAACCACATGAAGTCATTTCAATGTTCCGCTATTAGTTTCACCATCTCAGTCTCGGTTTTGTCGCTGGTCCTCTCTAATCGCCGTCTTCTGGTTGAGATGCCCATACAGAAAGTATCTGAGGTTTCCACAAGAAAGAGATCCCAGACCAACCAAATATATTTCATTTGATTTTCCAAGTAAAATTTTTTAAACAAAAAAAAAAAAAAACATTGAGAGCTTTTACTACTTCTCATTGCAAATGTCTAATCCTTTGCGGAGCTCCTCCCTTCCCCCCACATTAGCGTTTTGCGCTGTTGCCAGCAAAATATGATTTCAGACGTGTGTTTTCCATTCCACGGAGGGAATATTGAATATGAAGGAACATTATTCTGAGCTACATGAGGGCTTTCACCCTGCCATAAAACTGGAAAACACTTCAAGAGAAAAGATCTTTCCTGCTGGACTGTAATAGACCTTCTTATTGTATCCACATAAATATGAAAAAGATTAATTGCAGTTAATACCGACCATATAAATTCAAATTCCAATAAAAATGATGTGAGACAATAATTCTGATGACATCACCACTTCAACAGACAATGTACATGTGTTCCTGATTAGGAATATTGCTATAAATCCTGTACACCAATACGCTGATTTCTTTGAAGGGGAAAAAAAAATATATGGCAGCTTATTATATATTTTTTTTTTATCCGACAGGATATATAGGAAGTGATAGGAAATAGAGCTTTAAAAAAAAATTCCTTTCATTTGCTGGACAGTAATTTTATCCCTGGCATAGAAGACCATAATAGCAAAATGAGATATGCTGTACATATTTTATTATTGTATAATATAAATAAATAGATAGATAGATAGATAGATAGATAGATAGATAGATAGATACTCAGAACATATTCATAGTCAAATAAATAAGTAAATAAATAATATATATATATATATATATATATATATATACAGTATCTCACAAAAGTGAGTACACCCCTCACATTTTTGTAAATATTTTATTCTATCTATTTTAATCTATCATTTCTTGGGATCACAGGGTACTACAAGCGTTTTATACCCAATTTTGCCACCATTGCAGCTCTGCTTTCATGTGACAACACTGAAGAAATGACACTTTGCTACAATGTAAAGTAGTGAGTGTACAGCTTGTATAACAGTGTAAATTTGCTGCCCCCTCAAAATAACTCAACACACAGCCATTAATGTCTAAACCACTGGCAACAAAAGTGAGTACACCCCTAAGTGAAAATGTCCAAATTGGGCCCAAAGTGTCAATATTTTGTGTGACCACCATTATTTTTCAGCACTGCCTTAACCCTCTTGGGCAAGGAGTTCACCAGAGCTTCACAGGTTGCCACTGGAGTCCTCTTCCACTCCTCCGTGATGACATTACAGAGATGCTGGATGTTAGATACCTTGCGCTCCTCCACCTTCCGATTGAGGATGGCCCACAGATGTTCAATAGGGTTTAGGTCTGGAGACATGCTTGGCCAGTCCATCACCTTTACCCTCAGCTTCTTTAGCAAGGCAGTGGACGTCTTGGAGGAGTGCTTGAGGTCGTTATCATGTTAAAATACTGCCCTGCGGCCCAGTTTCCGAAGAGAGGAGATCATGCTCTGCTTCAGTATGTCACAGTACATGTTGGTATTCATGGTTCCCTCAATGAACTGTAGCTCCCCAGTGCCAGCAGCACTCATGCAGCCCCAGACCATGACACTGGACGTTTGTCAAACGACTTCTGTTCGTCTGATTCCTGTACCTATTGACCTTCTATTTGAATAAACCAAGTCTACCACAGTTCGTACACACCGTCGTTGGTCCACTCCTCATGTTTCACACAGAACGGATGTCAGTTCGTACCACCACCCTCACAGTACCAGACCCCGACGTACTCACGACGACCGTGACCCCTCGATGTCAAGTAACTCCCTTGGTACTTATGGTTGTACATGACACTGTATGACTTCGTCTCGTACTAGAGGAGAGAAGCCTTTGACCCGGCGTCCCGTCATAAAATTGTACTATTGCTGGAGTTCGTGAGGAGG
>BLSH010037532.1:546506-563920 GCA_018402905.1 Glandirana rugosa
ACAACTTCAAAAAATTCACCATGCCTCTTACTAAATACCTTGGAATGTCTACTTTCCAAAAAGGGGTCATTTGGGGGGTATTTGTACTTTGCTGGCTTGTTAGGGTCTCGGGAAATGAGATAGGCTGTCAGTAAATCAAGTGTGATCAATTTTCAGTGATTGGCACCATAGCTTGCAGACTCTATAACTTTCACAAAGACCAAATAATATACACTATTTTTTTTTTTTTTTTACCAAAGATAGGTAGCAGTATAAATTTTGGCCAAAATTTATGAAGAAAAATTACTAATTTGCAAAATTTTATAACAGAAACGAAGAAAAATTCATTTTTTTACAAAATTTTCGGTCTTTTTTTAATTATAGCGCAAAAAATTAAAAACCCAGAGATGATTAAATACCACCAAAAGAAAGCTCTATTTGTGTGAAAAAAAGGACGCAAATTTCATATGGGTACAATATTGCATGACTGAGTAATTGTCATTCAAAGTGTGAGAGCGCTGAAAGCTGAAAATTGGTCTGGTTGTTAAGGGGGTTTAAGTGCCCAGTTGTCAAGTGGTTAAAGAAAAGGATTATACAGGTGTACTGTAACACACTCCAGGGTCAAAAAGCAGTTCAAACATACATTTCACCAGCAACTCGTTCCTTTCATATTTCTTGATCTTGATATTCTCGTAAACCACCAGACAGGTGCTCTCGGAAAAAAAGTAACATCATAAGTCCCTGAACCAGGGAAATCCTGAAGTGCATATATCACTCACCGTGACATTTCACCCAAGATCGCAACAACAACTTCCTTCAGACCGACTTCCGAGCAGAATACTGGCTTTACCAGAATACGAAGAGTGTTCTTCACCTCCCGCCTCGCCATGGTGAGGTATCAGGGATACACACACCAATCGCCTTCCTGTGAACTTCCGGTAGCACCTTGCCCAATTGCAGCAGGAGGTGCACCCGCAGGGAATACCCCCAGGCCGAGCAAGGCTGGTACCTTCAGATCCTTTCAGCAAATGACTGAGATCATAGCCAAAAGGCCGAGAAGCAATCTCCTTCCACCCCAGAAGCCACAGCAACAAAGCTGACCTCTCATCAGGCCAAACCAACACCACCTACTGAAGTCCCTTATATAAGCTAGCACGCTGACACACGCCCAATAGATGTACACGCCCACCAGTATCTTTCAATCCGTCACTTCAACTTTTTTTTCACCTGAGGGGCTGCAATACCTAATACTATTTGCTGTGTTAACCCTTGGCTATGTTTATCAGATCCAGGACAAAATTCTAAGTCAGTGGTTCTCATCCCTGTTCTCAAGTACCCCCAACAGGTCATGTTTTCAAGCTTTCCATTATTTTGCACAAGTGATTTGATCAGTTTCACTGCCTCAGTAATTACTACAGCTGTTTCATCTGAAGGAAATCCTGAAAGCATGACCTGTTGGGGTGCCTTGAGGACTGAAGTTGAGAAACACTGATCCAAGCAACAGTTTTCTAAGCAGATGTATCTGTGCAGTGTAAACCCTACAATTTGAAATGTCCTAGTCCCTGGCTGCAATGAGCTTCCAATTTAAAGTCTCAAAATAACTTGCTTACATTACAGACTATTTGGACAAGAGACAAATAAAATGCCAGCCTGTCTTTGGATTGTGGTGAGAAACCCAACCAGGGGTTTATTATAAACTTCAACACAAGCATTAGCATATCCGGAACGTGAACCAGCAACCTTTTGGGTGCCAGGTGGATTTGCTAGCCACTTAGCTAGTGAGCACATGTCTTGTTTGTTGCTGTGGTGTGAACCAGCCCTAAATCCATAGCCATGATCAGTATCACAAGTAATATACAATAGATTGTCCTAAGTATTGGGAAATGTGCCTTTACACACACATGAACTATAATGGCAGCCCAGGGTTCAGTATAGAGTTGGGCCACCATTTGCAGCTATAACAGCTTCAACTCTTCTGGGAATGCTGTCCATAAGGTTTAGGGGTGTGTCTATGGGAATGTTTGGCCATTCTTTCAGAAGTGCATTTGTGAGGTCATGCACTGATGTTGGATGAGAAGATCTGGCTCGCAGTCTCTGCTCTAATTCAGCCAAAAGGTGTTCTATCGGGTTGAGGTCAGGACTCTGTGCAGTCCAGTCAAGTTCCTCCACACCAACCTCCCTCATCCATGTCTTTATGGACTTTGCTTTGTGCACTGGTGCACAGTCATGTTGGAACAGGAAGGGGCCATCCCCAAACTGTTTCCACAAAGTTGGGAGCATTAAATTGCCCAAAATGTCTTGCTGATGCCTTAAGAGTTCCCTTCACTGGAACCAAGGGGTCAAGCCCAGCCCCTGAAAATCAACCCCACATCATAACCTCCCCTCCACCAAATGATTTGGACCAGCGCACAAAGCAAGGTCCATAAAGACATGGATGAGCGAGTTTGGGGTGGAGAAACTTGACTGGCCTGCACAGAGTCCTGACCTCAACCAGATAGGACATCTTTTCACCGAATTAGAGCGGAGACTGTGAGCCAGGTCTTCTCATCCAACATCAGTGCCTGACTTCACAAATGCACTTCTGGAAGAATGGGCAAATACTCCCATAGACAAACATCCTAAACCTTATGGACAGCCTTCCCAGAAGAGTTGAAGCTGTTATAGCTGCAAAGGGTGGGCCAACTCAATATTGAACCCTATGGACTAAGACTGGGATGCCATTAAAGTTCATGTGCATGTAAAGGCAGGCGTCCCAATTGCCTAGCTAGTGTATCTGCCAAGATTTGCAATGGTGGTGGAACCCTCCTACACATAAATACTACATTTAGACATAATTTAGGTAAGGCCCTGAGTCATGTTTAACAACATAGAGGACAAAAAACATCTCTACATGAAGTGACATGCTTGGGAATCGAACTCAGGATGTCTGCAATGGTAGACAGAATTGCTACCATTTAAACCATGGGGCTACTACAAGTCTTCCTACACATAAATACACAGATATTGCATTTCTAGGAATATATAGGACTTACATTAGTCAGGAGTTAACCACTTCAGCCCCGGAAGGATTTCCCAGGTTAGGACCAGAGCACTTTTTGCGATTCGGCACTGCATCCCTTTAACTGACAATTGCGCGGTCGTGCAACATTGTACCCAAATGAAATTTGAGTCCTTTTTTCCCCCACAAATAGAGCTTTCTTTTGGTGGTATTTGATCGCCTCTGCATCATTTCTGATCACCGCTATAAACAAAAGAAGAGCAACAATTTTGCAAAAAAAAAACATTTTTTCTTACTATTTGCTAAAATGCAAATCAAAAAAAAATATAAAAAAAACATTTTTTTCGTCGGTTTTGGCCGATTTATATTCTTCCTCATATTTTTGGTAAAAAAAAATCGCATCTCGGCGTTTATTGATTGGTTTGCGCAAAAGTGGCCGCGTTTACGGATGATGCAAATTCATTTCTGGGGTTTTTATTTTTTACCAGTAATGGCGGCGATCTGCGATTTTTAGCGGTACTGCGATATTGGGGCGGACATGTCGGACCATTTTGACACTTTTTTGGGACCAATGACATTTATGCAGCTATCAGAAATTTAAATATCCACTGATTACTGTATAAATGTCACTGGCATTGAAGGGGTTAACCTGCAGGGGGAGATCTAGCGGCTAACTGTGTTCCCTGGGTGTGTTCTAACTGTGGGGGGCTGGGCTACCATGGGCATAAGAGATCTAACTGATCCCAGTGACAGGATCATTAGATCTCCTATGCCCCCACTAACAGAGCGGGGAACCGCGGTGTTTTCATTCTTTAGCTGTGGCCACTCATCGCGGCTCGCCGGCGGACATCAGGTCCGCCCGAGTCGCGGGCACACTCCTCAGGAGTATGGCAGGTGCACGCGCGCCCCCTAGCGGCCACCCGCAAATCACCGCTTATTTACGCCGATTTGCGGGACATGTCCACACTGCTGCCGTGAATATACAGTAGGCAGTGTGGAAGTGGTTAATCTTCTAAATTGAATCTGTGATTCTTGGTGGTTCTTGCTGCGTGAGCATAGAATAGTAATGTTATCCTCAGATTTTTGGTAATGACATTTTCATTTCTGATGTTGGTACACATATCACATTTTTGGGGCTCAAATTAGGATCATTTGGAAAGAATAAAAAATTAAAAAATGGGACTAATTTTAAATTTCCTTAAGCAACGGTATTGTTTGTGGTTTGTAAAGACACCTGTGTGAGTTTGGGGAAATGTTTTTGTGAGATAGATATCAACAAGTGAAAGTGACCGAGAAAAAAATATTTTACCAAAACATGAAAAGATTATTCTAGCATTCTTAAAAACAAAATAGATTATCAAAATTACAACATTGTTGCAAGGACAATTTCTTTGAGAGAAAGATACGTTTTATCTCAACATGAAATTGATTTATTTGAGAAAGTGACAATTGTACCATTAGAATGAATGGCTGAAACTTGCATTGGGCTACATAACTCTCATCTTCACTCCCAAAAAATGTGTGTAAAATAACTCTCATTTTGGTATTTACTATCTACTCAAGGAATTACTCCATGAGAGTTAAAAACTGAGTTATTTTGTGTCTGAGCATGCTCAGTTGTGCTCAGCTGTGCTCTGCACCTAAATGTAAAGAGACAGGGAATTTATCTCTTCTCAGACTTTTTAAGATATTTCAGTGTAGAAATCACTTTTTCACACAGTTTAAAAGCAGATTATCTTTAAACAATATACCGCATATTTTAGTACAATTTAGGGGATCAGATCATGCTCTAAACATTATTGCTATTTGCACTACTCCAGGTCCTGACTAGAGTAAGGATTTGGGTGTTATCTGTGGCTCAAATTAGGATCATTTGGAAAGAATAAAAAATAAAAAAATGGGACTAATTTTAAATTTCCTTAAGCAACGGTATTGTTTGTGGTTTGTAAAGACACCTGTGTGAGTTTGGGGAAATGTTTTTGTGAGATAGATATCAACAAGTGAAAGTGACCGAGAAAAAAATATTTTACCAAAACATGAAAAGATTATTCTAGCATTCTTAAAAATAAAATAGATTATCAAAATTACAACATTGTTGCAAGGACAATTTCTTTGAGAGAAAGATACATTTTATCTGAACATGAAATTGATTTATTTGAGAAAGTAACAATTGTACCATTAGAATGAATGGCTGAAACTTGCATTGGGCTACATAACTCTCATCTTCACTCCAAAAAATGTGTGTAAAATAACTCTCATTTTGGTATTTACTATCTACTCAAGGAATTACTCCATGAGAGTTAAAAACTGAGTTATTTTGTGTCTGAGCATGCTCAGTTGTGCTCAGCTGTGCTCTGCACCTAAATGTAAAGAGACAGTGAATTTATCTCTTCTCAGACTTTTTAAGATATTTCAGTGTAGAAATCACTTTTTCCACACAGTTTAAAAGCAGATTATCTTTAAACAATATACCTCATATTTTAGTACAATTTAGGGGATCAGATCATGCTCTAAACATTATTGCTATTTGCACTACTCCAGGTCCTGACTAGAGTAAGGATTTGGGTGTTATCTGTGACCTGCGAGCTATAGTGAATTCCATTTTGGCAGTAATTTGCTGCCAGCGCTATTGTGAATACCGTTTTAGCGATATTTACTGCAAATCGTGGTAATTTGCCACAAATGGCGGTAATTTTACCGCTATTTTGTGGCAGCGCTATAGTAAATGACCCCCACTGTCTTCAATTTTGTATGGTTTAATTTTTCTTGAAAAATAGAATACTATGCACTGCAGACTGGGAGTCCTACTGATGTCCAGTGTTTTCTTTTTTCCTCCCCTAGGTTGTGTTACCATCACTGGCTGCTGAAGGCGTTAACATGGCTGGTGTATCCATGGGCAAGCATGCTATCTCTGTAGCAGGGATATACAATGCACAGGGTCCACGTGGCAGCTGTTCCCCGCTTGCCTATTGAGCCAGGATGAAGGGGTCTCCCTATTGGATGATTCCGATCGGGAGAGTTCTGTCTATCGGGTCATTTTTACGCCTCTACTTTGGCACGTGCTCACCTTTCCCTTGGTCTCGCGCTATCGGTTGTCGGACTTCATGACGTCATCAGTTGGTGGCCAGCCCAACACGAGCGCGTGAGGTTGCAGCTCATATAAAGGTACGTACAGGGCCAGTGAAGCCGTGTTTGGTGGTGGCTGCTTCTCGGCCTTTTGGCTAAGACCAAGTGTCTGAACCAAGAGGTTTCGGAAGGTACCAGTCCCACTCGGCCTGGGGGTGTTTCCTGTGGGTACATCCCCTGCTGCTATTGGGTGGGACGCTACCGGATGTTAATGGGATTCGATCACCTTTCCCTACCATCCTTCGCGTTGGCTGTGGAATTGGCGGGCGTAGGAGATGGCAGGTGCCCCTGACGCACCTAACACTTTGAGGCTGGTCGTTGCCGAGCCTAAGAGGAGCGACGTCGGACTGTACTTCATTCAGAAGGAGTTGATTGAAGACTTTCTGGGCATGGCGAGAGAAAGCATTTTTTGCATGCAGTGTTTTCCTAGCACTGGTTTGTATGATGTTACATTCTGGAAAAAGGAAGACCTGCAGACAGTTTTGCTGCGGAAGAGTGAGAAGGAAAGAGAGGAGATTCTGGAGGGGGGTCACGTTCCTGTCTAGCTAGACGAAAACTCCGGTACCTCTCACAGTGCACATGTTCAACCCTTTTGTGCGTGATGAGGAGATTCGGGCCTTCCTATTGAGGTATTGCGAGTCTGTCTCGGCTGGCACCAAATTGAAGAATGTCCTGGGCACTTTTAATGGGTGCCAGAAGTTCTGGGTCGTTATCAAGACAGTTACAGTTGGTATCGGTGGCTTACGGCATCCCCCTCAGTCCTTTTCTATTGGGAGCAACCGAGGTTACCTATTTTATCCCGGACAACCGACCTTCTGCAGGCTGTGTTTTTCCTTTGGCCATACGAAAGACCAGTGCGAAAGTGGGCAGGTGTGCCGCAACTGCTTTAAGGCAGGTCACGGGTCCAGCGAGTGTCCGGCGGGTAAGAGCTGCCATATCTGTGGGAGTGGTGCACACCTGGCTAGACAGTGTCTTAAGGCCACAAGGGAGGAAGAAGCTGGTAAGAGCACAGGCAAGGGGACACTGTCGTATGCGGATGTTGCTAGAGGGGCTGCCACTTCAAAGGCTGGAACCTCCCATGAAGAGACCGGATGGCTACCTGAGGATGGGGTAGTGCGAGATGATTCTTGCCTGCCTACGGAGGGTGAGCCAGGTCCCTCCCCTGTTGAAGCCGGTGTGGTGGGGGGGCTCCTGCTCTCGAGGAGGAGGGGGCCCCCGGACATCTTATGGCTGAGGGGGATGAGGTGGAGGATGAGAGTGAGAGTGAGGAAATAGAAGTAAGGCAGCTCTCTCTGAAGCGGAAAATGTTGGGGCCAGGGTCAAACTCCCAGGATATAGGCGCCTTCTCGGACTCCGTGACATCTTTGGAGTCAGAGTTGGCCACTGACTCTGACTCCTCGCAAGCCACCTCCTACGTAAGTGCTGGTCAGATTGCATGTCTGCAGGAGGTAATAGAATATGGTGGGCCCGGTCCGAAGGATAAGGTAAAGAGGGCAGAGGGGGGCTCGCCTGGGATGGCCGGCGTTAACCCAGAAGAGGGGCCCAGAACGAGAGGAAGAGCCAGGGGAAAATCGGCTAAGAGGGACAAATGACAGGTATGTGATCCCTACCTTTTTTTTCCCTTTTAGATGCAGTTGAGAATCTCCTCTCTAAACATCAGAGGTATAGGATCTGTGAGTAGGAGGGCGGCAGTGTTTAAAATCTTGTCCGGATATACTTCTGACGTTTTTTGTTTGCAGGAATGTAACCTGAAGGAGGAGCCATATACTGCGAGATGGACCCACGGAGAGTCGATATGGTCGTTGGGCCAGAATAGGCGTGGCGGTGTGGGGATTTTGTTTAAAAATAAAAGGATTCGTGTTTTGAGAGAGGTGGAGGTTGGGAGGTGTCTTTTGGTGTTTTTTGAGTATGGGGGTTGTGTGTTTAAGCTTTTTTGTGTGTATGCACCTACAGATAAAAAGGGGAGAGTGGAGTTATTTCAAAAAATGAAACTGATTTTAGGTGGTCGGGAATCAACTTTTGTTGTGGGTGATTTTAATTGTATTATACGGGCAGGTGATAGGGGTGGGGGTGGGATTAGTGGTGGTGGTGGGGTAGATAAGTCTGGGAAAGAGTTGGGGGATTTGTTACAGGTGTTTGGTTTAAGGGATGTTGGGGAGGATGGTGGTTATACGTATTTCAGGGATGATGTTCGTATTAAATCTAGAATTGATTTTTGTTTTGTGTCTAAAAATTTAGGTCTGGATTCCTTTTCTGTTTGGCGTGAAGCTTTCACGGACCATGGCCGGATTGATTGTAGCGTGAGTATGAAGTCAGAGGTAACGTATGGAAAAGGGATATGGTAGTTGAATGTGGAGCTGTTGGAGAATGAAGGGGTGAGAAATGAATATGTTGTCTTATTTGAAAAACTAAAGAGGAGGAATGACTTTAAGAATGTGGTTGAATGGTGGGAGTGGGTGAAAGTAAGAACAAAGGTGTTCTTTATTAAAAAGGGGTGTGAGTTTGCGAGGAAGGAACGTGAGATGTATAAATGGTGGCAAAAGAGGTTGAGGTACTTGGAGGAACTGAGATAGTGGGGTGAGAATGTTGGGAGTGAGTTGGTGGAAGCAAGGGAGAAGTTGAGGGTGTTTCTGGAGAAAAATGGAAGAGAGATTGTGTCACAAGCAAGAATGGTGGTGAAAGACAAGGATGAGAAATGTACAAGTTTCTTCTTTAAGAAGGTGTATGGTGGGAAGGTAGAAATGTCTGGGGTATTGGATAAGGAGCAGAATGAGGTGAGTGGGAATAAAAAGGTGTGTGAGGAAGTTTGGAAGTTTTACTCTGAATTATTTTCTGAAAGGAGGTGGGATGAGAAGACTGAAAGTGAGGTTTTGGAACAGGTGGAGGATTGCCTGGATAGGGAGGATAAGGAAATGTTGAATGAGTACGTAAAAAAGGAGTAGGTGGATGAGTGTGTGAAAGGTATGAAGAAAGGAAAGACACCTGGGAGTGATGGATTACCGGTTGAATTTTATTGTGTCTTTTGGGAAGTGATTGGGGAGAGTGTATATGAGGTGATTAAGAAAGTATTAGAGGATGGAAGGCTGCCTGGTTCAATGTTGGAAAGTGTGATTGTTTTGTTATATAAGAAAGTGGATAAGAAGGATTTAAGAAATTGGAGGCCGATATCATTATTGAATATAGACCATAAGATTGTGGCGAAAGTTTTGGCGAATAGGCTGAGTATGGTGGCGGAGAAGTTAGTTGGGGAGGAGCAGGTGTGTGCGGTGCCAGGTAGGTCGATTGTAGAGAGCTTGGTGGTTTTGAGGGATGTGTTGTGGTTGTGTAAGGAACGAAGGCAGGAAGTGGCTGTGTTGGCTGTGGATTTTGAGAAAGCGTATGACAGGGTATCACATGAGTTTATGTTTAAAGTATTAGAAAGAATGGGGATATCTGGAAGAGTGATTGGGTGGATAAAGTGTCTGTACAAGGGTATGGTGAGTAAAGCTTTGGTGAATGGATGGTTAACAAAAGAAATAAGTATTGGTTCAGGGGGTGAGGCAAGGATGTCCCTTGTCCCCCATACTCTTTGTGTGTGTGACTGAACCATTATTAAAGATGTTGATTAAGGATAAATGTGTAAGAGGGATAGAGGTGCCTGGGAGTGGTGGGAGGAGTTTTAAGGTAATTGGATATATGGATGATGTGACGGTGGTGTGTAGTAGTATGGCGGGTCTAAGGAGGGTGAAATTGTTGATAGAGGTTTTCTGTATGGCGAGTGGGTTTAGTATAAATATGGGAAAAAGTGATTGTAAGCTTTTTGGGAATTGGAGAGAAACTGAACAATGTGACTGGAAGTTGAGTAAGGGTGGTGTGAAGATTTTGGGGGTCAAATTTGATGCGGATCTGTATGGAAGGGAGAATTGGCAAGATGCACTGGAAAGGGTAAAGAAAAAAGTAAATTTTTGGTCTTTAAGGACTTTGACGTTAGAGGGGAAAGTTTTGATTATTAGAACGGTGGTGTTGCCAATTTTATTGTTTTTGTACCATGTGTTTCCTGCCCCGGATAGGATTTTGAAGCAGATTTTAAGGGTATGTTTTGTTTTCTTTTGGGCTTCGAAAATGGAGAAATTACGGAGAGAAAAGGTGATGAAAAGTGTGGTGAATGGTGGAAAAGGACTGGTGAATATTGAGAGATTTCTGACAATAAAGTACGTGAGTATGTGTGTGAAGCTAAGCAGGAAAGAAAGTATGGCAGGATGTATGGTAAGATATGCGGGAGGGAGTATATTGCGAAGATTTAAGTTGTGTGAGATAGATTTGAGAAAGCCAGTGTGCTTTAATGCTACATGGTTTTATGTGAGGATTGAAAGATGTATACGGAGGAATGTTTTACATGAAGTGACGAGAGAAGGATGGTGTGAAAGGAAGAAGGTGATGAGGATATTGGAAGAAAGGGAGGATTTGGAGGGAATTGGGGGTTTGAATGGATTGAAAAGTGAGAAGGTATGGAAGAATGTGGCTTGTAAGGACCTGGACAACAGGCAGAAGGATATTGCATGGATGGGTGTGCATGGATGTTTGCCATCGAGAAAATTTCAGAGGAGAAGGAGATTGGTGGATAGTGAGGTGTGTCCAAGGGAGGGGTGCATATTTTTTGGGAGTGTGCTTTTGCAAGGAAAGTATGGAAAAGAATGGAAAAGATGATTGAGGGGTTGGTAGGGGTGAGGAGGGTATCGTATGAGATGATATTGTATGGCCTGAATGATTTGAGAAAAGAGGAGTATTGTGGATCGTAGTAAATTTTGTGAAAGAATGTTTATGGGATTTGAGGAATGTGTTGATTTTCAGGCAGGAGGCTATTAAAGTGAAAGAGTGTGTGGCCATGGTCCGTGGTAAAGTTTATGGTTATGCCTTTTTTGATCACAAAAAACTGGGGTAAATAAGAGCACAAAATATTTGGAAATTACAGGAATGGAAAAGTTGGTTTATATAAATGTGTGGTTTTGATTGTTTGTAAATAACCTTTTGTTTTTGTTTTCTTGCAGGGTGAGCATAGCCGGTGATGGAGGGACAGCGAGGAGGGATAGAATAGGAAGTGTTTTGTTTGAAGTAGGGATAGGGTGAAGGGATAAGATATTGTAGGGGTAGTGTGCTTTTGATGTTTGAGGGTGGTTGAGGGTGGTTGAGGGTTACTTTGTACATAAATTTTGTTTTTTTGATGTGTTCTGATTATTGTTTTTCTTTGATGGGAGGTTGTTGGGTGGGCTATGGAAATTACTTATGCTTTTTGTGGAAGGGGTGGGATCAGGGGAGGGAATATGTTAATTTGTGGAAATGGTATGGAGTTTTTGTTTTTGTATTATTTGTATTATGTTTATTGTATGGAAAATATGGAATTGTTATTGTATATGTATTTTGGATTGTATGTTTTTAATTGTATGTTTTTACTTGAAATTTTAAATAAAAGAATTTAAAAAAAAATCATGTATTTGGCTCCCCTTTGTAGGACTGTTGGATAGAAGTGGGCTGTTGTGCTATACCGGATTAGCCCACACTATCCCCCCCCATACCTATGATTGATATATGTGTTTTTGTCACATCTAGGTTGCAGTCCATGTTTGGGCATGTAGCTCTCTGGTTGCACAGCACTTTTCTTCTAGAGGTTTTAATAGAACTCCATTGGTATTTTTGGTAAGATTCAATTATCCTGAAATATTTATTTGGTTTCAATTAGCATAAACTGCTGTGTGGGTGCCCTCTAGTGGCCCTATATCAGCAATATACAGACATGTAAGAGTTCCTATAGTCTATGTATGTGTGTATATATATACAGGGTGGGCCATTTATATGGATACACCTTAATAAAATGGGAATGGTTGGTGATATTAACTTCCTGTTTGTGGCACATTCGTATATGTGAGGGGGGAAACTTTTCAAGATGGGTGGTGACCATGGTGGCCATTTTGAAGTCGGCCATTTTGAATCCAACTTTTGTTTTTTCAATAGGAAGAGGGTCATGTGACACATCAAACTTATTGGGAATTTCACAAGAAAAACAATGGTGTGCTTGGTTTTAACGTAACTTTATTCTTTCATGAGTTATTTACAAGTTTCTGACCACTTATAAAATGTGTTCAATGTGCTGCCCATTGTGTTGGATTGTCAATGCAACCCTCTTCTCCCACTCTTCACACACTGATAGCAACACCGCAGGAGAAATGCTAGCACAGGCTTCCAGTATCCGTAGTTTCAGGTGCTGCACATGTACCCAAGCACACCGGATATCAATGACTGGTAGGTTATCATTACATTATATTGCTAATCTATTCTACCACCACTATTTATGGTCGTTATAATCATTTTGTTTTAAAAGTATGTAGTCACCCCTACTGCACGTTTGAGATCTCCCCAGAGTGGCTCAATGATATTGAGGTCAGGAGACTGAGATGGTCACTCCAGAACCTTCACTTTATTCTGCTGTAGCCAATGACAGGTCGACTTGACCTTGTGTTTTGGATCATTGTCATGTTGGAATGTCCAAGTACGTCCCATGCTCAGCTTCCTGGCTGATGAATGCAAATGTTCCTCCAGTATTTTTTGATAACATACTGCATTCATCTTGCCATCAATTTTGACCAAATTTCCTGTGCCTTTGTAGCTCACACATCCCCAAAACATCAGCTATCCACCTCCGTGTTTCACAGGCCTTGTTGACTCCTCTCCAAATGAAAAATTTATGGTCGTGGCCAAAAAGCTCAATTTTGGTCTCATCACTCCAAATGACTTTGTGCCAGAAGGTTTAGGGCTTGTCAGTGCTGCTTGACGTATTATAAGTGGGATACTTTGTGGAATTTGTGTAGTAATGGCTTTCTTCTGGCGACTCTACCATGCAGCCCATCTTTCTTCAAGTGCCTCCTTATTGTGCATCTTGAAACAGCCACACCACATGTTTTCAGAGAGTCCTGTATTTCACTTGAAGTTGTTTGTGGCTTTTTCTTTGCATCCCGAACAATTTGGCAGTTGTGGCTGAAATTTTAGTTGGTCTACCTGACCTCAACAGAACCCCTCATTTTCCACTTCTTGATTAGAGTTTGAGCACTGCTGATTGGCATTCTCAATTCCTTGGATATCTTTTCATATCCCTTTCCTGTTGTATACAGTTCAGCTACCTTTTCCCACAGATCCTTTGACAATTCTTTTGCTTTCCCCCTGACTCAGAATCCAGAAACATCAGTGCAGCACTGGATGAAAAATGCAAGGGTTTGTCAGGAGTCCAGAAACTCATTGATCTTTTATACACACACACTAATTACAAGCAAACAGATCACAGGTGAGGATGGTTACCTTTAATAGCCATTCAGATCCCTTTCTGTCAACTTGTGTGCATGTTATCAGGGCAAAATCACCAGTGTATGTAAACTTTTGATCAGGGTCATTTGGGTAGTTTCTGTTGTCATTATTATTTAAAAAGAGTGAACACAGTTGATTCATAATAAATGGCTTCAGCCAAACACTAACCATGAGTGAAAGAAATGTTTTTGTGCTATCATTCAAAATCATCAATTCTGCCAGGGTATGTAAACTTATGAGCACAACTGTACACAGTGGAACCTCGGATTGCGAGTAACGTGGTTAACGAGCGTTTCGCAATATGAGCAGTTTTCTTTTTAAAATTCTGACTCAGTTTGGGAGTGGCGTCTCGCATAACGAGTTTATTTCAGCCTTTTTGTATGCAATACCGCATGTGGCCAGGTTTTCGGGGGCGCTGGTGAGCCTCAGAGGCGGCCGAAATTCTTGGAATTCCTTGGAAATACTGAAAATGTTAACACTTTCCGTGCATTGCCGAGTGATTCGGACGTCTTAGAGGCTCACCAGCCCCCACCGCAAATCTGGCCACATGTGGTATTGCATACACCAGTCGCCCCTGGAACTGTGGTCATATACAGTACTACATAGACAAGCAGTGACTGGAACGAATTAACCAAGTTTCCATTGTTTCCTATGGGGAAACCTGCTTTGATATACGAGTTCTTTGGATTACAAGCATTCTCCTGGAGCGGATTATGCTCGTAATCCAAGGTTCCACTGTATGCAGGCAGGCCAGGAAAGGGGGTGGGAACAAGCGAACACACACCCACCCCCTGGACCATACCAGGCCCTCAACATGGGGAGTATAGGTGCTTTGGGGAAGGGGGACCCTGCACCCCCCAACCCAAAGCACCTTGTCCCAATGTTGAAGAGGACAAGGGCCTCCTCCCGACAACCCTTGACGGTGGTTGTCGGGGTCTGCGGGCTTATCAGAATCTGGAAAACCCCTTTAACAAGGGGGCCCCCAGATTCTGGCTCCCATCCTATGTGAATGAGTATGGGGTGCATACCTAAAAAACAAAGTGTAAAGAAACACACTACACAGGTTTTTAAAGTATTTTATTAAATCCGTTCCGGCTTCTCCCCTCTCCGGCGTCTTCTTTCGTCCGCCTGCAGACCCCAACAACCACCGGCAAGGGTTGTCGGGAAGAGGCCCCTGTCCTCTTCAACATGGGAACAAGGTGCTTTGGGGTGGGGGGACGCAGGGCCCCCCTGCCCCAAAGCACCCATACTCCCCATGTTGAGGGCACGCGGCCTGGTATGGCCAAGGGGGGGTGCTCACTTGTCCCCACCCCCTTTCCTGGGCTGCCAGGCTGCATGCTCATATAAGGGTCTGGTATGGATTTTGGGGGGACCCCATGCCATATTTTTGGCGTGGGGGTTCCCCTTAAAATCCATACCAGACCGAAGGGCCTGGTATGCTCTTGGAGGGGGACATCATGCCATTTTTTTTTAAGTTCCCCTTCAAGATCCTCAGAGCACAAGTCGCATGCCAAAGTCGGATCAGTTAAGACAATGATCCGACTTTAATGATATTCAATGGGCTGAAGTAGGATCAAAGTCGGACCAAAGTAGTACAGGAACCTTTTTCAAAGTCGGTCCGACTTGCGTCGGACCAGTTAAGTTGGCTCTCATAGGGAATCATTGGTTTTGTGATGTAATGCGACTTGTGCTCCTAATGTCGGTCCGATTCTTGGACTAGTGTGAACCTAGCCTTACTCTCTCATCACCTTGTGCACTCTCCCTAAGAAGCAGATCAATGCAAAACAAGGCGAGAATTTAAGGTCATACACTACAGTGATGACAAGAGGCATCTATATGCTCTAAGGCAGGGTTTCTAAACCTTTTACGTTGAGGTACCCCTTCAGGTCTAAAAAAAATAGGGATAAAGTGGTCAAGAAACATGGACTTTGCAAGCATGCGATACATTAAAAAAAATACTTTATTTGTTACACAAAAGGCACTAGGCCAGTTTACATTTAACATACAAATACTACTTGTTTAAAAGCACATTAACAGTAAATGAATGCAGACATGACACACTAAATTGCGCCAATCTTCTCCAACCAAAAAACCAACCCCACAGGGAGGAAAGAGGGAGGAGGACAAAAGCGTAAGGTGATGTATCACTAATTTAACCTGGTGGGAACCCTGGTAGGGTGCTCTAACTATGTAGATCACAGTGTGACACTGGAAAACACGCAGTGTATACAAAGTTAAATAACATCAATAGGGTTCAAACCACCAGGAATGGAGATAACCAGTTTAGAAAGGCTCAACTAGTTTCACGCTGTGGGATTGCGCTTCATCTGGAGCAGTCAGTAATAATCTAATGGGATAAACACAAGCATGTCAAAGCATTGAATAAGTTAGGTACAATTTAAAAAAGTATTGAAAATACAAATGCAACAAATTTTAGGAAGTGAATGTGAATCACTTACATGGTAAAAGTGAATAGGTAGCTTATGGGTAGCAGCACGCGTCAATCAGTGGCGTCTTCTGGAACAAACACGCCGGTCAAGCCGGCTTATGACGTCACCGACTCGGTGTGATGCTCCCACGCATGCGCCCGGCCGCCCACACGCATGCGCGGCCCCCGACCGCAGAAAATCATGCAGGCGGAGACCGCCCAGATGAGAGGGCAAGCCTGGCACCCTGGGGGAACATGGGAGGCCACAGGGGAATGCCCCCTGGTGGAACCTTCCAATGCCACAGCGATACCCCCGCCACACGGGAGATGCGGGGGAGGGGGGCACATCCGGTGCTTTCAGCCACATACCCACCCAAAAAGGCACCCGTCCCCAGGGCCAGGGAACAGGGGCCACCCACCATGAGCCCATCTGTGCAGGAGACGATGGCCAAGGTATACACAAGGGGGCATGCTGCATCAGAATAAAGAGAAGAAAATAATACATATATATATATAAAGCCCATATATAGCAAGGGAGCCAAAAATTAGCTCAATGGCTTAACACCAGTATAGTTCTATAGAGCAATACATACCATATTAAAGGTCTAAAAAAAAGTAATTTCTATTGTTTGGGTGTAATGGTTTCTGTATTTGTTTAATGTCAGTATGTGTTTGTGATGATTTGTGTGTGTGTTTTTGTTAGTGTGCAAAATCAATGTATGTGTGCATGCTGCAATAACAGATGCACATACACACATACCGATAGATAAACACACACAATCCCAAATTAACACATTAACACCCACACAATCCCAAACTAATACACTTGCAGACACACAAATACCCACAAAATCCAAAATGAACACACTGGCAGACACACATGTAATCCCGTATTAACACACGCAGCGATACACACACAATCCCAAATTAACACACTGGTAGACACATACACACAATCCAAAATTAACACACTTGGAAGCACACACACACACACACAAGATCCCAAATTAACACACTGGCAGACACACAAACCCACACAGAATTCCAAAACACATGCACATATTCCACAATTAACACACTCATAGACACATGCAGCCTATCAGTGCAGACCCCCCTCAGGAAAACCCCCCCATCTATCAGTGCAGACCCCCCTCAGGGTAACCCCCCCATCCATCAGTGCAGACCCCCTCAGGATAAATGCCCCCATCCATCAGTGCAGACCCCCAGATTCATTAGTGCAGATGCCCCCTTTGGGATAGCTCCCCCCATCAGTCATTGCAGACCCCCTTTAGGATAACCCTTCCATCCATCAGTGCAGACCCCCTTTAGGATAACCCCCATCCATCAGTGCAGACCCCCCCCCCCTTTAGGATAGCTCCCCCCATCCATCAGTGCAGACCATCCTCGGGATAACCCCTCCATTAATCAATGCAGACCCCCTCAGGATAACCCCCCATCCATCAGTGCAGACCCCTCCCAGGATAACCCCATACATCAGTGCAGACCCCCCTCAGGACAGACGTAACTAATTACCTCCCCAATAGGGCTCCT
>BLSH010037532.1:563930-591890 GCA_018402905.1 Glandirana rugosa
ATAGGATTTCCCCCCAGACGGGACTACCTACCCCCTCTGATAATAGTCTCCCCCATCCATCAGGGCAGACCCCCCTTTAGGATAGTCCCCCCATCCATCAGTGCAGATCCCCCCTGTTAGGATAACCTCCCATCTGTCAGTGCAGACCCCCCTCTTTAGAATAACCCCCCCATCCATCAGCGCAGACTCCCTCTTTAGGATAATCCCCCATCCATCAGTGCAAACCTCCCTTTAGGATAACCTCCATCTATCAGTGCAGACCTCCCCTTTAGGATAGTCTCCCCCATCCATCAGGGCAGACCCCCCTTTAGGATAGTCCCCCCATCCATCAGTGCAGATCCCCCTTTAGGATAACCCCCATCCATCAGTGCAGACCCCCCCTTTAGGATAACTCCCCATCCATCAGTGCAGACCCCCCCTTTAGGATAGTTCCCCCCCATCATCAGTGCAGACCCCTTTAGGATAGCCCCCTCCATCCATCAGTGTAGACCCCCCTTTAGTATTACCCCCCATCCATCAGTGCAGACCCCCCTCCCCTCATACACCTGAGTGGCGGGCAGGGAAGGATTCAGTGTTTAGCCGCTCAGACTGCCACTCTCCGGGCTTCTGTTTAGTGAAAGTAGGCAGCCGCAACGAGAGTGAGTAGGGAGTCTCACTCAGGGGCTAGCAAAGCACCAGCATGTTCCGGCCGAGGAGCCCCGCCTTCGGGTCCGGGATCCCCTGCCACCCTCTGGATGGTGTCACCCCTCTGCGGGTGTCACACAGGTGCGGTCTGCACAGCCCCCCACTGAGCCACCCGGAGAGTTGCTTGGTCAGACTGTCACTCTCCGGGCAGCGGTGGGCTTGTGTATAGTGAAAGGAAGCAGCCGTAGCAGGAGTGAGTAAGGAGTCTCACTCGGCTCTGTGTGGCGTACCTCCTGCCCGTGGAGCGTGTACCCCCCCCCCCAGGTACGCGTACAATGGGTTGAGAAACATTGCTCTAAGGGACAGAGCCTTCCCATGTTCATCAATTGGAGATTCGTCCACAAAGAAAACTTTTGTAGTAATTTAAATGTGTTTAGGCAACTTATTTATTATGTACAAAATAAATGCTATATTTTTAACTATTTATGTGTAAAGTCTGGTAATGGTACCGAGAAAATCCCGCTGTCCCTATTCTAGTTTTCTTTTCTGCATCACTAATTGGAATGAGTATACCCTTATTTAAATATATATAAAACATTTTTTCTTCTGAGCAATTTATTCAAACTTGAAATACTGGTGTCAAGACAGTATAAAAAAAACTTAGACCTGATCTCTTCCCAGCAAAGCATAAAATGTAGAAGTATCCAATGCCTTTTTCCCCCTCATAACAAATGTCAGAGGGGCAGGGCAAAAGGAATGTTGGATTTTGTAGCAGGCAGACAACTCCTACCCTCTACTGGGCAAGGCCATGTTGGGACAGGAAGCAAAAGGACTTGATTTGGGCAAGGTTTTTTTAGGCAGTAGAGCATCTATACTTGGGGTATGCAATGCTGCAACAATTCACACAACAGCTGAAGGGATGGTGAAACTATACCTTGACTAAGCTACGTCACATTAGTAGTCCAACAGTGTTTCTGATCTCCAGTCCTCAAGGCACCCCAACAGGTCATGTTTTCAGGATTTCCCTCATGAAACGGCTGTGGTAATTACTAAGGCAGTGAAACTGATCAAATCACCTGTACAAAATAATGAGATGCCTGAAAACATGGCCTGTTGGGGCGCCTTGAGGACTGGAGTTGAGAAACACTAGTCCAACAGATAGTTGGCAGCAGTTAAACAAGGTGGCTGATAAACTATGCTCAGGCCAGCACTTCCTTGGCAAAAGCCCCTAGAGCTTGCTGATGAAATGAGACACCATTTATTAAAACATACTAATACAGATACAGTTGTCAAGCCTACTGGTAGGGACTGGGTAACAGCTGGCATTGGAAAGATTCCCAGCAGTTAATATGGATCTTTCAAACCTAAAAAGCCCAGGTAATTGCTAAGCTACAAACATAGTTGCACATGATGCTTTTCAACTAAACCACCCCCCCCCCTCCCCAGAGAAGCTGATGATTAGTTTGGGTCCTTTGTCCTCTGCAGGGAAACAAAATCCAGGATATCCCCGCTTATAGGACAGAGCTCTGCATTGTTTACATATGCAGAGCTAGGTCCAGTGTGTCTCCTCGCCAATCAGCGAGTACCAGTGGTCTTCCATTGGCTGGCACCTGCTGATCAGTTTCTGCTGCGACTAATCCCAGAAGTGCATCACACACATATATATATTGTGTGATTCTGCACAGAGCGGCGGCACTGTAGCAGTAAAGCTGATATAGGGCGGTGGGCAACTGGTTAATGTGTGCTACTATTTGTCTATTTGATTGCGTTACTGCAAGTTTAACGCCATGTACTTCTGTGCGTGTTACTGGCAGTTTAATGCCATATAGTTGTAAGTGCGTTACTGCCAGTTTAACGCCATATAGTTCTAAGTGCGCTACTGCCAGTTTAACGCCATTTACTTCTGTGTGCGTTACTGCCAGTTTAACGCCATTTACTTCTGTGTGCATTACTGCCAGTTTAACGCCATATAGTTCTAAGTGCGTTACTGCCAATTTAATGCCATATAGTTCTAAATGCATTACTGCCAGCTTAACACCATTCACGTCTGTGTGCGTTACTGCCAGTTTAACGCCATATAGTTCTAACTGCGTTACTGCAAGTTTAATGCCATATAGTTCTAACTGCGTTACTGCAAGTTTAATGCCATATAGTTCTAACTGTGTTACTGCAAGTTTAACGCCATATAGTTCTAACTGCGTTACTGCCAGTGTAACGCCATATAGTTCTAACTGCGTTACTGCAAGTTTAATGCCATATAGTTCTAACTGTGTTACTGCAACTTTAACGCCATATAGTTCTAACTGCGTTACTGCAAGTTTAACGCCATATTGTTTTGTGCGTCACTGTACGTTTGGAGCATTATATTGCAGTATATTACAGTGTATCTGTGGAGTGTCTGTGTTGTGTGACTGGCTGGATTCGTGGGTTACCATTTCTCACTGCTTGGTTGGTACTGACAGTCCAGCCTGGCTCTCTCAGCTATGTTGTGGTGCTGACTGCAGAGCCAAAGGGCTGAGGGGTTACCAGGCACAACAACATTGCTGCAAGAGCCAGGCTGGACTGTTTGCTGCCCTTAGTGCCCTGGCCCTTTTTAAATTGTGTTGAAAAGGCAATAATAAGTCTCAGTTTCACACTAGGATGTGGTGCAGAAAACCTGCAACGCATCTCCCGCACAAGGCTGTCTTTAACGTGGGGCAAAAGGGGCAGCTGCCCTGGGCCCAACCCCAGTCATTGTTGTGGGGCAAAAAGCAGCTACCCCTTGCACCTGCACTGCCCATAAAAAAAGATGGTGGCCAAATACTACTGGGGTGGAGTTGGACTACAGCTGTGCGGCTTGGTTCCAGGCTTGGTGCTCTGTCATCTCTTCAAATTCCCAACCAACCACTGCCTGACCTGCCATCACGTGACCTCTACATCCCCCTAACAGCCAATTACTCCACCCCCTAACAACCAGACCTGTGATCAATGGGGAGGAGACGTGGGGGGACACTGACAGCACCTGTTATGGCGATCAGGAAGGGCCATTGTGAGTGCTCAGCAGACAATGTACAGGGATAGGAGATCAGACAGTACATGGATGGTCTCTGACCATCTCCTGTAGTACAATTGCAGTCTCTGACCATCTCCTCCAATATGTCTGCAGTCTCTGGCCATCTCCTGTAGTATGTCTGCAGTTTCTGACCATCTTCTGCAGTATGCCTGTAGTCTCTGACCATCTCTTGTATGCCTGCAGTCTCTGACCATTTCCTGTAGTATGTCTGCAGTCTCTGACTATCTCTTGTACACCTGCAGTCTCTGACATCTCCTGTAGTACGTCTGCAGTCTCTGACCATGTCCTTTAATACACCTACAGTCTCTGACCCTCTCTCCTCTCTAACCATCTCCTGTAGTATGTCTGCAGTCTCTGACCATCTCCTGTAGTACGCCTGCAGTCTCTGACCATCTCCTGTAGTATGTCTGCAGTCTCTGAGCATCTCCTGTACTATGTCTGCAATCTCTGAAAATCTCCTGTAGTACGTCTGCAGTTTCTGACCATCTCCTGTAGTACGCCTGCAGTCTCTGGCCATCTTCTGTAGTATATCTGCAGTCTCTTACCCTCTTCTGTACTATGTCTGCAGTCTCTGACCATCTCCTCTACTATGTCTGCAGTCTCTGACCATCTCCTGTACTATGTCTGCAGTCTCTGACCATCTCTTCTACTATGTCTGCAGTCTCTTACCCTCTCCTGTACTATGTCTGCAGTCTCTGATCATCCCCTGTACTATGTCTGCAGTCTCAGATCATCTCCTGTACTATGTCTGCAGTCTCTGACCATCTCCTGTACTATGTCTACAATCTCTGACATCTCCTGTAGTATGCCTGCAGTCTCTGACCATCTCACGTAGTATGTCTGGCAGTAAATGATATGCACAACCCTTTGGTGTGTCAGGGGCTGCAGTTGAGGCCCTGAAAACCTCATCAGTTGACCATCACTGGGATGCAGTCTCAAACCAAGCTATACATCCACACAATAAATGGAGTGTATGAGAGTCAAAACAAGCTGTTCTGGATTAAAGTAGACCTTTCACCACGAAGGCCTCTTTCACACACACTGCAGTCTCTACTTTCATAGCTGTGCGTGCTCTGCTCATTCCTAATAACAGGTTCTAGGAGCTTTCTGTCTATTGGTAAGTCCCCCACCTCCCCGGTCCATGGTTTGCAGGCAGTGAGAAGATGATGTGCTGTAACCCCTAGCAATCAATCAGTGAGCATTAATAATGTGCTGTAACCTCCAGCAACCAACCAGTGAGCGGTAATGATGTGCTGTAACATTCAGCAACCAATCAGTGAGCATTCCTAATGTTAATGATGGGGGCGAAGAAAATGTTTGCCCATGGTCCAATCAATATTAAAGGTGGCCCTGGTCCTGCACCACATTCAATTTGCACTATAATCTACAGCGGGTGTCAGTGAAATCTTAACGACAACCCAAATGCAAAATGAATGGGCTCAAATCGCACTGCACTGAATCGCATGTGAATTGAACAGAAATGTGATGCAGTTCCTGTTTGACTCATAGTGTGAACCTAGGCTAAGGGTAATTCACACCTATGCATGTGGTGTGGCCTGTGTTTGCATGGGAATAGGCTGCTGTCCCTGTGGGAAATGCAGCAAAAAAGGTCTCTGCACCTTTTCTAAAAACACAGCTGCAGAGAAACCACATTTTAAATTAAAAACACATTTTAAATTAATTTTAGATTAAAATAAAGAACATGCTCTGTGCAATTCTTCTTCTCTGTGTGCCACAATAGAAAGCTGCTTGCTACGGGGGCACACAGTGTATGCTCACTCCTGTGTTGCTTGGTTCTCCTATCCCCTCTTCACCACTTTGTACCTGCTGCTGAAACCCCCCCCCCCAGGAAGAAAAAATTATCTACGGTCCTGACTGAAGGTGAGGTGGCACAACCCCAAGGAGGCCGACATCAAGAAAGAGTAGAGAGCAGACACCCTTTTCCATCAAATTCCGCAGCTGTCCTCTCCTGGCCCACTCCCCAAAGCTCAGCTTGCTGGGCCTTTTTCAGCACATCTGCAGCAGATCGCACTGTTGCTATCTGCAAACTGTGTCTCAAGCACATCAAACGTGGCAAAAACACCAGCCATTTGGGTACCACATGCTTAACAAGGCATTTAATGTCCAATCACTCAGCCCATTGGCAAGAGCATCTAAAAGCCACACAAAAGGGGCACAAATCTGTCCCTCCTCCTTACCCACTTCAGTCTGCCCCTGCTATACCGAGTAATTGCCTCTCAGCAGCCTCCACTGACAGGGATGATGGTATAGCACAGGGTGTCCCAGGTCCTAGCAGCACATCTGCCAGCAGCACACCATCAGCTCTAGACTGTAGCAGGAAAATTTCTCTGCCCCATCTGCTGCAGCAGAAAAAAAAATACAGTCCCTGCCACCCACATGCCCAGCGTCTAAATGCAAGCTTGTCAAAGCTGTTGGCTCTCCAACTTTTGCCTTTCAGCCTGGTGGATTCTGCCCCTTTCCGTGAATTCTCACAATGTGCTGTACCACAATGGCAGGTTCCCAGATGCTACTACTTTTCACA
Source organism: Glandirana rugosa (assembly GCA_018402905.1). Lineage (NCBI taxonomy): Eukaryota > Metazoa > Chordata > Amphibia > Anura > Ranidae > Glandirana > Glandirana rugosa. The sequence goes on from BLSH010037532.1 coordinate 570,149, forward strand.
TAAGGCCATTCCATTTCTCTACCATCATGTGGCAGGGAATGTTCTGGCATCGTTGGGCAAGGTAGTCAGCCGTAAAATCCACCTTACTGCTGACATGTGGTCCAGCAAGCATGGGAAGGGACAATATATTTAGTTCACAGCTCACTAGGTATCACTGATTGCAACTCGAAGGGATGCAGGACAGGGCTCGGTGCTGCAGCTTATTGTGCTCCCACGTCTCCATACAGCTGGTGGTGATGATGCCAGACCTGTGAGCTTTACCTCCTCCGCCCCCTCCATGCCATCTGCAGAATTGTCCTGTGAACATCAAGTACCCGCTAAGCGTTCATAGGGCTATTCCATTAGTCAGGCTAAAAGGTGCCATGCAGTGCTTCAGCTGGTGTGTCTAGGGGACAGGAACCACACTGGAGCAGAGATTCTTGCAGCTCTTCAGGGACAGGCCCAAAGGTGGTTCACACCACGCTAGCTGCAGCCAGGAATGGTGATGTGCGATAATGGCTCAAACTTCCTGTCCGCCCTTAGACAGGGAAAGTTGACACGTGCCATGTCTGGCACATGTCCTCAATTTGGTGGTGCAGCATTTCCTAAATACATACCCAGGGTTGCAAGATGTGCTAAAGCTGGCCAGAAGAGTCAGTAGATATTTCAGGCGGCCAGTGCTCGGTTGGCTGAAATTCAGTGGGAATTCCACCTGCCCATAAATTGTGACATGCCCACTAGGTGGAACTTGACTATAGCAATGCTGCAGCAGCTATACATGTAGCAGAGGGCCGTCAACAAGTACCTGTGTGAGTACGGCACGACGACAGGCTCAGGCCGCCTCTGCTTTTTTTCCCCACGCCAATGGCTGATCATTAATTATGCATGCACTGTACTGTCACCATTTGAGGACGCCACAAGGATGGTGAGCCGTGACAGTGCATGCATCAGTGACACAATCCATGTTGTGTTCCTGCTGGAGCAGACTCTGCATGTCATTATGGACAGGGCACAGGAAGCAGAGCAGCAGGAGGAAGAGAAGGACTTCCTTTCCTCTCAAGGCCCACTTTATCCAGACACCATCATTCCTATGTCACAGAACACACAGGAGGAGAGAGGGGTGGAGGATGAGGAGGAGAATTCTGGCACTTTCGCAGGCTTCGAAGAAGAGGAAGACATGCGTAAATCTGTAAGCGATGGCTTTCCAACCCCAGGACCCTTGGGAGTAGTACATGGCTGGGAGGGGGAAGTTCTAGATGCTATCATCCTGAGTGACCCCGAGGAGTCTGCTTCTCAAGCCTCGGCAAATTTGAAGCACATGGGCAACCTCATGCATCAAAGCCTGCGAAAGGACCCAAGAATACATGGCATAAAGGAGAATGACCATCATTGATTGGCAACCCCACCGTTATAAGGGGAAGGTCTCCGAACTCATTCCGTCCCCACAGAGAGTGCAGAAGATAAAATCTCTTGAGGATGTTTTTCCCGACTCCAGTAGGTTACAGTGTCGTGGAAAACATTCTTTTGAGTCTTCTGTTGGTCAAGAGAGGAGTGTTGGAGAAGGTGTCCGCCTCAATGAGGCATTTTTTAATTAATTTTTTTAGTCCTCGTCGCCCAAGCCTGTCAGATTCCACATCCCATCGGCAGCGTCTGCATCACATGGTGGACGATTACCTCAGGGCTAAAACAGAGATGGAGAGCTTTCCAGCTGATGATCCACTGGCTTACTGGGTCATGAGAATAGACCACTGGCCAGAACTTGTCCAGTATGCTATTGAGTTCAAAAAAACAATCCTGCGCATAGGGGGAATAAACAAAATTTCCTAGCAGTATGTATATCAGGTATGTAGTATTCCAAAAGTCTATGCAGCCAGCAGATAGTTCAGGTGAAACACTATAAATATGTAAGTTCAAACTGCAGCGCATATAGTCCACATAAATAGATCCAGATGATAAGAATCCTTAATGGATGACAGCAATCACCAGACCTCCACCGTGGAAACCATCACCAGTGACACCAACAATCTGAGCCGCTTACCAGAATTCACCGACCCCCTATTACAGAGGGTCAGTGTCTGCTGTATAAGTAAAGGGAAAACACACTGCAACAGCCTCACTCCCTCGGGATCGTTCACCAGCACGATTTCCACAGCACAAGATGTCGGACACAGCTTAATCCCAGATGTCCCTCGGAGGTCATGGAAAATATAGAGGACCCAAATAGTGCAGATTGCCAAAACACAGTTTTATTGATAAAAAAACAACATCAGCACACTCACATTTGGTCGGTAAAAACAGCGCGTTTGTAAGAATGACGACTCCAGTCACAATGATGGCGGGTTTAAGCTGTGTCCGACATCTTGTGCTGTGGAAATCGTGCTGGTGAACGATCCCGAGGGAGTGAGGCTGTTGCAGTGTGTTTTCCCTTTACTTATACAGCGGACACTGACCCTCTGTAATAGGGGGTCGGTGAATTCTGGTAAGATTGTTGGTGTCACTGGTGATGGTTTCCACGGTGGAGGTCTGGTGATTGCTGTCATCCATTAAGGATTCTTATCATCTGGATCTATTTATGTGGACTATATGCGCTGCAGTTTGAACTTACATGCTATTGAGTTGTTGGGCTGCCCTACATCCAGTGTGCTTTCAGAATGGGAATTCAGTGCTGCAGGAGGTTTTGTGACTGATCAATTGTGACTGAGACTAAACAAATGTTCTATAAAATTCAGTTTTGTCAAGATTTTGGAAATTGTTCTTGTGTTCATTGAGATATTGTTTAAAATCTTACTTCCTCCATCCCAAACTCGCTCATCTATGTCTTTATGGTGCTTGATTTGTGCACTGGTCCAAATCATTTGGTAGAGGAGGGGATTATGGCGTGGGGTTGTTTTTCTGGGGTGGGGCTTGGCCCCTTAGTTCCAGTGAAGGGAACTCTTAAGGTGTCAGCATACCAAGACATTTTGGACAATTTAATGCTCCCAACTTTGTGGGAACAGTTTGGTGATGGCCCCTTCCTGTTCCAACATGACTGCTCACCAATGCACAAAGCAAGGTCCATACAGTGGGGATCGAAAGTTTGGGCACCCCAGGTAAAAATTTGTAGCCTCAGCCTTGCAAAGACAGTGCATGCTATAAATTCTGCAGGGTGCCCAAACTTTTGCAGACACCATTTTTTTGTTTTCTGTTATTTTGAAAGTGTAAATGATGGAAATAAAATCTAACTTTTGTTGACATATTATAAGAATGTCTAATCTGTAATTTGATGCCTTTTGGAGATTTTTCCATCATTCCTTGGCTTCTTTATGCACATTAATACAAATTTTTACCTGGGGTGCCCAAACGTTCGATCCCCACTGTAAAAATATGGATGAGCGAGTTTGAGGTGGAGGAACTTGACTGGCCTGCACGTAATCCTGACCTCAACCCGATAGAACTCCTTTGGGATGAATTAGAGTGGAGACTGCTAGCCAGGCCTTCTCGTCCAACATCAGTGCCTGACCTCACAAATGCACTTCTGGAAGAATGGTCAAGCATTCCCATAGACGCACTCCTAAACCTTGTGGACAGCCTTCCCAGAAGAGTTGAAGCTGTTATAGCTGCAAAGGGTGGGCCAACTCAATATTGAGCCCTATGGACTAAAACTGGGATGCCATTAACCACCTCCCGCCCGCCCAACATCATATGACGTTGCAGACTTTGAGCGGGGATATCTGAATAGTGCCTGCAGCTACAGGTACCATTCAGATATAGTTTTTTAGGGCCGGCGATTCCGTGCACCGTAAGAATGATCATAGCGGCAGTTCAGCCGCTTGATCGTTCTTACAGGCAGCGGGAGGGGACATCCTCTCCCTCCCACTGCCATCTGGTGCTTCTTCGTGTCCGTCTGTGCCATCAGCGGCCCGGAGAATGAATCGGTCGCCGACGGAAGTTGAGCATAGAGATGACTGGTGACCAGATGGTCACCAGTCATCTCCAGGCGCCTTAGAGGTCCGGTCGCGGCGTATGACGTCCGTATCCCGTCCGGGACTAGGCTGGAAAGGCCGAGACAGTTCATTTTTTTTTCTCAGCCTTTCCAGCTTGGAGGAGAGATATGGGGTCTTATTGACCCCATAGCTCTCCTTAACCAGTTGCTGACCGCCCGCCGTCAAGCGGCGGCAATTTGGCTCGTTATTGCGAAACTCTGCCACTTGATGGCGGTCACGAGAATGAGTATCACTGTGTTCCGGCGGACTCGATGTCCACCGGTTACCTGTGATCACCGCCCCGGAGCGGCAGAACGGGGGTCCGTGTATATAAACATGTATCTCCGTTCTGACAGAGGGGGAAGGGATGTGATCATAGGCTCCCTGTGTATGGGAGCCGTAACCACTCCCCTCCCCCAGCCACCCCAGCCCCCATACAGTTAGAACATGCTGTGGGACACACAGTTAACCCCTTAGAGCGCCCCCTGCAGGTTAACCCCTTCACTGCCAATGGCATTTACAGAGTAATCAATGCATTTTCATAGCAATGATCGCTGTATAAATGCCAATGGTCCCAAAAAAGTGTCAAAATGGTCTGACATGTCCGCTGCAATATCGCAGTCCCAATAAAAAAAAAATGCAGATCGCCATTACTAGTAAAATAACCCCATAAATTAATTCTCATCATTCGTAAACGCGGCAACTTTTGCGCAAACCAAACGCAGATTGCGATTTTTTTTTACCAAAAATATGGCGAAGAATATAAATCGGCCAAAACCAATGAAAAAAAATGTTTTTTTATATTTTTTTTGGACATGTATTATAGCAAAAATAAGAAATATTATTTTTCTTGCAAAATTGTCGCTAGTCATTTGTTTATAGCGGATCAGAAATGACGCAGAGGTGATCAAATACCACCAAAAGAAAGCTCTATTTGTGGGGAAAAAAGGACGCAAATTTAATTTGGGTACAACGACGCACGACCGCTCAATTGTCAGTTAAAGCGACGCAGTGCCGAATCGCAAAAAGTGCTCTGGTCCTAAACTAGTTAATCCTTCAGGGGCTGAAGTGGAAAAAGAGTACCTGTCACGCACTATTCCCATTACAAAGGATGTTTACATTCCTTGCAATAGGAATAAAAGCGATCAATTTTTGTAAAGAGACAGTGTAAAAATAAAAAAATAGGTTAAAATAAACAATAATTAAAAAAAAAAAAAAGTAAAGTGCCCCCGTCACCACAAGCTCGCGCACAGAAGCGAACACATACGTAAGTCACGCCGCTATATGTAAATGACGTTCAAACCACATGTGAGGTATCGCCGCGAACGTTAGAACGAGAGCAATTATTTTAGAGCTAGACCTCCTCTGTAAAGGCTCGTACACACACGATGTGAATTTCGGACGGGAGTTTTCGTTCGACAGCCTGTCGTCCGAAATTCTTACCGTTAGTATGCTCCTTTCGACAGCTGATTTTGATTTTTCGTCAGACAAATGCTGGATGTGCAGGCTAGAAATTTTTTTTTCGTACAATGCAACATCCGATTTTCGTTCCGTTAGTATGGTTTTTTTAAAAAAAAAATTGTACGACCGAGACTACGCATGCTCAGAAACAAAAAGATGCAAGAATATTCATAACATTACGCCACTTCTGATGTTGAGTTTGGTCGTACAAAAATGTTTGTATTGTTAGTACGCTCTTCACTTTCAACATGAGACAAGCATCCAACAAAAAATGGACGTTCTGTCATCTGAAAATTGGACCGTGTGTACGAGCTTATAGTGTAAACATGTAACCTTTAAAAATTTTTAAAGCGTCAGCTATGGGGATTTTTAAACACTGAAGTTTGACGCCATTCCAAGAGTGTGCGCAACTTCGAAGCGTGATATGTTAGGTATCTATCTACTCGACGTAACATCCTCTTTCACATTATGCAAATAATTGGGCTAACTTTACTGTTTTCTTATTTTTTAATACATGAAACTTATTTTAAAAAAAAAATACGCGTTCGAAAAATGACTGCGCAACTACTGTACAAGATAAAAGTTGCAATGACCGCCTTTTTTCCCCTAGGGTCTTTGCTAAAAAAATATATATAATGTTTGGGGGTTTCTGGGTAATATTCTAGTAAAAAAAAAATGATGATTTTTACATGTAAGAGCGTCAGAATTGGCCCGGGAAGCAAGTGGTTAAAGTTCATGTGTGTGCAAAGGCAGGCGTCCCAATACTTTGACAATATAGTGTTTGTAAAATTAAAAAGTTTATTTGTGTACTTCAATTTTATTTTACTCTACTTCCTGGTATTCAGATACACTGTGGATGTAGCCAGTGCTTCACAGCCTTTCTCCTGGGAAAGCTATGTCACCAGTGCCTTCCAGGGAGATCTTGCTTTGGAAACTGAAAACTCAGGTGGTGGAGGGGAGACATTTTTATCATAAAGTGCATGCGCAAGACCTGGCACAGACGTCTACAGTGGAAGGTATGTGAAGCAGTGATAAAAGTGCTCGAATCAAAAGCAGATATTCATCCGATTTTACATAAAAAAATAATAACATATCTGCTTTTAATTCACGTACCTTTATCACAGTTTCACATATTATTGTATTTTTTGTTTTTTAAAATGAGGGATTATCATTCATGCATATTTGTCTATTTTTGCTACATTGCTTCTTGAATTAGCGCACCATTTTTTATTATTATATTTAGGCCCGGTTCACACAGAGGCGGCTTGCGATCTGACTTGAGTCTCCTCAAGTCGCTCCAGGTCACTTGACACAAGAAATCCTATTGAAGTGAATGGGAGCCCTTTTTATGTACACTACTGAAGTCGCTCCGACTTCAAGGCGACTTCAGAAGAGATTCCTGTACTACTTGGAGGCGACTTCTATCCGACTTGTGCCCATAGTATTCAATGGAAGTCGCCTCCAAGTCGGTTCCCCCATCTAAACACAAGCGACTTCACAGTAAAAAGAATAGAATTTATTTAGGGCAACCCCCTTCCTCCGTTCTCTGATTGGCCACAGCAAAGTCTCCTGGCATGAAGTCGTGTTGTAAGTCGCCTCAAGTCGCGCTATAAGTGGCCTCAAGAAGAGCTATAAGTTGCCCAAAGTCGCGCTGAAGTTGCTTTCAAAATGCCTAGCAAAGTCGCCCCGCAAGTCGGATCACCCCTGTGTGAATCGGCCCTGACACAAATACACAGGGCATCCCATGATGGGAATTGTGTCTTTAGATTGAGGGGCAACAGATGCATAAATACAGATTGCGGAGAATAGCCAGCCAGGAATAAAGCTACAGAAGACGTCAAACAGAATGTAAGAGGGCAAATCTAGCCATTTATAGACCAAGCCCAATACAACACAATAGAGCTTAGTCTATTAAAGAATTGTTAAAAAAACAACATACTTCACCGGGATCACCAGGTGAAACTAAAGGAAAAACCTTAAGAAAAGAAAACGATTACAGCCACCACACCTAAGAATTGGTAAGCTGCAATATAATACATTTTGTTTTTGGGTTTAATACCACTTTAAGCTAAGGTGACCAGATTTTTAAAATGAAATCCGGGGACATATTTTATTTTTACTAGTAATGACGGCAATCAGCGACTTATAGCGGGACTGCGATATTGCGGCGGAAAAATCGGACTCTAAGTGACACTTTGTTGGAACCAGTGACACTAATAAAGTGATCAGTGCTAAAAATATACACTGTCACTGTACTAATGACACTGGCGGGGAAGGGGTTAACATCTAGGGCAATCAAAGGGTTAAATGTGTGCCTAACAAGTGTTTTCTCACTGTGGGGGAGGTTGCTTTTACTAAGGGAAGGCACAGATCCCTGTCCCAGCAGCCATGTTATGTGACACACTGGGGCTAATTCACTATATTGCGAATATGCGATTGCGCAACGCCTAAAAATAACGCCCATTTAAGGCAATTAGCATATCAGCTGGGCGCTCATGCGAACGCAAAATCATGTTATTTCCGCGAATATGCCTTCTTAATCGGCATATTTGGGAATAGCTGATGTCAATTGGGCTTGAACTTGCAGAATCCATTGAAGGTTTGTATGAACATGATTTGCTTGAAAAAGTGTATGGGAACTACTGCAGCAAAATGGAAAACATAAAGCTGAGTACAATGCAAGGTGTGGTGATGACATCTGTAGGATCCGAACCTGAGCTGTAACCTTTGAAGGTATCAAAAGAAACCACTACACTATAGAGTTGACCACAACCAGCCATAGAAAATACATTTACTAATCTTATATTCTGTTAATTCTCTACAAACTAACTGCTGGCACGTTAACTAGTGTGTGATTATTCCAATTCTACACCATATTATTGAATATGTACATACCATTGCATGCATTGAAAGAGTTCATAGTATGGTAACAAACTGATAGGCATTGGCTAATTGGCAAATATACTACAAGATAGCGTCACTGTCCACCACCTATAACTGGCCACTACAGCAAGGAGCTATGGAGAGGCATCTACAAACAAAAAACACAGAATTCCAAGCTCAACTTACCGACCAGTCTGTCACCAAACAAATTCACCTGTCTAACAGTAGCGTTTAAAAGGCAGGGGATTGGTTACACACATTTGCAAGTGTATGCGTAAGCTGCAGGCCCCATCAAGGCTCCCTGTATACTGCAGACCTAACTCTCCACTGTGAAGCCTTTTATACAGAGTTAGTTCTGCAGTATACAGGGAGCCTTGATGGGGCCTGCAGCTTACGCATACACTTGCAAATGTGTGTAACCAATCCCCTGCCTTTTAAACGCTACTGTTAGACAGGTGAATTCGTTTGGTGACAGACTGGTTGGTAAGTTGAGCTTGGAATTCTGTGTTTTTTGTTTGTAGATGCCTCTCCATAGCTCCTTGCTGTAGTGGCCAGTTATAGGTGGTGGACAGTGACGCTGTCTTGTATTGTAACTTTGGGCGCACACCAGCACCGCAGCCGCCATTGGGCCACGGCTGGGTGTCTGGTCCTGTACCTTTAAGGAGGGATGGGCTCCTCCAGTCACCTGTCCTCCATCTATCCATTAAATTGTATGTGCTTCCACTGTGAAGCCTCTTATACAGAGTTAGGTCTGCAGTATACAGGGAGCCTTGGCGGGGCCTGCAGCTTACGCATACACTTGCAAATGTGTGTAACCAATCCCCTGCCTTTTAAACGCTACTGTTAGACAGGTGAATTTGTTTGGTGACAGACTGGTCGGTAAGTTGAGCTTGGAATTCTGTGTTTTTTGTTAATTGGTAAATATGCCTTCACATATTTTCAGAATATAATGCTGAGTACAATGCAAGGTGTAGTGATGACAGCTGTAGGATCTGAACCTGTAGCTGTAACCTTTGGAGGTATCAGAAGAAACCACTACACTATAGAGTTGACCACAACCAGCCATAGAAAATACATTTACTGATCTTGTATTCTGTTAATTCTCTACAAACCAACTACTGGCACGTTAACTAGTGTGTGATTATTCCAATTCCACACCATAATATTATTGAATATGTACATACCATTGCATGCATTTAAAGAATTCATAGTATGGAATCAATCAAACTGATGTGCATTGGCTAATTGGTAAAAATGCGTTGGCATATTTTCAGCATCTAATGCTGAGTACAATGCAAGCTTTCAGAAGCTGGTACAATCCATACCATTGAACTACTCTGTGGGGTAGATAGCCTTGTTTAAATGTATCATGTAGGCTTGCTGATACCATACAAATCATTGTACCAGCCAAAATTTGAACATTCAGATTTGTTTGACATTCATGTCAGCTGGGATTACTACTGATCTGTGATTAGCTGAGACTATTCACATGGTACAGGTTGTTGAGATAAGCTCAAGTACCATGTGATAGCTGGGGCTCCATCCCAGCTCACCAATCCAGGTAACCAAGCTGATATTAAAGTGGTGCCTCAGCCCCCCACCACAGAAAATGTACAAGTCAGCAGCTACACATCCTGCAACTGCTGACTTTAATTATTAGGACACAGTTCGGGAAGCTAGTGATGTTGGCACCCCAGCCCATGTTTCCATTGGCTCTCAAATGCTGTTGCCTCCATTGCCAATTCCCTACTGCGCGTGCACAAAGGGCACTGTGCTTTCTGAATGGCCTGGAAGCAGGGAAGCAGGAGGGGTGACAAATTTCTGCCATACCTCGCTGCAGTGAGGTCTGTCGGAAGTGGGGACAGGTAAATGTCCAAAACAGGTACCCCCCCCCCCGAAAAGGTGACAAATGTGGCATCAGAAGGGGGAGGAAAGAGATAAGCAGAGCTTCCACTTTTGGGTGGATATCTAAGGCCCCTTTTCACACTTGTGCAACTTGTCCTGCGACTTGGGACTGCAAAGTCGCCTGTCAAGTTGGACCCCGCAATTTCTAATGAGTAGCATTCATAGCTGTCTGACTTCAAGTGGCATCAACTTCAAACTAGTCTCTGAACTACTTTGGTTCGAGTTTGATTTGACTTGAGGTCCCTAGACCTCAAGATTACACAGGCATTACTTCAAGTCACATCAAAGTTGCATGACTTTCAAGTCACACAAGTGAGAATGGGGCCTAAGTCAAAGGTGTTATCCTGAAAGTAATGCAGTTTGCCCACGACATTGTCCCAACTTCAGGGAATGCCTGAGTAATATTGAGAGCTAGGAACCTCAAGTCACACCAAAGTAATACAGGGACTACTTTGAAGTTGGTGCCACTTGAAGTAGCACAGATATGAATAGTTTCAGGAAAAGTCAGCCAAGTGTAAAATATATGTATATATATATATATATAACAGCAGCTCTCTCATTTATATATATACACACACACACACACTCCTTACTGATTTACATCAGCAGAACACATGCAGGAAGTGTAATGTGCCTGTAACCAGGAATTGATGTGTGCGCATGGGCATGAAGCAGGGCTGCCATCAGGGGGGTACAGGCAGTACTGTTGTAAGCGGCCCCAGTGTCTCAAGGGCCCTTACAACAAAGACTTTAGCAGTCTTTAACATTTGAGTCTATGGGAGGGGGGCACCGTTCTCCTGATCCATAGGCGATAAAAATACCAAACTTTAGTCACATAGAGAGCACCCCCTGTGCAACAACTGGGCCAGGTTTGGGACCTCCATCACCTATGGTTTGGCACAAGGTCTTATTGCAAGCATTGGGTGAGGCTGTGCTACCTGTGCACTGTTAACCCCTTGGATCCCACGCTAGCATGCATTGCACTCTTCACTTGAATGAGTCATGCTTAGCAGGCTACACCCGGTAAGTGTGACAGGGTGTATAATTCCTACTGCGACTGCAACATGTGTACACCCCTGGCCAGTGGGCCGATGTGGTGGAATGGCCCAGTGGGAAGGCCCTGGGGAATGTTGGTGGTCAGAAGGAGGGGCCCAGGTCTAAAGCTGTGTAAGGGGCCCCAAAATTTCTGATGGCTTCCCTGGCAGGAAGTGAATGTGTGGTGATCCCACATGAACACATAAATTAACCCCATCCCTACCAAATATAGCTACCGCATCCTCCCCCACACAGTGTAAGCACAAGTATATTTCCTACACTTACCCGTCAAATGAGTAGCACCTCCTCTTTGCTAAACTGGGACCTCGCTATATCCAACTATATAGAGATCCTGACCAGCAAAGGCACATTCGGGTGAAGACAATGACATTACCAGGTCAGAGGACAAAGCCACACTTGCTTGCGAATATTTGATCGCAATCACAATTTTTTTTTTAGTAATAGGCATGTGAATGACAAAGACAAAGGCTCAGTTTGAGACGTACAACACTGTCTATCCACCAGCTAAATTCATTATGAGTGCTGGTTCACACTTCACTTCGCAAATCCACTGCAGGTTCCTGCATCGCATTTCACACTGCCATGTGTGACCTGCTGGGAGTGTCAATATATTGTTAATGACGCCCCCATTTCAGCTCACATATCACAGTGTAAACTTGCAGTTTGGACATTAATCGGATCGCATGGGTGTGAACACCCATGCAATCCAATTCTGGTGCAGACCAAAAAAAAAAAAAGTTCCTGTGCGAGTTTTGTCCGAATGCGATGCAAATTCAGCCATACTATCTGTATGGCTGAAATCGCATCACATGGACAGCGCATGTGGCTTGTACTGCGGTGTGAATCAGACGCAATCTTGCACAGTGCAGCAGTGTGAAACGGCACCTACCTGCAATTCTCCAGACCTGTTAAATGAAAAGACTCCACTTAAACAACCTTTATCATTTACTTGCAGGTGTGCTGACAGTGGCGGCTGGTGTATGAGGGGCGCTTGGGCCCGCCTCCCCACCGGCTAAAAAGAAAAAAAAAGTCAGCTCGGCCCCCCTGCAGTGTGATTGAATGCGGTGGCCTGGGGCGGGTCACTGTGGCGGTGGACGTGACTCCCGCTCCCATGGAGACCCTGGCGGTGACCGACCGACTGATGGGGACACAGCCGCTCTCCGCATGCCGATCTCTGCAGACTGACAGCCCGCCTCTCCGCATGCCAAACTTTGCAACACTCCTGCCTGTCTATTAGATGGGGTAAGTACGGGACTTGTCCCGACTTCGGGGGGGTCATCTCTGCAAAAGTGCCCCCACCTTTGTCACTGGCTGCAAAAGTGCCCCCACCTGTGTCACTGGCTGCAAAAGTGCCCCCAACTGTGATACTGGCTGCAAAAGTGCCCCCACCTGTGTCACTGGCTGCAAAAGTGCCCCAACCTGTGATACTGGCTGCAAAAGTGCCCCAACCTGTGATACTGGCTGCAAAAGTGCCCCCACCTGTGATACTGGCTGCAAAAGTGTTACCACCTGTATCACTGGCTGCAAAAGTGTCCCCAACTTTGTTACTGGCTGCAAAAGTGCCCCCGCCTGTGTTATTGGCTGCAAAAGTGCCCCCGCCTGTGTTATTGGCTGCAGAAGTGCCCCCGCCTGTGTTATTGGCTGCAAAAGTGCCCCCACTGCTGATACTGGCTGCAAAAGTGCCCCCACCTGTGATACTGGCTGCAAAAGTGCCCCCACCTGTGTTATTGGCTGCAAAAGTGCCCCCACCCGTGTCACTGGCTGCAAAAGTGCCCCCACCTGTGTCACTGGCTGCAAAAGTACCCCTACCTGTGATACTGGCTGCAAAAGTGCCCCCACCTGTGTTAGTGGCTGGAAAAGTTCCCCCATCTGTGATACTGGCTGCAAAAGTGCTTACATCTGTGTGATTGGCTGTAAAGTGCCCCCACCTGTGTTATTGGCTGCAATTTACCCCCACCTGTGATACTGGCTGCAATTTACCCCCACCTGTGTTATTGGCTGCAATTTACCCCACCTGTGATATTGGCTGCAATTTACCCCCACCTGTGATGTTGGCTGCAATTTACCCCCACCTGTGATGCTGAGCTGTATACTGTGTCCTGTGATGCTGAGCTGTATACTGTGTCCTGTGATGCTGAGCTCTATACTGTGTCCTGTGATGCTGAGCTGTATACTGTGTCCTGTGATGCTGAGCTGTATACTGTGTCCTGTGATGCTGAGCTGTATACTGTGTCCTGTGATGCTGAGCTGTATACTGTGTCTTGTGATGCTGAGCTGTGTACTCCTGACACAATATGTGGAATACAGGGGACGGAGTGGGTGGATTATATAAGGGGTGGGGCTTATTAGAAGTAGGAGGGGGCCAAAAATGAAGGGCGGGGCCTGGCACCCCCCCATCCTAAAACTTCACCAGCCACCACTGTGTGCTGAAGAGATTAGGTTTTTTAAATCCACGATTACACCTTCTCATAATTTCTCATTAGCAAGACAGTTCACTTCTCCAAACCCAGCTCCCCCCAAAACAAATTAAAGAAAAAAATAGGTCAAGAATTTACATTTATTTGCACAGCAGCAACAATTATCTACATTCATTTAGTGGCATTAGTATATTAGGTGGTACATTTAGACAAACATTTAGCAATTAGGATCTAAGGGCCCTGCTCATAGGAGCTTACAATCTAAAAAATTTCCAAGCCTTATAGTGGACACAGCTTTAATTTCAGTGTATAGCAGGCTACACATTTCATAGTACAACTACTCTCAACAGACACCAAACGCCAACAAATGTTTAGCTGCAGGATTATACAAAAATACCAAAAATTTTTGAAAAAAATTCTTAAAAAAAAAACCGAAATATTAAAAAGACACATATTCAAACAATAACACCCACCACCCCACATTCCACACACATACATTGGTGACGGTTCTGCTGGAAGATGCATTTCTATGTACATGATTAAGTAATGAGATCAAAGAGTAGAAGGTCAGCAGATGCTCCCAAACCATAAATGCATGGTCAGACAGCAACAATACACAACATTGACAGCAAAGCCACACTTTTGATGGACAAAATGCACAAGCATTCCAACTAACAGGCCAAGTGGGGCGTTTGTCATTATGCACAATATCAGCCCTACTCCCCCAAAAACCACAGAAAATAACACGGCCTCTTCGCAGGGCAAACCAACCCCTCTACTGCAGTCATTTATATAATATAGGTTGTATTGTTAGCACACCGACACACCCAATGGAAGTACGCGCCCACCAGTGTCATTCAATCTGTCTCTTCATGTCTGCCTAAGTGATTGCACCTGATAAACAAGAACACTTACTATTTGCAAATGTGTTAGCCCACACAATATTGTCAAAACGCCTGCCTTTACACACACATGAACTCTAATGGCATCCCAGCCTTAGTCCGTAGTGTTCAATATTGAGTTGGCTCACCCTTTCCAGCTATAACAGCTTCAACTCTTCTGGGAAGGCTGTCCACAAGGTTAAGGAGTGTGTCTATGGGAATGTTTGACCATTCTTCCCAAAGTATTTTTGTGAGGTCAGGCACTGATGTTGGATGAGAAGGCCTGGCTCACAGTCTCCACTCTAATTCATCCCAAAGGTGTTCTATCGGGTTGAGGTCAGGACTCTGTACAGGCCAGTGAAGTTCCTCCACCCCAAACTCGCTCATCCATGTCTTTATGGACCTTGCTTTGTGCACTGGCCAAAATCAGGAGGGGGGATTATGGTGTGGGGTTGTTTTTCAGGGGTTGTTCTTTCACACTTGTGCGACTTGAAATTTGTGCGATTTTACCGCGATTTGCAGTAATTTTTTGCTGCGATTTTGATGTGACTTGAAGCAATAGCTGTGTGATCCTGAGGTCTATGGACCTCAAGTCGCATTAAAGTTGGACCAAAGTAGTGCAGGGACTACTTTGAAGTCACACAGATATGAATGGTACTCATTGAAAATCATGGGGAACGACTCGTTATGTGACTTTGCATTCCCAGGTCGCAGGACAAGTTGCACAAGTGTGAAAGGGGCCTGAAGATGATTTCCAATGAGCACCATTCATATCTATGCGACTTCAAAGTAGTCCCTGAACTACTTTGGTCCAACTTTGAAGCAACTTGAGGCCGATAGACCTCAGAATTACACATCAAAATCACGGCAAAAAAATCACAGCAAAAAATTGCTGAAAATCGCGGTAAAGTCATGCGACTTTCATGTCGCACAAGTGTGAAAGCGGCCTTAGCCCAGGTTCATATAGGTGCGATGCAGGAACCAGCACAATTTCAGCACCGGTTCCTGCATCGCACCTCTCCCACAGGCAGTTCACACTGCCTTCTGTGAACCGCCTTGGGTGTCAGTACAATATTAATGACACCCCCAGATTGGTTTATAGATTGCTGTGCTAACTGTGGATTCCGATAGGAATCGGATCGCATTAGTGAGAACACCCATGCGATCCAATTCTGGTGCGGGAAAAAAAAGGTCCCTGCACTGCTATAGCTGCAAAGGGTCAGCTAAATCAAATTTGAACCCTACAGACTAAGACTGGGATGCTATTACAGTTCATGTGTGTATAAAGACAAGTGTCCCAATAGTTTTGGCAATATCGCAGATTGTGCAACATTTGCAATGGTGGTGGAACCCTCGTCCACATAAATGCTACATTTATATAAAACTTGGAGAAGGACATGAGCTATGTTTAACAACACAAGAAGAGCTGGCAGCCTTTCTACAGGATGTGGCATCTTTGGGATTTGAACCTATGAACCCCTGGTTCGCTCCGCAGAAGTGCTAAGCCCTTAGCCACATTCATGGAGCATACATTGCTGTGATGTCAAACAGTCCTAAGTCCCAGGGGTGCAATAAATAAACCAATGCAGATGTACTGTGGAAGGCTGGATAACCATTGAACAACCTGTTTCTGGCATATGCTATCTGTTTTGAAGATTTGTTATGGCTCAGTACTGTGAGCACTCTGCTATAGAACATCTCTCATTTTGGGGCAATTGGCTTGGTAAGCAGCTGCAATTATTGCTGGATGGGAAATGTTAAGGCAGATTATAGTCCTTGCCCATAGAAAACATGTGATACAATTTGCAATAGTGGTGGAACCCTCCTACACATAAATACTGCATTTAGACATAATTTTGTTAAGGACATGCATTATGAGAACAGAAAACCTCTCTACATGAAGTGACATGCTTGGGATGCAAACCCAGAACTTCTATGTTGCTAGGTAGAAGCATTAAGCCGTTAGCCACCAGTCTGCCAAGTGTGCAACCCTCCTACACATAAATACATATATACTGCATTTCTTTGGACATATAGGTGGTGGAATTACATTAGTCTGGAGTTTATTCTGTGCTATTAGGTGGTGCTTGGAGTGTAGAACAGTGATGTTATTGCAACAGCAATGATATTGTTTGTGGTTTGTGAAGATACCTGTGTGAATTTGGGAATATATTTTTGTGAGATGGACAGCAACAAGCGAGAGACAGAGAAAAAAATATTTTACCAAAACATGAGAAGATTACGCATTTTAACATTCTTAAAAACAAATTTGATTATAAAATAACAACATTGTTGCTAGGACAATTTGTTTGAGAGAAAGATACATTTCATCTCAACATGAAAAAGATTTCTTTAGGGAAGCTACAATTGTACCATTAGAATCAATGGCTGAAACTTGCATTGGGCTATATAGTGCGAATTTGCCTTCTCAAGAAGGCATTATAGCAAGTGCAAATTTGCGAACTTACTATAGCGCCCTCTAAAAAAGGCATAGGAGTTAAAATGAGAGAATTTTCTTGTCTGAGCATGCTCAGTTGTGCTGATGAATAGACAGGAAAAAAGGGGGAATTTGGCTCTTTTCAGACTTTCAATGATATTTCAGGTCATACATCACTTTTTTAAACAATTTAAAAGCAGATCAGATCGTCATTAAACAAGATACTACATTTTTAAGAACCATTAAGGTGATCATATCATGCCCTAAACATTATTTCCATGTTCAATTCCCTTGCTTCTACCACGACTAGTTTTTTAGTCAGTCACTGTTGCCTGGGTGCTATAGTGAATTTGATTCTGGGAGTATTTTCTCCCTCAGGGCTTTAGTGAATTCCATTTTCGTGCTAATTAGCGCAAATTTGCGATTCTCAGTGTTAAAAATTGTGCAAACGCAGAATCGCGCTAAAGTAAATGACACCCACTTTGGCAGTGCAATGCCAGCCAGAGCCACGAGAGAGTGTCTGTTGCCTGTGAGTTATGATACCATCCATTATGCCAGAGAGACAGACACAGTGCAATGTAGTCTATTCACAGACACCCCCAAAGCACACCTGTGTTGAAGCCTTGAAGGCACTGGCAGCCCCACGATCGGATTCACTTCCCCTCTGTGCCTGCTGCTGGACACTATCAGCTGAGCTCAGCTGCCTTCTCTGCCTGTCACCACCACTGCCCGCCTCACAGCCTCTCTTCGGGCCCCGGCTACTACTGGGTGGGGAGTAGAGCTGAGCAGAGGAAGATTACTCCGCTGGGGAAGGCAAGGAGATAAGCAGGCAGGCAGCTGGCCGGGACCTGAGCCAAGGCAGAAGAACATGCGAGCGGGAATTGCACCCCCCTAAGCTAGTAGGAGCAGCAGAGTGGGGGTGTGTAATTCAGAATTTTCTTTTAATTCTGCACTGACTGTCTTTGAAATGGCTTGGGCCCGTTTAAATCCAATCAGGGAACAAAACCGGGGACAGATTTGGTCCGGGGACAGTGTCCTCAATCCGGGAACTGTCCCCTGAAACCGGGGATGTCTGGTCACCCTACTTTAAAAGTACATACTCATGTTCCTACTGCTGCAATACGAACATGCCAAAGCTGTCATCCCACCCCCCCTTAACCCATGAGAAAACATTTTTACAGAAAGGTTAACATGTAAGGGCTTCCAGAGTGCTAGGAACTGCTACTGGTTTTTATTTCCCCAAACTGCATCCTAGTATTTTGGCCAGGAGCTTCTCTAACAATTGCACAATTTTGCATAATTTCCTGCTCTGTAATATTGACTTTTTTGGACCCCTGCTCAGATTCTCAGTGGCTATAAGCCTAGCTACACATCTATGCGGCTGCACTTGATGCATTTTTCAGGCATGTTTTGCAGTGCGTTTTGCATTTTGAAATCCTTGTTTTCCATGCGTTTTTGCATGCAGTTTTCATGCATTTTGCGCTTTACGTATTTTTTCTCTTTAAACACACTGTAAACGCACTATATATAGCTGGTTGCTAAGCAGGGGGCCGGGAAGCCGGCTGCCGCGTCTTTAACAGCCGATGAGTCATCAGCTGTCAGCGGGGTTCCCCGTGAGTGCTCCCTCCCCTCCTGGACCATACCAGGCTGCATGCACTCAACATGGGGGGATGGGAGCTTTTTAAGGGGGCATCTTGCCCCCATGTTGATACAGACAAGGGCCTCTTTCTGACAACCCTGGCCGGTGATTGTCAGGGTCTGCGGGCAGGGGCTTATCGGAATCTGGAAGCCCCCCCTTCAAGAAGGGGGGCTTCAAGAAGGGGGCCCCCAGAGCCCCCATAAAGCACCCATCCCCCAGGGCATGCGGTCTGGTATGGTTCAGGAGGAGGGACCACTCGTTCGTCCCCTCCCTTTCCTGACCTGCCGGGCTGCATGCTCGGATAAGGGTTATGTATAGATTTGGGGGGACCCCATGCCATTTTTTAAAAAATGTTGGCGTGAGGGAGTCCCCTCCGAATCCATACTAGACCCAAAGGGCCTGGTATGGACCTCGGGGGACCCCACACCGATTTTTTTTGCCAGCAATTTTTTTTCTTAACATTCAGTTGTCAGGAACCCCACTGAGAGCTGATGACTCATCGGTTGTTACGGATGCGGCAGCCAGCTTCCCGGGCCCCTGCTTTGCAATCAGCTATATACAGTGTTAAAATAAAAGCCACAAAACACATCATAAATTGCATCACAAACGCAACACTTGCATTTCTGGGGTGATTCCATTGAAGTCTATTGCACACAAAGCATGGAAAAAAGTCCCTGACCCTTTCCAAAAACACACCGGCCGCAAAACGCATAGATATGAACTTGTACCAGAGGAAACCATGTTACATGGAGTACGTTTCTGCAAAATGCACTAAAAAATGCATAGGTGTGAACGTAGGTTTAGAGAACTTTCAGTTCAAAAATTGTGAACTTTGAAGAAGTTCGCCTGAACCACAACTCATTGACCTTTTGATGAATGCTTCATCGCTAGTTGTGACTTTTTTGGGGTGGAGGCAGACTTCCTCATAGACAGCAGTGATTGTCCCTGCAGCAGTGGAGAGATGCTGAGACTGGTACTGTGGACCAGCTACAGTATTCTATTTACAACAGTAAGACACTTACATTTAAACTTCTTGCTTAAAGAGGTAGTAAAGTCCACTTTGTGATTTTTACCTACTGATAAGTTTATATTAAAGCTTACCTGTAGGTAAAATGAATATCGATTTATGATATTTGCTCTTTTGGCAGCCGGGGAGGTCACCGGCACATGCGCTCTGAAGGTACGGCACGGGTATTCCCCCATTCAAGCTGCCAGAGCCCACGAACCTGGAAGGAAGACCGAGTGAAGATGAAAGCTGTGACAGCGCACCACTGGAGGGCTTCGTTCTAAGGTAAGTATTTCATAAGGTGCTAGTATGCGATGCATACTAGCTCATTATGCCATTGCTTTGCAGGGGATTTTTTTTAATTTCAAATGGCGTGGTTTATTATCGCTTTGAATTAAATTATTATATTCATTTTATTACCCTTATATTAACAAAATTAAGTAATTTTATAGACTTTTTTCAAACTCCAATTGGACTTTAACTATTCCTCCAATCTTCACAGGAACTATACAGTAGCTGTTTTTGACACAAGGAGGAAAAAATACCTTTCCTGACAGACTCCATGGCAGCATACGTATGGGTTAACCCCGCATCCTCTCCACTCCTATAAATTTGGGCTCAGAGCCAGAGGCTGTGTTCCTTTTTTGTCCTCCTCCTGAAGACCAGAATGATTGAAGTCTTACCTAGGACAAAGTGTCCACAATCGAGGCCTGGTTGTTTGGCAAGCTGTGTCCCGGAAGACGTGTGGCGATAGATGCGGTCCCATGTAAATCCCCAGCAGTCCTCAGCGGTGAGTGGGGTGAAGAGGGGTGATGGATGCGGTGCCATGTAAAATCTCCAGCAGCCCCAGCTATGAGCGGGGTGGAGAAGGGTGATGGATGCGGTCCCATGTAAATCCCTGGCAGTCCCCAGCTGTGAGTGGGGTGATGGATGCGGCACCATGTGTAATCTCCAGCAACCCCCAGCTATGAGCGGGGTGGAGAAGAATGATGGATGCGGTGCCATGAAGAGTTCAAGCCTGACCATTGGCAGGCAAAGCAGCAGTACGACCTAATAGCCTAGCTAAGAGCAGATGGCTATAAACACCCTGAGCCCATGCAGCAACAGCATCTTCTGTATCCAGGTGTAATCGTGGGGCATGCCGTGTGCAGTGATGTATACCTTTCTATTGCATACTCCATGGCAGCAGTTTGCGCATTTATCTGTTTGTCTGTTTTTTACCTGGCTTTAATGTCTTCCGGCCTGTGGCGGCTGGAGCGCACCTGCATTCCAAGTCACCGCTCTCTCTTCCGGCCTAGTGTCCCTGAGTTACTCCTGCCCAGGGACTCAGCGCATGTGTGTTGTGGGCAGCAGTGGCATCATTGCAAATGGAGAAATTCAATCAATGGTCAGTACTGTTGATATTGGGATTTTCTCTGTGGACAGCTTGCAGCAGTTTCCAAATGCTGTGTGCAATCATAACAGGTATATGCTCTGCAATACAACCTTGTGTGCTGTCTTGGTGTGATTGTATCATCTGTCAGGGCCGATCCTAGGGTCCCAGGCGCCTGGGTGCAGAAAATCTTCTGGCGCCCCCACATGGGCGTGGTCATCTTGCTAACTCCTCCCCTTTGCAAATGTTTCTATGGCAACAAGCCCACTTCTCCACGTATATGTATGTGACGTTTTACCACTGTTACTACGGTGCTTTGGCGCTGCTATTCAGGCGGCAGCAGGGCGCGCTTAACCCCCCAGAAGGAGTTAACAAGGGGTAAAAACGCCCGTGCTGCAGCACTTATCATTGTCACCATTTTGCAGTGTATGTATATGCACCTCTTCACCCGAACAACGGTATCTTTGTAAACGTTTCCCCTCCTCAATCGTTCTACTGGTGCGGGTACACCCCCGCGGTCTTCTAAAAGACGTGGGTCCGCGGACCCTGGGATCCTAGCCGGGACTGTCTACTATGTTAGTGTGGTTCTGTCGTGTGTTCCAACATAACGTCTCGTATATGGACAATACTAACGTGTGTCGTAAACCTTTGACGACGTTCGACAGGTGTCTCTTTTAGGGTTATAGTTGTCATGACTGGTAACTAACTTAAAGAGGTAAACGTTACTACGGTGACGACGGGTGT
>BLSH010037532.1:616756-627531 GCA_018402905.1 Glandirana rugosa
TGCAGAGCTTGATCTGCAACTCAAAGCAGCGGTATGTGAAATCTCTAATTTCTGCTATCTGTCCTCAGAGCAACAGCACAGACAGCAGTAGTAAAGTAATCTATCTCAGGATGCAGGATCAGGTCTTAAAATGTCTCAAATCTGTCCCTCATGCAGTCAGCTACCTTTCCCTACACTAACCCAAGGAGCATGTGACTGCAGCACTGTGACTCCAGCTTATAAAGAGGCTGGGTCACATGATGCACCGGCCAATCACAGCCATGCCATTAGTAGGCATGGCTGTAATGGCTTCTAAGGGCAAACCAGTGAAACGCTTGTTGATTGGCTGCCCTGCAGCTTCTCAACACGTGGAGTAAAATAGCAGAACCCCGGACCGAACCCGAACGATTTTTGAAATGTCCGGGTCCGGGTCCGTGCCACGGACACCCGAAAGTTCGGTACGGACCCGAACGTTACAGTCCGGGTTCGCTCAACACTACTCAATGACAATATTGGATCATGCGCCGGTAACTATCTCCCTCCAGGTTGCCCCCCCGCAAAGTCTTGGACGTGGCGCTTAAACGACAACGTCCTGGATGATGTGGTCGCATTAAAAACAGTGTCTGAAAGGATCTTACAATACTTTGCGGAGAATGACACAGGGGAAGTGAGTTTGGGCTCGGTCTGGGAGGGCCATAAGGCAGTGATCCGGGGGGAGCTGATTTCTCAGGGACACAGGCTTAAGAAGGCACGGGATGGGGACCTACAAGACCTCCTGGCCAAGATTCGCCAAACCGAGCTGACGCATAAACGTTGGGTCACACCGGTGCTGACAGCGAAACTCCAATCCCTTAAACAGAATCTGGCGGACATGCTGGAGGGACGGATCAGGGCCAAGCTAAGACACATAGCGCACAAATTCTACGAGTATGGCAATAAATGTGGCAGATTGCTGGCTCGGGCACTCCGGCGTCAGAGGGTACAGGGACACGTCCACAACCTTAATACCCCCACCGGTGTGACGCAGGTACACTCCTCAAAAATAGCACAGACATTCAGAGATTACTATGCCCAGCTTTATCCCCTACCAGGCACACTACCGGGAGCCACTGACACCCAGAGACTTGCCACCATTCAAGCCTATTTAGAGGAGGCGCAGGCTCCACAGCTGGATGGTCAGAGCAGCACAGGCCTGGAGGCATTGACTACTGTATCTGAGATACTAACGGTCATAAAAGACCTGCCCAAGGGGAAAAGCCCAGGACCGGATGGGTTCACTAACTCATATTACACCAAATTTCAGGCGATGCTCGCAGGCCCCCTCTGTAAATACTTTAATTCACTGGCCGCCGGGACAGCTATGCCCAGGGAGGCGTTACTTGCCCACATAATGGTGATCCACAAGGAGGGAAAGGACCCGACCGCGCCCAGTAGCTATAGACCGATTTCCCTTTTGAACTCGGACATAAAAATATTAGCAAGAATTCTAGCTAATCGTATAAAACCAATCATGCCCACGTTGATACACCCTGACCATACGGAGTTTATAACAGGCAGAGAAGCAAGAGACAACTCTAATAGGGCTATGCAGCTCATACACTGGGTGGAACAACAGGTTTCCCAGTCCCCCTGTCTCCTGCTGTCTACTGACGCCGAAAAGACGTTTGACAGGGTGGACTGGGTATACCTGCGAGAGGTCCTGACTCGGGCAGGGTTAGGACCTAATATGCTAGCGTGGATCTTCTTCTTGTACAGCGCCCCTGCGGCGAGAGTGAAGGTGAATGGGGTGCTGTCAGACCCCTTCTCCATTCACAATGGGATGCGACAGGGGTGCCCACTGTCCCCCCTGCTTTTCGCCCTTACTCTCAAACCACTCCTTAACAGAATATGCTTTAACACAGACAACAGAGGCCTCAAGGTCGGACTGACAGAACACAAATTGTCCGCCTATGCCGACGACGTCCTGTGCTATGTCTCTGATCCCCTGATGTCCCTCCCTAGCCTTATGGCAGAACTCCAGCAGTTTCGCCAGATCGCGAATTTCAAAATGAACTACTCCAAATCGGAGATATTGCCGCTCAGAATCCCGGAAGCTTTACGTACACAGCTGCAGGCGTCACACTCATTTACCTGGTGCATAACCTCTATAAAGTATCTGGGTATTAAACTCCCCCCGATGCTCCCAACTATACCAATATAACTATGCCCCACTATTGAAGTTACTCCGAACCGACCTACAACAGTGGAATCGGGATACAATCACCTGGATGGGCCGAGTCAGTGTCCTGAAGATGAATGTGTTGCCCCGCATTCTCTTCCATTTACAAATGGTACCAATTGTGCTGCCCCGGGCCTTCTTCTCGGCCCTCAACAGTCTGTTCATACGATTTGTTTGGGGAGGCAGGAGCCCCCGACTGGCCTTACGTACTCTACAGGGCCCAAAGCGACAGGGAGGGTTGGGGGTTCTGATCATTCTTAGGTACTACGAAGCAATAGTGCTACAACGCATCCTAGACTGGCATCACAACATAACTGCTAAAATATGGGTCCCACTTGAAAAATTCCTAGCGGGTAGGAACTTGGCCCACGCCCCATGGCTCCCTAGAGCCGGCAGGGGACTTTCCGACTAGGTATCCCCAACGACCACTCATGCCCTGACCTTATGGGATGCCATGAATAAGCAGGAAGGGTTGGCACCATCGACCTCTCCACTGACCCCGCTCGAGGGCTTCCCTTGGTTTGCCCCAGGTGAACACCCTACATATTTTAGGACATGGACGAGAGACGGGGAGGTGCGGTGTGGTCGTTTTCTGGGTGCGCAGGGCTTGCTCCCCCTAAACCAGCTAGGTTCACTATAGGGAACGTATATGATGGATGACTGGCGCTACAGACAACTCCAGCATTTTGTCCAAAGACTGACCCGACCAGTTCGCGCACCAGAAACGGCCACCCCATTTGAGAAACTTTGTCTCGCAGAGGCACCCACCCCTCATGCTATCTTTGTGCTCTACAACTTATTGCAATCCCAAGGCAGAGAGGGAAAACCACCCTATATCAGGGATTGGGAGAGAGACCTACAGCTGGATAATCTTTACCTCCTTACCCACTCGAGCATGGTGGACACAAAAATGCAAGAAAATTGTTACAAAATGCTCACACGGTGGTATAGAGTCCCTACAAGTCTCGTGGCGATCTATCCGGCTGCTTCCGCTTCCTGTTGGAGGGGATGCGGGCAGAGAGGCACTTTCCTCCACATCTGGTGGGAATGTCCCGTGATTCAGCCATACTAGCAAGAGATCAGGGCACAGATTAAAGCCATACTGGACATACAGATCCCTGATTCCCCGCTAAATTTTCTATTGCACATCCCCACCATCCCTCTCAGCCATTACCGCAAATCCATAGTACCACATCTGCTTAACGCGGCCAGGCGGTTAATTCCAGTCTTTTGGAAAGAGACCCAAGTGCCGAGCTGAACAGAATGGACCAATTTAGTGAATAAAATAATGGCAGCAGAGGAGTGGATGGCAAGGTGCAAGGACCGCTATGACAAATTTTATAATGCCTGGGCCACGTGGATAGCTCACACCAGGAAGGACGCACAAGGCCCCAGCCAAAACCCATGACCAAGTATGATAGGAATAATGCTAAGACCCCACCGGGGAGTTTATCACAGGTGCAGCCCTAACCCTTGGCAGTTCCAAGGAAAAGACCGAAGATAACCCGATAGGAGACCCCAATATGCAGTACGGAATGGTGTACTGAAAAGTATATGAAGCTATAGAAGGAGACATGGTGTACATTTCTTTGTGATTGTTTTATTATTATTGTTCCCCTATTCTTTTCTCCTATTTTTCTCCTCCCTCTGTGCTCTTTCACCCCCCCATTTCCTTTTCTCAATCTCCTGTATAAAAATTTTTGTTTTTGGTGTTTTGAAGCAGTGTCACTTCGGCTGAAGCTACTTGCCATGCACATGTGCCAGGTGACTCGGTATGACATGGAGTTTAATGTTATATAATGTTATATTATCGCTTAAATTTGTGACATGTACCATGAAAAGGTAAATAAAGATTACATAAAAAAAAAAACATTTGGCTGCACCATTCCTATTTTGTATTTCTTGTCCCTCTTCATTGGAATGTATGCAGCACTTTTTAACTACACATAAATATGATAAATAATCAAGAAGTAATACACAGTCTATGGATGGAAATTGGCCACAGCCTTTTATTATTTGGGAGAAACTCAGTGAAGCTAATACATTATATTAACCACTTCAGCCCCGGAAGGATTTCCCACGTTAGGACCAGAGCACTTTTTGCGATTCGGCACTGCGTCGCTTTAACTGACAATTTGCGTCCTTTTTTTCCCACAAATAGAGCTTCTTTTGGTGGTATTTGATCACCTCTGTGTCATTTCTGATCACCGCTATAAACAAAATATGAGCGGCAATTTTGCAACAAATAAAAAACAATATTTCTTACTTTTTGCTAAAATACAAATCCTAAAAAAAATAAAAAAACAAATTTATTCATCGGTTTTGGCTGATTTTATATTCTTCCTCATATTTTTGGTAAAAAAAATCGCAATCAGCATTTATTGATTGGTTTGCGCAAAAGTTGCTGCGTTTACAAACCATGAGAATTAATTTCTACCGTTTTTACAACAAATTTTTTTTTCACTAGTAATGACGCGATCTGTGATTTTCATCGGGACTGCGATATTGGGTCGGACATTTTTGACACTTTTTTGGGACCAATGACATTTATACTGCAATGAGAAATTTAAACATCCCCTGATTACTGTATAAATGTCATTGGCAGTGAAGGGGTTAACCTGCAGGGGGAGATCTAGGGGTTAACTGTGTTCCCTAGCCGTGATCTAACTGTGAGGGGGCTGGGCTACCATGGGCATAAGAGATCTAACTGATTCTAGTGACAGGGATCAGTAGATCTCTTACATGGCCACTGACAGAGCGGGGAACCGCCGTGTTTACATCAGAGGTTCTCCGTTCTTCCTCTCTGCTATGCAATCACGGCTCGCCAGTGGAGATTGAGTCCGCCCGAGCCACGGCCACACTCCTGCAGTGTGCAGCGGACACGAAAGCGTGCCACCAATGCCCACGCGAGCCACCGTTTATAAACGGCGATTCGCGGGACAGCACCACATTGCAGCAATAAATGTACGCAAACTGGTTAAAGTGATGAAAATTTTTTTTTTTTTAAATAACAAACATGTTATTCTTACCTGGTCTGTGCAGTGGTTTTGCCCAGAGCGGCTCCAATCTTCCTTTTCTCAGGTGCCCCGCTGGCACTCCTGGCCCCTCCCTCCTACCAAGTGCCCCCATAGCATGCAACTTGCTATAGGGGCACCCGAGCAGGCTCTCTCCTGAGCCACTACTCAGCCCTGTCCCCACTGTCTCCTCAATGGCGTACTTGCTGTGATTGATAGTAGCGGGAGCCAATGAGGAGAAAGAGGCCTGGGAGAGCTGCTGCTCTCATGCACATCGTGGATCGAGATGGGGCTCGGGGAAGTATGGGGGGCTGCACACAGAAGTTTTTTTACTTTGACGCATAGAATGCATGAAGTTAAAAAACCTGGAGCCTTTACAACCACTTTAACTTTGATAAACAGTGCCATAAATGAAATCAACCATAACCGACTTTGTAAAACTAACATGGCTGCTCTGAAAATTCGCCAAAGCATATATTCATGAAATCACACATCCTGAAATTTATCAAACTGCATGAGACTTTTAGTAATTTGCCAAGACCTTACCATAATATGCCATATTTAAAAACCTGAAGGGAAACAGCCAGAGACATATGAAAGTATCGGAAACCACACTTTTAAATCAATGTGGCACAGACAAGTGCATTTATTTTAATTTTTTTAAATTTTTACATTAGTATGGTAGCTGTTTAATGTGGAAGTCTAACTTGCTCAAGTACAAATAATGAATATAAGTGGTCAAACATCAGAAACCCACCCAGATATAAAAGACCTTGGCAAAAAAAAGGGGGAGCTATACTCAGGCGTAGTAGGTGGCTAATGGAATTACGAAGGGTTTTGGCTCGCCCCTCCCGTGTAAGCAGCATTTCTTCCTAAATTCCCTTACATACAATGGTGGTGTTAACTCAACACCCTGTCACATGCACTACCACCTATGGCTTTTATTGGTGGTGCATGATGCCATAACAATTTACTACTTTTTTCTTATTGTTGCATCAAAAGATGTCTATATAAGGGGTGTTGATTCAGAGGTATTTTCAAATTGTGCATTATATTGTTTTTATTGCCAGCAATTAGTTTCTATATGTATGTAAAATACAAGTTTTAGAATTTATTGAATAAAAAGTATGATTTTCATTTTTTAATGTTGTCTTTTGACTATATTTGGCCATTTTTGGATTTATATTAACAAGGGACATCATGCCTTGGTCACTCATCAATCCAACAAATTCTTGTATTATTGTTGCATTAGAAAAAGTAACATTACTTTTGCTAATATTGAACACTTTGGCCTCTTGTTTTCCCTACATTCAAATAAATTTAGAGAAGCTATAAAGACATGGATGAGCGAGTTTGGGATGGAGGAACTTGACTGGCCTGCACAGAGTCCTAACCTCAACCCAATAGAACACTTTTGGGATTAATTAGAGCCGACACTGTGAGCCAGGCCTTCTTGTCCCCACTTGGGTCCAGTAGGTCCTACCCACAACTGTACCCTAATTACAGGATAGCATTGCATGGTATGTGGTCTATACACCTTGGTTGATGCAAATCTGTTTTTTCATAGTTACGTGTGAATGCTACAGCTCTTCCACCATCAGTAACGGAAACTTCTTATAATAAGAAATAATATGTATACATATTAAAATTTAAATTACTGTATGTGCATTTATATTACCATGGAAGCACATGTATTTGATCTTATAATTATATATCAGTAATTTTGCCTAACGTATACTGCAAACCCATTTAATTAACTGCATCTATAATTAGTGCAATCTGATTGCAATTTTCCCCTCACTTATGCTACATATTGCTTTGGAAACTCTTGAAGATTTTACGCTGGAATTTTAATGAGATATTTTAGTTATTATTTGTACCATGCACAAATTCTGACGTGCACACTGTAGCCTAGAATAATCTTGATGATTTTACTTAAATACTAATTCTAGGCATGGTATATTTTTACATAGTAACATTGGTCCAGTTTGGACCATCCTAACTATGTACTATACCAAGACGTTTAGGTTTTAAAACGGATGGACTTTATAGGCATACTTAACAGGTGGTATCACAAAAAATGTTTTATTTATAACAAATGCATGGACAAACAGTTATATAAAAACATATACACAAGTGAATGTGATTAAAACATACATTTCAAGGATCTGCTGTCTATCCAGAGTCTGATCTGACTCAATGGATGCGACTGGTCGGCCTGACAAAAACAACCTGAGTAAGGTAAGAGACCCAATATAATAACATACAAGATAACTAGGTAGGTTGAGTAGAGCAGTCAGAATCTGCACCTACCTATAACATGTTTAGAAGATTGTATGAATAAGGTAAATACTTGTAAACAAGGTCATTTTAGTCCTAGGGATCTTGGTTGCTGTTAATCTGTACATACAATGCAAAGAGATAAAAAAAGGGAGTAAAAAATGATGGGGATTAGGCATTGTCAAAATAGCCATGCTTCTAAAGAGAAAGATATTGACTCCAATTAAAGCAATGTTGAACCCCAACAGAATTGTGGCACTCACCTGGATAGGTCATGTGTTAAGGTATCCAATGGATTTATAGGGGTTTTAAAATATAACCCTATTGAGTATATAGACTCAGAAATATCTTGATAGTACTAGTACAATCAGAATATGTTCAGGATCCAGCATTCACCCCATTTCTTGGTCTGACCATGCACCCATAACTCTCACAATTGACCTTCAACCTGCCCAACAATCCTGTCATTGAAAGCTTAATGAGTTTTTCTAAGATTTGGGAGGCACACAAAGCTGTAATTTGTGGACATTGTATTGCTCTAGCCACTGCCTTTAAAAAGAAAACTAAGGCCAAATGACGACTACCTGCAGATAGACTTATAAAATTGGAATGCAAACTTTAAAAATCTCCCTCGCTATCCCTTCTTAAAGAAACTGTCAAAACCAGGACAGGACAGAGCAGAGGTTAGCTACAGTACTTGCATACCATCCCAAGCTGCTCAATTGTAATCTCTAGCTTCCTGGCTTACCTTACACTCCTAACCATTGGACTGATATAGATAAGCTCTATCTGCTCTACTGTGACCAATGGCACTCCTTTATACTCTATGGCAACAAACTAAAAGGCAACACGCCTTCTAGTGCCTCTTTGGCCATTTCTTTTCTTTTAACCCTGTTGTTCCAGATAGCCTAACCTCAAAAATGTCTCATACTTCTTCCATTTTGGTCATCTAGTGAATGCTACTTCACACTAGGTTCTGACATGTCAAAAGAATGGAATATCTTACTGAAACCATCAAAGACACTGTCAAAAAATCAAACAAGGTTTGGTAACTAAGGCATACTATAGAAAATCCTCCTTGAACACTCTTAAAGCTCCTCATTGACTTATTTTTCTATTTAGATGGTGGCCGCAAGAGGCTCAGGTCCCGGATGGGGGTTTTCACCCCTCTTCTTTCTAATCTTAATTCTTCTTTTCTCTTTCTTTCTTATATATTTGTTCTTTTATCATTAAAAGTAACTAAAACAAGAACATTGGTGAATTATGTCAGCTGCTTTTAATAGCCATACGCATACTGAATGCATCTCTTCTACAGTGCTGACTACCGTAGACCACTTGATTCTACTGGTCAGGTTGTATTAAAGCTCTTATTTATGCTTCATATTCTGTTGTATCTCACGCGTGCTTGACTCACATTAACAATTGCTTACTGTAGTTAATTGGCAGATGATGGTATGGTTACAAGGGAGAGTCCAGAGGGTGGGTATAAACGGGGAGTACTCGGAATGGTCCAGTGTGGAAAGTGGGGTCCCCCAGGGATCTGTCCTAGGACCAATCCTATTCAATCTATTCATAAACGATCTGGAGGATGGGGTTAATAGCTCAATCTCAATATTTGCAGATGACACCAAGCTAAGCAGGGCAATCATTTCTCCACAGGATGTGGAAACCTTACAAGAAGATCTGAACAAATTAAAGGGGTGGGCAGACAAGTGGTAAATGAGGTTTAATGTAGAAAAATGTAAAATAATGCATTTGGGTACCAAGAATATGAATGCAAACTACTCACTAGGGGGAGAGCCTCTGGGGGACCTAGGGGTCCTAGTAGAGAACAGGCTCAGCAATGGCATGCAATGCCAAGCTGCGGCAAACAAAGCCAATAGAATATTGGCATGCATCAAAAAGGGGATAAACTCCAGGGATAAATCAATAATTCTCCCCGTCTACAAGTCTCTGGTGAGGCCGCACCTGGAGTATGTTGTCCAGTTCTGGGCTCCAGTCCTCAGGAAGGATGTCCTGGAACTAGAAAGGGTTCAGGGAAGGGCAACAAAGCTAATTAAGGGACCGAAGGACCTTAGTTTTAAGGAAAGATTACGGGAACTGAACTTGTTCTCTCTGGAGAAGAGACGTTTGAGAGGGGATATGATTTCAATGTACAAATACTGTACTGGTGACCCCACAATAGGAACAAAACTATTCAGCGCAAGGGAGCACACAAAGACACGCAGCCATTTATTAAAAAGGGGGGAAAGGCGGTTTAACCTTAAGCTGCGTAGAGGGTTCTTTACGGTAAGAGCAGTAAGGATGTGGAATTCTCTTCCACAA
Source organism: Glandirana rugosa (assembly GCA_018402905.1). Taxonomy (NCBI): domain Eukaryota; kingdom Metazoa; phylum Chordata; class Amphibia; order Anura; family Ranidae; genus Glandirana; species Glandirana rugosa. Next base: position 626,573 of record BLSH010037532.1, read on the forward strand.
ACAGTGGAAGCATAGATAATTAACAGCTGGGAGCATAGATAATTTCAAAAAACTATTAGATGGGCACCTAAGAGACCACAACATTAAGGGATATACAATGTAATACTGACATAAAAACACACACATAACTTTGGACTAACTATGTAACTATGTCCTGTATATTGCAAGGAGTGTGAATTGTCTTTCTTTAGGATGCACTGTGTGATACTTGGCTTCTGTATTTGGGAATTATTGTGATTCTTTTTCTTTTAAATAATAAAATAAAAAGACTTCCATCCCAAGACGTACACATAGTGAGCTAAATCCTCTCTTTCCTTTAATCTAGTGTGGATCAGCGTTTGGCCTTGTGTACCATCAAGGGTCAAGTTTCATTCCTGGCCATTCTTTTCAAAGACCACTTGCTTCCCAAGTATTGGTGAAAGCATTTATGCAGGGTGTTGCTCACATTGTTCCCCCTGTATGCTCCCTTTCGATTTCATGGTTTTATCAGTTCTTCAGAAACCTCCCCTCAAGCCTATAAGGGATATCCCTTCTTCCTTATCCAATGATAAGGTTGTCTTGCAACCTAAGGCTTCCTTTTTTCGCAAGATGGTTTACTCATTCCACCGTAGACAAGACATTTTTCTTCTTTATTATCTGCTCAAAAAATTGCTGGGAGTTTTTTCTGCACTACCTGGATGAATTATTTGCTGGGGGAATCTACTTCTCAACTGCGTCCTCTTTTGGACTATTGGATTAACTCTGTCATTCATGAGCGCCCCCTTAAGCCTAGTAACCGGGGCCGAATGTCTGGCGGCATCGGTCGGTGTACTGTAGTCGGTCCGACAGAAGATGGCCATTCGCATGACTGAAAAAGGTCTGCTGATTGGCTTCCGATCAGCACTTTTAGCTAATGGCTGAGAGCGCTGAGCGGAGTGTTCTGTGGGGGGGGGGGGGGGCATGCGAGAGTCGGTAATCGA
>BLSH010037532.1:632726-644867 GCA_018402905.1 Glandirana rugosa
AGGGAACACCTTCATGCCTTCTAGGAGCAGAATTTTCACATCTAATTTCCTAACGACCTATTACACTTTTGAAGGCCCTGGAGCACCAGGACAATGGAATTACCCACAAAATGACCCCATTTTGGAAAGCAAACACCCCAACATATAATCTATGAGGCATTATAAGTCTTTTGAATGGTTCATTTTTTTCCACAAGTCTTTGAAAAACGTGGAAAGAAAATGAAAACGCTTTTATTTTTACACAAAGTGCTCAATTTATAAGATATTTCTAACACATAGCATGTACATAGCAAAAATTACCCCCCAAAATATATTCTGCTACTCATCCTGAGTATGGTGATACCACATGTGTGAGACCTTCACACAGCCTGGCCACACAGAGAGGTCCAACATGCAGGGAGCACCGTCAGGCGTTCTAGAAGCATAAATTACACATATGATTTCCTAACCACCTATTACACTTTTGAAGGCCCTGCAGCACCAGGACAGTAGAATTACCCACAAAATGACCCCATTTTGGAAAGCAAACATCCCAACGTATATTCTATGAGGCATTATGAGTCTTTTGTACGGTTCATTTTTTTCCACAAGTCTTCGAAAATGAAAACTTTTTTTTCACAAAGTGGTCAATTTATATGGTATTTCGAACACATAGCATGTATATAGCAAAAATAACCCCCCAAAATATATTCTGCTACTCGTCCCAAGTATGGCGATACCACATGTGTGAGACTTTTTCACACCCTGGCCACATAGAGGGGTCCAACATGCAGGGAACGCCGTCAGGCATTCTAGGAGCAGGAATTTGACATCTAATTTCCTAACGACCTATTACACTTTTGAAGGCCCTGGAGCACCAGGACAATGGAATTACCCACAAAATGACCCCATTTTGGAAAGCAAACACCCCAACATATAATCTATGAGGCATTATAAGTCTTTTGAATGGTTCATTTTTTTCCACAAGTCTTTGAAAAACGTGGAAAGAAAATGAAAACGCTTTTATTTTTACACAAAGTGGTCAATTTATAAGATATTTCTAACACATAGCATGTACATAGCAAAAATTACCCCCCAAAATATATTCTGCTAATCATCCTGAGTATGGTGATACCACATGTGTGAGACCTTCACACAGCCTGGCCACACAGAGAGGTCCAACATGCAGGGAGCACCGTCAGGCATTCTAGAAGCATAAATTACACATATGATTTCCTAACCACCTATTAAACTTTTGAAGGCCCTGCAGCACCAGGACAATAGAATTACCCACAAAATGACCCCATTTTGGAAAGCAAACATCCCAACGTATATTCTATGAGGCATTATGAGTCTTTTGTACGGTTCATTTTTTTCCACAAGTCTTCGAAAATGAAAACGTTTTTTTTTTCACAAAGTGGTCAATTTATATGGTTTTTCGAACACATAGTATGTATATAGCAAAAATAACCCCCCAAAATATATTCTGCTACTCATCCCAAGTATGGCAATACCACATGTGTGAGACTTTTTCACACCCTGGCCGCATAGAGGGGTCCAACATGCAGGGAACGCCATCAGGCATTCTAGGAGCAGGAATTTGACATCTAATTTCCTAACGACCTATTACACGTTTTGAAAGACCTGGAGCACCAGGACAATGGAATTACCCACAAAATGACCCCATTTTGGAAAGCAAACACCCCAACGTATATTCTATGAGGCATTATAAGTCTTTTGAATGGTTAATTTTTTTCCACGTCTTCGAAAAACATGGAAGGAAAATGAAAACACTTTTATTTTTACACAAAGTGGTCAATTTATAAGATATTTCTAACACATAGCATGTACATAGCAAAAATTAACCCCCAATATATATTCTGCTACTCATCCCGAGTATGGCGATGCCACGTGTATGAGACTTTTTCACACCCTGGCCACATACAGAGTCCGAACATGCAGGGAGCACTGTCAGGTGTTCCAGGAGCATAAATTACACATAAAATTTAATTCATAGATATATCACACTTTTGAAGGCCCTGGAGAACCAGGACAGTGGAATTACCCCCAAAATGACCCCATTTTGGAAAGCAAACACCCGAGGTATATTCTATGAGGCATGGGCTGCAGATAGGTATTGGATACTTTGATGGGCTGGAGACAGGTACTCTGATAATCTGATAGACTGCTAAAAGGTACTTGGGTACTCTGATGGGCTGCAGATAGGTACTCGGGTAATCTGAAGGGCAGGTGACAGGTACTCGGGTACTCTGATGAGCTGCTGACAGGTACTTGGGTACTTTGATGGATTGGTGACAGGCACTCGGGTACTCTGATGGGCTGGTGACAGGTACTCGGGTACTTTGATGGGCAGGTGACAGGTACTTTGATGGGTTGGTGACAGATACTCAGGTACTTTGATGGGTTGGTGATGGGTATTTGGGTACTTTGATGGGTTGATGACAGGTGCTCGGGTACTCTGATGGGCTGGTGACAAGTACTCGGGTACTCTGATGCCCCGATCGTCATGTGGTGGTGCACCACCACATTATGGGTGTCAGGTCCGAGCATTCCTAGATGAACAGTTTCCTGGAAAGTGGATTAATCATCGTGGGCCAGCTGAATGGCCCCCAAGGTCTCCCAATCTGACCCCCTTAGACTTTTATCTTTGGGGTCATCTGAAGGCAATTGTCTATGCTGTGAAGATACGAGATGTGCAGCACCTGAAACTACGGATACTGGAAGCCTGTGCTAGCATTTCTCCTGCGGTGTTGCTATCAGTGTGTGAAGAGTGGGAGAAGAGGGTTGCATTGACAATCCAACACAATGGGCAGTACATTGAACACATTTTATAAGTGGTCAGAAACTTGTAAATAACTCATGAAAGAATAAAGTTACATTAAAACCAAGCACACCATTGTTTTTCTTGTGAAATTCCCAATAAGTTTGATGTGTCACATGACCCTCTTCCTATTGAAAAAACAAAAGTTGGATTCAAAATGGCCGACTTCAAAATGGCTGCCATGGTCACCACCCATCTTGAAAAGTTTCCCCCCTCACATATACTAATGTGCCACAAACAGGAAGTTAATATCACCAACCATTCCCATTTTTTTAAGGTGTATCCATATAAATGGCCCACCCTGTACTACAGGAACTGTGGATGGAGTGACCTTGTCCCTTTGTACCTACAAAGTTCCTGTGTAGTCAGGCCCATTACATCATGGTGAGGAGTGATGCAGGACATTCAGCCTACTAGGAGGTAAGTCCCACTGAATACCAATAACTTGGAGTCTTTTATTAGCCCACTGACACCAATACAGGGGAGTCTATGTATTGGTTCATTGACACAAATTCAAGGGGAGTCTTTTATTAGCCCACTGGCACTAATACAGGAGGGGGGGGGTTCTGTTATTAGCTTTTTTGACACAAATGCAAGGTGAATCTCTTAGATGCCCATTAACACTAGTGCATTAGGGCTCATGGATACTTTTGGTATTTTTAATACTGCTGGCACTTTGAGAGATTGTGTGTATATATTATGTTTTCTATATTATTAATTTTTTTTTTCATGGGGCTCTTGCTCGGGTCAGCTGAGACCTGATCCAGACCCCCATGCAACCATGCAGCAAGAGAGTGATCTATTGCTGCAGGGGGATACTGAACAGAGCTGCAGCAGCAGTGTCCCAGCTTTTGTATTAAGAAGAATTACCATGATGTCACTCCTGATGCCACTACAGTTCTGATGTAAACACAATAGGGAAGCGATTGTGTTTGCATTGATCTGCTACAAGTGGTCCTATTGATTCCTATAAGATTCCTGGAATGCAGCTGGGTCCCAGAGACAATGTAACTCGTGCATGTTTGTGCAGCTGTTATATCAGAAGTTGTCATCCAGTGGGGAAGATAAGCATTGTGGGACCTGGGAGATGCTGTGGAGAAGATGGCAGTACTGGCAGACAAAGTGGTGAAGGACAGCTTTAACGGATATGATGAGCACAGTTTGATTGGGAATTGGGCTTTGAAAGCTTATTTGGTTTGAACTCAACATGATAAGTAGTTGTACTAAATAGGGTACTTCATAAAATAAGAATGGAAGTTGTTATTATATTGCTGCACATAACTATATATATATAAATATATATATATATATAAAACTATATGTGGGTAATCATAGGCAACACTATTGTAATAGTTTGTGACTGGTATTTTATTGGAATGTTTCTAAAATAAGCTGATGAATCAGAAAATATTTATGGATATCTGTCTGAGATTTAGTCCAATCTGCCTTGGATTTTGGACTTAAAGTGTAACTAAACCCACAAAGGTAAAATCAGTCTGTATATGCAGTAAAGCATGCTTGCTATACTCACTGTGGAACCTAAGGGGTTAATCCTCTGCATTGTGTAAAAAGGCTGTTTGATCCTGTATGCACAGATCCTCCCCTTCTTTCATTGTCTCCAAAACATGTCCACATGAGACAGAGATACTGGAGTCAAGCTGCACATGTTTAGTTTGGTGTGTATTGCAAGAGAGTTTTTTTTTTCTTGGGAAGGTACATGTGATCACCACAGGGCCAATTAGCACTGTCTAGACAGAGGGTCAGGGGCCCTGCATTCTGATAGGACCGCCAGTGCAGTATGAAAACTCCTCCTATAAGCTTTAACTAGGCACTGGTAGAAGTCACAAGGCTGTTTATATTGCTGGTGAGCAGTTTATATTTACTAAAATAATTGCATTCATTATTATTATTATTATACAGGATTTATATAGCGCCAACAGTTTGTGCAGCGCTTTACAATACAGTATAAAGAGAGACAATACAGCAACAGTACAATTCAATACAAGAGGTTTAGAGGGGCCCTGCTCCTGCGAGCTTACAATCTAAGACGGAGGGGCTTGTGAAACAAAAGGTAGGGACTTCAATTTTCTGTGTACTGTGGGAGACCAGATATAGTGAATGAAGGGTCCTGGGTTTAGAAAAACAGATTGATTTTTATTATTCAGCAGGCATGGCTGACAGCTAGCTGCTGACAGGCATTTAAAATGCTTACTGAAAAAAAGAGCTTACCAAATGCTTACTATATGTTCCAGTAAACACATGGATATTTGCTAGCTTTGATAACAACATGATACCAAAGGCCCATGTGAACTAGCTTGAAGAGTGGCTGTCTTATCCACATCCATCCAGACTCTTGACAGTTAGAAGAGAAGTATGGGATTCTTTTTTTCCCCCATTAATACTTACCTAGGTGGATGCGGAATCGGTCCCCCGGTGCCTATACACTGAGAACCGAGCGATCGAACACCGCCGGTCGCTCAGTTTTCACAGCTCCGTGAGCAGAGAGCTGCAGACTGTCAGCCACAGGTCTCTGCTCATCTCCCTCCAAGCTCATTGGAGTGCTGAGCTGTGGAGGGACGGAGTGGGCCATCTCAGGCTTTCAGTGGCTCGCTGGGAGGCTGAGATGGGTGTCAGTCCAGACACCGGTCGGATCCAGACTCCGTGGTCAGGATGACTGGACGGACATCCGTGACGTCAGCAGAGAGCAGACTTCAGTCACTCTCTGCTGAAAACGGGTCACAGGAGTGTGTAGCGATGCCCTGACCTCCAAAGGCCTAAAGGTGACCTCCAGAGTCAGGGACAGCTGACATTCCTCCTCAAGGTGCAGGTTACTAGGCATGGTGGGTGTAGTGCAAGGTGGAATGATTGGGAGCCACTCACTTTTGAAATTAACAAAAAGAGATTTATTATCTCTTAACAAGAACTGGAGGAGAGAGGGTTAGGCCAGGACACCCTTAGGCAAATGCAATGTGCAAACAGGCAGACTCTGCAGGCAAAAATATAAATAGGCTGACAACGATACAGAAAAAGGGCCTTTAAGCTGAATGCAGCAACCTGTATTTTTGTAGCAAATGCTGTCTCCTATAGCAACACTTCACTTTCAATCCTTCACTGTAGACCTGCACACAACTCACAGTGTCTTGCTGTAGATCTTCGCTCACATCTCACAGTATCCCACTGTAGATCACTCAAGCTTCACCCACGCTATCCTGCTGGGTCCCTGACTTGACTCACAGCTACCCGTGGTACTTATCTTCAAGGTGCACCCACGCCTCCTGCTGGGTTCCCGGATGAGACTACTGAAGCTTTCCCACCTCTTCACCGTCCCTGACTAGTGAAAGGGCTGCTCTGGTACTTCTTCAGACCTCTATCCTCTCTACACCTGCCTCTTGTAACAGAAGTGGTCCTCTCTTTGTGGCAACTGCTTCTCCTTTACCGCTGGCACAGATTCGATTCTCCCTCAGGCAGAATCTCCTTAACTCAGCTAGGCCTGCGACTCAAAGCCTAATTCACTGCTGCTGCTTGGATTCCTGGATAGGCCTCGGTCAGGTCTCATTCTAATGAAAGAAGCAGCAATGCCACCTTGTGACAGAAGAGAGGGACTACACACCAGACTCAGGCTTAAGGCAAAAATCAGTGGATCCACTACCAATTAGCCGGGCTAGTTACCACCTAGCACAACTAAATTTGTTAGTAGCCCTGTTTAGGACCAGGGTGCTACAAGTGCAAAACCATTTTCACTCCTGTGATCCATAGGAAAAGCCTTTATCCTTCTCCTTTATAGTTTGTCAGACGTTTAGTATCCTCTTGTAGCTAAGCGCCCCCTTGGGGGTGGCTGAATATTGTGGTTCACCTGCTCACAACTGCCCTCAATCACTCTCCTGCTGGCATCTGGAGTCAGAAAACAGGCTTGTTCATTGTTTGTGTTTTTTTATTAGGGAATTTGAACTTCGATGGGGTAGGGATGATCATGGAATGCCCAGAGACCAGCAGTTCTTTACATGGGACCTCTATATACACTCAGTATATACTGAAAATAAATGTACCAGTAAATTTAACAGGCCTCCGGACCACCCTTTGTGGGTATGGGGTTGAGGTTCCCCTTGTGTAGTAAGTTAGTTTGTTGGTGCTAGTTAGCCATGATGGACTACAACTCCCAGCCCATCTACACACTGTCCATGACACCAGGTCCCAGTCTCCTCCTGCACCTCTTCCAGACTGTCTTCCTCCCAATATGCTTGTGCATATCCACTTTCCTGGGCTGTGCCACTCACCGACCACTGGTGGACTTCTCCTGGAGACCTCTCTGAAGTACACTTCTCCCGCTGTCCTTTGCTTGCTGTTTTATGTGCCTCCTCCAGAATCTCCAACCTTTGGATACACCCGAGCCCCAAAGCGAGGTCACCCCCCCAGACTGGAAGCTCCCTCCAGGTCTCAACAGCCTCAGTACCTCGTCTCCATCTCCATCTGGGCAGACCACAGTATTTAAGGAGGCCTGCCCCCTGCTAATCCAGGTTGGGGATTGGTCAGGTCTCCTTAACATACATCAGAAAGCCTCACCTCCTCTTCCCACCCCCTTTTCCAGAACTTTTCTGAAGAAGAAGGGAGGGTAACCAAGGGGTGTTTCTATCTGCAATCTCCAGTCTTCCCTGGCCACTCCCCTGCCCAGAATCAAAACAATCAGGTCAGGCCTGACTACATTTACCTACTCTAACACCAAAAAAACCTCCACTAGCACCTACTTAATGTAGAGTGTGCTACACTCTTTAGTTGAGAGTTGTCTTTAGATTGGGGTCCAATCATTTGCTAATTGCCTATACTGAACAGATAAATGAAGCTGCATCCATCCCTATTCAAGTGATATATGAGTACATAATAATAATGTGGGAATGTAAGCAGAAGCTCATATACACATCAGTTTGTATGGGCCCAGCAATTAGAAATGTCAGCTAACATATACTATAATATGTAATTGTGAATAATTTAATCTGCTCTTCAACAAAATGGTAGCATAGTATAGATTTTTTTTCAAATATAGTTTTATTAACACCCAGTAATAGTTTAGATTTTTATGTCATGTGGATAGAACTTTAATATGCACCCTTAATGATTTCCTGTCATAATTTTCAGTCTGTATTTTTCTCTGCTTCACAGTTGTGTGAACAGGGCTTACCATATATTGCTGGCGATAAACATAGAAGAGTCAGATGTTCAAGCACAGTGTGGCCATCTGATTGGCCTTTGATTCAGCTCTGGTTATGAACAGGCACAGTCAGGATGGATAAGCTATCCTGTTTAGGCTAGAGCAGGAGTAAGTACTGCTGATGTGCTTGCTTTAGACCAGTGGTTCTCAACCACAGGGCCTCAGGCTCCCTTGTACAGGGCCTCCAACCAGCTTCAGATATCCTAGCCTTCGAAGGGGCCTCCCAGCTCCTATAGTGCCCCTCAACCTTCCAGTGTGGACCACAGTGCCCTTCAGCTCCTACACTCTCCAAGCTCCCACAGTGCCCCCAACTGCTCATAGCACCCACCAGCCTCCAGCAGTAACCTAACAGACTACTGCAAGCCCTCCAGCCCCCCATAGTACCCCCAATCTTCAACAGTGTCCTACGCTACCCCCCACAGTGCCCCAAGCCCCTGCAGCATCATCCAGTCTCCTACAGTGCTCCTGCAAAATCACCAGCCTCCTGGAGAGATACCCAGTCCCTCCAGGGACCCCATCCCCCAAAGTATCCCCCATCCCCCTTTAGAAACCTTATCCCTTATACCAAGTCTGCTACAGAGTCCCTTAATCCTCTTCAGAACTCCAAATCTGTTCCACAGTGACACCCAACCCAATCAAGAGATTTCCAGAATTTCACAACATATTTTGCATTCCCATACATTTATTGTGTGAGCATTAACTTTTTTTTTTTTTTTTTGGGCCATAGAAGGTTTTGGAAGAATTTACCGGGCCCTGGTCTCAATAAGGTTGAGAGCCTCTGCTTTAGACTATCCTGTCACAGGCTTGTCACAGAGCAATAATTGCTATCTTGTTTTCTAACCCGTCCAATTGCTTTATCCACTGTCAGCCAGGAGCATCTGAAGCTGCCAAACAAACAGCATGATGAGGAGCTTGTTATCCCATGTCTTGGGATTCATGCAGACCCACTAGGACTGCAATAATAAAGGATTTCCAGTAATATCAGCATATTTTTCACTCGCACATAGGTGCAGCTAAATGTGCTGATCACTTCTGCATCCGGCAGATTGGATGGGACACATATAAACAGTATAGTAAGGAAACACAGTAAGGAAGAAAATAATTATAGCTGAAAAAAATATTAACTCTATAGCAAACTTGTTTCAGGTAGAACAGATGAAAATGCTGAATTTTAAAATGCATTTTTCTCGCTTTGAAGCGTGCACTGACATGCATACAATTTCCTATAAATATCTAAACCCTAAAAAAAAAAATTGCTAAAACATAAGGTGGTATTAAATCTGAAAACAAAAATGTTTTGTATTGCAGCTTACAGATCCTTAAAGGGTAACTCCACTTTTGTAGGAAAAAAAAATTAGCAAAAAAAAAAAAATATAGCGTATAGAACTGCAACTCAAGTCATATTATAATTTAATGTTATTAAAAATACCTTTCCTTTTCATTCTGCAGAGCTGTACTTTTCTGTAAAATGCAATATGGCTACCTGGAGGTGTTCTGTACCCAGATGGTGTTCAGAATGCCTCCTGAAAGTGTCATTTCCTGCTTGTGTAATTGGCTTACTGATTTCAACAGAATTCTGCACTACGATACTAGTTAGATTTTTGGCATCCCCTGCAACAAAAATATAATTTTTGGTGAGATATTCCCAAAGGGAAATCATGTGCAAAGGGATGCAGACCCAGCCAATTTCCTCATTAGAGCCCTGCACGTGCAGCAGCTGATTGATAATTGTAAAATCACTTTCAGACAGATTCTCTCTGCACATGGACGCAAACAAACAAAAAGCTATTTCTTCAGAATAACAAAATGTAGGAATCAGCAAAAAAGTTTGTTAACCACTTGCCAACCGTGCTGCAGCACAGCCGGCTAGTTCCGGGAGGCGGTCATATGACGGCCTCCCGTGATCACGCCCGCTGTGCACACTCTATGATAACAGTGTTCGGAGGACACTGCTGATCACAGATTGAAGTTGGTGATCCAGATTCACTCAGCAGATCCACTGCTGATCACAGATTGAAGTTGGTGATCCAGCCAATAACACACTTCTGATGACCATCAATGAAACACAAAGTGATGGGAAATCGAACATTTTACTGTTGTCTCCAAAACAAAGGTGATTGAATATCTTCCAATGGGGGCACCTATTTCTGGGACAACTGTCTAACAATGGAATTTCTCTCGCTTTGTATAGTCTTCCTCTCATTTTCTATTGCTTCTTGAGTACAGAAAGTAAAGAGACATCTCCTCAAAGGGACACGCCAAAAAAAAATAAACCGACAGAGGTTTTACTCTATCCAAAACAAGAAAAACTGTTCCGGCCGTACATACTGTACACTTTTAGATGATCCCGCACGTATTAAAGATGAACTCTGTGAATATGACAAACCTACCCTTGCAGTTGGCATCCTTCTTGCAAGGGTTAAATCCTTGTTTAGTTGAGTGATGAAGGGATACGGTGTATTACTTACCTTATTCCTGGCTCTGGCAGGCTCCAGAGCTGTACTCAAGCTCTGGGCTGTGGGTGTGTAGGCAGGTGCCTACATATTAATTTTGCTTTGTGGTACAAAGGGTTAATGTTTTAGGGGCTAACATTATGTGCCGTGGTGTGCATTCTCCTGCATTTGTCATTACTGTCTTTCTGGGAGATGATAAATGCAGAAGGAGGTGAGACACCATAATCAGGCAATCACGAGAAAAGAGCAGTGAGGACCATACATGTAATATGTGACCAGGACTGTATCTGTAGAGTTGAACCACAGCGACACCCTGGCATGGGTCGGAGGACTGAGATGCTATATCTCATCTTGTGGGACATTAATGAATTGGAAGGTACTCTATAACCACCACAGCACAACACTTACATAAAGAGGGGAAGATAGAAGAGTGTTGTGTAACCGGATGTTGCAGTGACATTCTGCTGGAAATACTTATACACATCCATAGTCCTCTACAACATTGTACAGCATTTATAATGAGAAAATGAAAGTGTGATGATTATCTGTTATATTACACAAAATGTATTCCTATGGAGGAAACTGCTGCAGGACTGTAAGTCAACTAAATTCCTACTGTAAAATAAGTTACTGGTTAAGAGAAGACATTTGGTTTAATTCACTTTGGAGGAGTGAACAATAGTGTGCTTTTACAGTGTATTAATGAACTGCACCCCACCAAGCAGCTGCATCCCTATCTTAGGGCATGCCGTGGAACAGAACCCTCCTAGAAATGTGTGTGCAAGACCTTTCAAAGTAAGTGTGGTGGCCCCACTCTTTGCCTTTGGACTGGGCACAAAAGAAGTGTACAGTGTACCGTGTGAGAAATTGACATGTGCGCTTTGTTCCTTTACGAAACGTAACTCAGCCAAATTTTTACATATAATCACAATAGTAACAAATTTAAACGAATGAGAAATAAATTATAATGAAATGTAATTGTGCTTGAATTTGAATCAAATTAGAAATCGAAATGAATTTGTAAACTAATTCAAAATGTAAACATGTTGCTGACTATTGCTGAATTTCTTCAAAAACTGTGCAAGTTTACCTAAAAGAATCAATGCTGTTTTCAATCCAAAGGGTATTCAAATATTGATTAAATTTAGATTTTTCTTCTGTTCGCTCAGTCTACATTTTTTAGATTGCTAACAATAAACAAGTAAAATATATACAGTATTTTTGAAAGCATTCTTACTTTACATTATTTCTTCACACCTGCCTAAAATTTTCATTTATAAATTTCATTTATAACTTAGAACACTTCATATATTCTGAATAAACCTTATTAATACAAAGAAAATTAACATGCCAAAAATCATCAATATTTCTGAATTAATTATTTTAGCAAATATGCCTTTTAAAACCTAGGACCCTCTAATTTTTTTTCTGTTTTAATCAATCTCGCAAAGCTACTGTGTTCTCCCAGGGTGGGGGGCACGGGGAGCCATCCGTACTGGGAGAGCTCATAGTGATCGCATGAAAAATCAGAGAGTACAGAATGTACGGCACACAGATACACTGACAGGCCGGCAGGAGACCTGCGTGGCACCAGCGATCTGCTGATCGCTGGTGCAATGCTTTACAGCCCCCCCCCCAACAAAAAATGCACACACACGGCATGT
>BLSH010037533.1:17775-28631 GCA_018402905.1 Glandirana rugosa
AAAAACTGACAAAAAGTCGTCGACAAAAGTCGACGTCTACAAAAAAAGATGTCAGTTATTTGGGAGGTAGTACCAGCTGAAAACAGCTGCTGAAAAACAGTCAAAAAAGGTCTTGTGTGCATGAGGCCTAAGAGACTTCCTGTATCTGTGACCCCGGCTTCCTGTTGGACCTGCTTTGCCTGCTGCCTGCCCCAACCTTCAGCCTGCCTATGACTATGCCTCTGCCTGACCCCTTGTACTTCTATTGCCCGCACGTTGCTGACCCTGCCTGTACCCGACTATCCGCCAGCTTGAACCACTTGTACCGCACCGCCAGCTTGTTACCGACCCAGCCTGAACCACCACTCTACTGTCTACACGAGCTCCTGTGGACCATCACCTGCCATCTGTGACCAAGTCCAGCCCTCGTGCCCCCCTGTGTTCCAGAGCTCCCTGTCTCCACTACCAGGGACTCTCGAACCAGGGCCGTAAGAGAGGTTGCCCTCGCATAAGTCAGACTCAACCACTAGGTACGTGACAGGGGGTTAGGATTAGGGTTACAGGGATGATTAGGCTTAGGGTAATGTTACAGGGAGGGTTAGGATTAGGGTTACAGGGAGGATTAGGGTTAGGGTAATGTTACAGGGAGGGTTATGATTAGGATTAGCACTACAGGGAGGGTTAGGATTAGGGTTACAGGGAGGGATGGGATTAGGATTAGGGTTACAGGGAAGATTAATGTTAGGGTAATGTTACAGGGAGGGTTAGAAATAGGGTTACAGAGAGGATTAGGTTTAGGGTAATGTTTTTGGGCGTTTTTGGACGTCAGCTGAAAAACGTCCAAAAAAGCCCTCAAGTCTTGGGTTTTTTTTACAGCTCAAAAACGTCACTGCTAAAAACAGGTGATAACAGCCCATGTGTGCATGAACACATAGGATAACATGATGGAGGGTTTATTGACTGTAGAAAAAAACATCTGCAGCTGAAAACAGCTGCTGAAAAACAGTCAAAAAACGTCCTGTGTGCATGAGGCCTAAGAGACTTCCTGTATCTGTGACCCCGGCTTCCTGTTGGACCTGCTTTGCCTGCTGCCTGCCCCAACCTTCAGCCTGCCTATGACTATGCCTCTGCCTGACCCCTTGTACTTCTATTGCCTGCACGTTGCTGACCCTGCCTGTACCCGACTATCCGCCAGCTTGAACCACTTGTACCGCACCGCCAGCTTGTTACCGACCCAGCCTGAACCACCACTCTACTGTCTACACGAGCTCCTGTGGACCATCACCTGCCATCTGTGACCAAGTCCAGCCCTCGTGCCCCCCTGTATTCCAGAGCTCCCTTTCTCCACTACCAGGGGCTCTCGAACCAGGGCCGTAAGAGAGGTTGCCCTCGCATAAGTCAGACTCAACCACTAGGTACGTGACAGGGGGTTAGGATTAATGTTACAGGGATGATTAGGCTTAGGGTAATGTTACAGGGAGGGTTAGGATTAGGGTTACAGGGAGGATTAGTGTTAGAGTAATGTTACAGGGAGGGTTATGATTAGGATTAGCACTACAGGGAGGGTTAGGATTAGGGTTACAGGGAGGGTTGGGATTAGGATTGGGCTGGGATTAGGTTTACAGGGAGGATTAGGGTAAGGGTAATGTTACAGGGAGGGTTAGGATTAGGGTTACAGGGAGGATTAGGGTAATGTTACAGGAAGGGTTAGGATTAGGGTTACAGGTAGGATTAGAGTTAATGTGATGTTACAGGGAGGGTTGGTATTAGGGTTACAGGGAGGATTAGGGTAATGTTACGGGAAGAGTTAGGACTAGGGTTACAGGGAGGGTTAGGGTAATGTTCCAAGAAGGATTAGGATTAGGGTTACAGGGAGGATTAGGGTTAGGGTGATGTTACAGGAAGTGTTAGAATTATGTTTACAGGGAGGATTATGGTTAGGGTAATGTTACAGGGATGGTTAGGATTAGGGTTACAGGGAGGATTAGGGTTAGGGTAATGTTACATGGAGGGTTAAAATGGGAGTTAGTGTTGTACAAAGGGTTAGGATTAAGGTTAGTGTTACAGAAAGGGTTAGGATTAGGATTAACACATTAATCTTTAAGAGCAGTTTTCTGACTGGTATGATACCAGCTGATTGGAAGAAAGCCAATGTAGTACCAATATATAAAAAAGGACCAAGATATATCCCTGGGAACTACAGACCAGTTAGCTTAACATCAATAATTGGCAAGCTCTTGGAGGGAATAATAAGGGATTACATACAAGATTATTGTAACGAGAACTGTATCATTAGTGGTAATCAGCATGGGTTCATGAAGGATCTTTCTTGCCAAACCAATCTATTAACCTTCTATGAGGAGGTGAGCTGCCATCTAGATAAGGGAAGGCCAGTGGACCTGGTGTATCTGGATTTTGCGAAGGCATTTGATACAGTTCCCCATAAACGTTTACTGTACAAACTAAGGTCCCTCAACATGGATCAAAGGGTGAGTACCTGGATTGAAAATTGGCTACAAGGGCGAGTCCAGAGGGTGGTGATAAATGGGGAGTACTCAGAATGGTCTGGTGTAGAAAGTGGAGTTCCCCAAGGTTCTGTCCTACAACCAATCCTATTCAATTTATTTATAAACGATTTGGAGGATGGGGTGAAGAGCTCAATCTCAATATTTGTGGACTATACCAAGCTAAGCAGAGCAATAAACTCTCCACAGAATGTGGAAACCTTGCAAGAAGATCTAAATAAATTAATGGGGTGGGCAGACAAGTGGCAGATGAGATTTAACGTAGAAAAATGTAAGATAATGCATTTGGGTACCAAGAACAAAAAAGCAAACTACTCGCTAGGGGGAGAGCCTCTGGGGGAATCTAGAATGGAAAAAGACATAGGGTCCTAGTGGAGAACAGGCTCAGTAGTGGCATGCAATGCCAAGCTGCTGCAAACAAAGCTAACAAAGTGTTGGCATGCATCAGGAAAGGGATCAACTCCAGGGATAAATCAATAATTCTCCCACTATACAAGTCTCTGGTGAGGCCGCACCTGGAATATGCCGTCCAGTTCTGGGCACCAGTCCTCAGGAAGGATGTCCTGGTATTGGAAAGGGTACAGAGAAGGGCCACAAAGCTTATTAAGGGATTGGAGGACCTAAGTTATGAGGAAAGATTACAAACACTGAACTTATTCTCTCTGGAGAAGAGACGCTTGAGAGGGGATATGATTTCAATGTACAAATACTGTACTGGTGACCCCACAGTAGGTACAAAACTATTCTGTGCAAGGGAGCACACAAAGACACGTTGCCATTCAATAAAAATGGAAGAAAGGCGGTTTAACCTTAAAAAGTGTAGAGTGTTCTTTACAGTAAGAGCAGTGAGGATGTGGAACTCTCTTCCACAAGCAGTAGTCTCTGCTGGGAGTCTAGATAATTTCAAAAAACTATTAGATGCACACCTAAGGGACCACAACATTGAGGGGTATACAATTTAATACTGATATTAAAAACACACACATAGGTTGGACTTGATGGACTTGTGTCTTTTTTCAACCTCGTTTACTATGTTACTATTACACACAGTTAGGCACACATTTAACCCTTTGATCGCCCATAGATGTTAACTCCTTCCCAGCCAGTGTCATTCGTACAGTGACAGTGTATTATCACAAATCACTGTATTAGTGTCACCATTGATGTCAGTGCGAGTGAGTCAGTTAGTGTACTCAACAACCAGCATCAGCTAGTGCCAGATTGCTCACCATACTCTCACAGTTCCAATATAAGTCGCTGATTATACTAGTATAAAGAAAAAAAAAAATTCCAGTATCTATACCAGACGCTATAACTTTCACGCACACCAAATATTATACACTTATTGGGATTTCTTTTTACCAAAGACAAGTAGCTGAATACATTTTGGCCTAAATTCATGAAGAAATTTGTGAATTTTTATTGGATATGTTTTATAGCAGAAAATAAAAATGTTATTTTTTTCAAAATTGTCCTTCCTTTTTTGTTTATATCCTAAATAATAAAAACCCCAGTGGTGATCAAATACCACCAAAAGAAAGCTCTATTTGTGTGAAAAAAGTGACATTAATTTTATTTGCATACAGTGTTTCATGACTGCACACTTGCCAGTTAAAATAGTCCAGTCCAGTGCAGAGTAGCAAAAAAATGCTCTGGACTGGTCATGAAGGGGGTAAACTTTTCCGGAGGTCAAGTGGTTAACATCTCAAACATTAGTTTTCAATCTTTTTAAATCTGCAGTTATTTCTAAAATAATGCCTGATTTTTTCTTCCTTGAAGGTTGTTTTTCAAGCACTTCCTAAAATGTTGTTTTCAACTTGTGCTCCTGCATTGTCACCCTGTAATGTTCCCCTCTGGTGGGAGCCACAAGAGCCGAGGCAACACACTGTGCAGGCATTGTTCACCACTGTCAATATAAGGAAGCTGGTTTAGAAAAATGTTCTACAGCTGACGCTAGGGCGAGTGCATATACATAGGAAGAGGCAGAAAGAGGTTAGAGAGTAGATCAGAAACACTGAGGTGCAAACAAGGAAAATTGTTATCCATACTTACTGTCATTTTCCTTTAATGGATCCTCCCCATGTCAGCCTACTATGGGTCAGCTCCGCCCCCTCTGATCCCTCCAGGACCACCTTTTTCTAAGCCCATAAAGGGCAGCTGTCTGCCCCCCATCAGTGTTCAAAATATATCGCCTCGCAACGGAGAACCGGTTGGGATTCCCTGGCTGACATGAGGAGGATCTGGGAAAGGAAAACTACGGTAAGTATGGATAACAATTTTCCTTATTCCTGGACCTCCCCATGTCAGCCTACTATGGGATTTAACAAGCACTAATAAGAAGGGGTGTGAAAAAACAGAAAATAAGACAATTCCAAATGCAATGCTACTCAAACATTTTAATGGAAGACAGCCGCCACAATAATCTTTGAGCCAATTGCTTCCTCAGGCGGGAGAGCCACATTCAGCCTGTAATGCCAAAGTTAGGTGTTGGGCATGCTCCAGCTCGCTGCTCTGCAAACTACTTCAGGTGAGACTTTAGCATAAGCCGCCCAGTATGCTGCCATACCCTTCATTGAGTGTGCTGTGATTTCTGAAGGAGGAGAAAGGCCCAGTGATTTGATTGCAACCTGTATGGTCTCTACAATCCAGGAAGACACGACTCTAGATGATGCTGCCATACCCATCTTTGGCCCCACTGGAAAAATCAACAGCTGGTCTTGTTTTGGAAAGTTTTTTGTTCGTTCCAGGTAAGTCGATATGGCAGAGACTAAGTCTAACTTCCTCCACTCATCATTTGATGCTTCCGCTGAGAACGCTGAGAGAACTGTTTCCCAATTCATATGAAATGCTGTGTTCACTTTAGGTAAGAAGCTTGGTACAGGTCTAAGGACAACCTTGTCTGGAAGAATCAAACAATAAGGTTCTTTTGACAAGAAAGCTCACAACTTGGAGACCCTTCTTGTCGATGCAATCGCTATCAAAAAGACTGTCCTTAGCGTCAAGTGAAATAATGATCAGGAGGAACCTGGGTCAAAAGGAGGAGACAGCAATGCCTTCAAGACCAGCATTAAGTCCCATTTTGGGAAAAAAGATTTCAATGGAGGTCTAATTTGTATGGCTGCTTTCAAAAATCGGACCACCAAAAGATGCAGAGCCCATCTGTTACTTGACGTTGCCTACATGGCGGAGACCTGGACCCTCAAGGAATTATATGCTAATCCCTTATCAAGACCTTCCTGCGGGAATTCCAAAATGATCGATACAGAAGGAGAACCAAGGTCCCAACCCTTCTCTGTAGATACGTGACGAAAAGCCTTCCAAATCCAGTGATAGGTCGAATTCGTAGATATTTACGAGCCTGCAATAGCGTATCTACTACTTGATCAGTGAGATCCAACCCGACTAAAGATCTCCTCTCAAACTCCAAGCCATTAATTTCAGTTTCTCAGGGTTCGGATGACAGACCCCGTCTTGCAAAAGAAGATCCTGACAAGGTGGTAGTCTGATTGGCTGGCATATCATCATTCTCCAATTCTGGGCCAGTATGGTAGAATTGCTATTGCTGCGACTCTCTCTCGCTGAATCTTCAACAAGACTTTGAGCATCAATGGAAGTGGAGGGAACACATACACCAAGGGGTAACTCCAAGGCTTGGACAGAGCATCCTGACCGAACGCCTGTGGATTCCAGGTCTGGGAAAAGAAGCGAGGAAGTTGGAAGTTCTTCTATGATGTCATAAGATCTATTGAAGGCGTCCCCCAGACTTTAAAAACCTTGCATAAATATTTGGCGTTGAGGCCTCAATCGCTGTGATCCAAAAAGCGCCGGATTAAGCAATCTGCTAGGACATTCTCAGGCCCTGGGAGATAGGATGACGTAAGAGAGTCGAGATTCTTCTCTGGTGACAGGAAGATTTGACATGCCACTTGAAGAAGGGACAAACTTCTGGTGCCCCCTTGACAAGTCACATAAGCTACTGTAGTCTTGTTGTCTGATAGGACTTTGACAGCTTGACCTTTCAGAGTAGGTTGGAACACTAAGAGACCACGCCTGGTGGCTTCCAATTCCAAGTAGTTTGACTTTTGCACCCCGCGATGCTTCCAACAACCTTGAACCTGCTGACCTAAGTGGTGTGCCCCCCAGCCCATGAGGCTGGCATCGGTCGTCATTACTATTGGTTCTGAGGATCTCAACGGGACTCCGCGAGAAAGATTGTGAGCTTCTGCCCACCAAGCCAGAGACCGAACTATCGGGATCAGCAGTTAAATGTTCTGGATTAAAGAGTGACAATCCCATTGAAGAAGAAAGTTGTATTGAAATCTCCTTCTGCGTCACCTGGCCCATGGTACTACTGGGATAATAGCTGATAGAACTCCCAGATAGCACATACAATCCTTCGCTATCAGAAAGGACCTGGCCATCACTTCCTTTGTCCGAGACTGAATCTCTTTGACATTCCTCTGGGGAAGAAAGACACGTCCCAGATCTGTGCTGAATTCTACCCCGAGATACTCCAACTTTCGGGTCGGATTCATCCGATAATTGATTAACAACCCTAAACAATAGGCTTGTGCAATTCGTTTCATTCCGAATTTCGTTTTTACCGAATTTTGGAAAATTCGGCAATTCGGACGAATTCCGAATTTTCAATTTCCGAATTTTTCCGAATTTTCGTTTTTCTGAATCGCGGTAATTTGGCAATTGCGATATTTCGGAAATTTGCGGTAATTCGGAAATTCGCAGTAATTCGGCAATTGCGGTAATTTGGAAATTCGCGGTAATTCGGCAATTGCGGTAATTTGGAAATTCGCGGTAATTCGGCAATTGCGGTAATTCTGAAATTTGCGGTAATTCGGCAATTGCGGTAATTCAGCAATTGGGAAATCCGAAAATTCGAAAAAAGCTAAGAATATTTGAAATAATAACTAACTAATAACTATTAAATTATAGGTATTGGAATTTCCTTGAAAGTTTGGCTGTTAGTGAACTTAAATATGCAATTTATCACTAATAGTCATACTTTCAAGAACATTCCAATACCTATAATTTAATGGTTATTTATTATTATTTAAAATATTCTTTCTTATTTCCGAATTTCGGAAATTCGGAAATAAGGAAGAACATTTGAAATAATACGTTATTAATTTATTATTTTAACTTATTATACATTATAATAAGCTATTATTATTTCAAATGTTCTTCCTTATTTCCTGCTTTTGCAGTGTGTGACTATACATGCATACTGTATGTATGTACTGTGTGTATATTGTATGTATATTGTATGTATACACACAGTATACATACAATATACATACAGTATACACCCAGTATATACACACACACATACATAAAAAATACAGTATGCATATGTACAGTCACACACTGCAAAAGTTGGAAATAAGGAAGAACATTTGAAATAATAATAGCTTATTATAATTTATAATAAGTTAAAATAATAAATTAATAACTTATTATTTCAAATGTTCTTCCTTATTTCCGAATTTCCGAAATTCTGGAAATAAGAAAGAACATTTGAAATAATAATAGCTTATTATTATTTATAATAAGTTAAAATAATACATTAATAACTTATTATTTCAAATTATCTTCCTTATTTCCGAAATTCGGAAATAAGAAAAACATTTGAAATAATAATAAATACCTATTACATTATAGGTATTGGAATTTTCTTGAAAATATGGCTATTAGTGATAAATTTCATATTTAAGTTCACTAACAGCCAAACTTTCAAGGAAATTCCAATACCTATAATTTAATAGCTATTAGTTAGTTATTATTTCAAATGTTCTTAGTTGTTTTCGAATTTCTGAATTTCCGAATTTCGGATTTTCGGCTGTTCCGATTGCTGAATTCCCGAATTACATTAATTGCCGAATTACTGCGCATTTCCGAATTACCGCAATTGCTGAATTACCGCAAATTTTCAAATTACCGCAATTGCTGAATTACAGCAAATTTCCAAATTACCGCAATTGCCAAATTACTGCAAATTTCCGAATTTCAGATTTCCGAATTTTTTTAATTTCCGAATTCAGATTTTTTAAAATTTCCGAATTCCGAATTTTTTGAATTTCCGAATTTCTGAAAAACGAAAAAAACTAATTTTTTAGCCATGCACAAGTCTACTAAACAATTAGCACTTCACAGGTAATATTCACATGATTTGTATGTCATCCAGGTAATGGAATATGCACTCCTTTGATTCTGAGAGTTGCGACGACAGCAGACAGTAGTTTAGAGAACATTCTGGGAGTCGTGCAGTGCCCGAACGGAAGACATTGAAACTGGAAATTCGAGCCTTCTATGGAAAACCTGAGGAAGCGATGATGAGATGCATCTATGGGATCATGAAGATAAGCATCTGCCAGATCAATGGAAATTATCCAGTCTCCTTCCCTCAGAACTCAAATAATTGTTTCCAATGACTCCATCTTGAATGGCAGAACCTTCATGTAAGAGTTTAGAACCTTGAGGTCTAACACTGGTCTGAAACCTCCTGAAGCTTTTGGCACTAAAAATAGAGGGGAATACATCCCTTGACCCCACTCTTGTCTTGGAACCGGAAGGATGGCTCTTGCTGCCAACAATGCCTCTATATAGGCTAGCAAACATTGCTTCTTCTCTGATTCTGCTGGAAGTTGAGTTTCTATAAAAAATAATTTAGAAGAATTCTATAAAGAATGCCTGAGGGGGCCTCGAGCCGATGTCCTGATCAAACGATGGCTAAAATCCAGGCATCCTGTATCTTGTCTGCCCAAACCCCCTTGAAATGGGCTAGTCTTGCTCCTACTTGAGGGGATTGAGTGGAGACACCTTCAGAAGGTGTTGTTTGATCCCTTTGGAGGTTCATTGGGCCTGGGCTTGGAGGACTTCTGAAAGGTTAAGCCGGTTCCCTTCCATTGCCTGAAGAATGGTCTACCCGGCTCATATGCACTCGCCTCTTTGTAACCTTCCTTGGATATTTTATTAAATCAAAAGGGCTGCCGTTGCCTCCTTCTCTCGTGTGGGATCAGACCCAATTTTCCGCCAGAGACCCGCTGGATTGCGGATTCTAAAGGTTTCCCGATGAGCAGCTTCCCATCGAACTGAACTGAACAAAGACTGTGTTTTGACGAATTATCGGCCGACCAATGTTTTAACCACAAAGCTCTGTGGGCTGTGACGGAATGAGCCATCATCTTCGCTGTCATCTTGACTTGGTCTACAGCCGCCTCTGCAACAAACTCTACGGCCCTTTTGATGAACTGTAAAGCAGAAGTACCTCCACTTCCAAGTCCTTCTCCCGAACATTCATCCTCCAACTCTGCTACCCACACTCTGAGGGCTGCCGCCGCCGAAGTGAGTGCTACCGCTGGTCTGCATGCTGTTCCCCTGGCCACAGTATACAATCTCTTCAGGTCAATCCTACAATCCACGGGGTTCTTAAATGACACTGAATCTTCCAGGGGAAGAGTAATGTGGCGGGCTAGTTTTTGCAATGAAGCATCCACCTTGCACGTAGTGTCCCATAAGTCCGCATATCTTGCACTGAAAGGGTAAAGCTTTGACACTCTATTGTGCACATTTAGCTTCTTTTCAGGCCTATCCCGTTCATCTTTACTCACTTCCCGAATCTTAAAAGGAAGGCAAGGATTTTTTCAAATCAGGTAGTATTTAGGTTTTTTCTTCAGAGGCAAAGCCTCTTCTTGCCTCTTCATTGCTTCTTTTACTGCTTCCGCCAAGGGGGGGAACAGTGCAAATTCGAAAGCATGTGGCTCTGCATCAATCTCTGCTTCAGCTGAATCTGAATCACTCTCAACTTCTGAGTTCAACTGAACCAATTCTTCTGGTTCTGACTCCACAGATGCAGACGATAAAGCAGGGCGAGCGGGCTTCCTTGAAACGCTTCTTAAACCTTTCTTGACTGCGTCTTTAACCACTTGACAACTGGGCACTTAAACCCCCTTCCTAACCAGACCAATTTTCAGCTTTCAGCGCTCTCACAATTTGAATGACAATTACTCAGTCATGCAACATTGTACCCATATGAAATTTGCGTCCTTTTTTTCACACAAATAGAGCTTTCTTTTAGTGGTATTTAATCAGTGTTGGGTTTTTTATTTTTTGCGCTATAAATAAAAAAAGACCGCAAATTTTGTAAAAAATTGCATTTTTCTTCATTTCTGTTATAAAGTCTTGCTAATTAATAATTTTTCTTCATAAATTTTTGCTAAAATTTATACTGCTACCTATTTTTGGTAAAAATAACCCAAATAAGTGCATATTATTTGGTATTTGAGAAAGTTATAGAGTCTACAAGCTATGGTGGCAATCATTGAAAATTGATCTCAC
>BLSH010037533.1:36245-48477 GCA_018402905.1 Glandirana rugosa
TTCGGTACAAAAATGGTATATGTGGCGGCTATATTACATGGCATGTATGGCGTGTCGTCGCACCTAGTCATCGTCGCACACCTCACACTCCGTTAGTCATCCGTTGCCGTTCGGGTCCGTTGGGCGCGGAAGGAGTGCAGATTAAGAGCGCCGGCAGCCTCACATTGGTGCCGTTGCGAGACGTGACGCTCTCAAACGTTTGAGCGCTCTCAAACGACAGACTCCGTCCTCTTGAACATGGGCAGTCCATGTTCATTTCATCACTTCATTTCACCCCAAAACACATGCCGCGTTGTTGCTTAATTGTTGAATTGTCTATTTTATGCCATATACCATTAAAATTTTATTAATATATTTCACGATTGTACGATTAAGGGTATACACATTTTGACCACTATGTTATCACGGTCGTACGACCTAGGTTATACACGTTCATTATAAATATATATATTATAGAAATAATTTTAGAATATTTTCAGCACATACAGTAATATTTATTACTTGCACATATTGGATCCAGCATGCTGGCACTATTGTATCACCAGTTTTACACATATGGGAATTAGCATGTTAGCACTTTATATAATTATTTTAAAATTACCATATACCGTATTTTATCTGTTAAGTTGTTAATTCGTTGTTGCGCCGTACACAAAACCCCACTTTACTTCACTACTTTACTTGTACCTGACGGGTACAAGTTCTCCTGCCTCAGACAGCAAACTCTCGCGAGTTTGCAAACTCTCGCAGTGCAGAGCGTTGCCGTGGTTACACTCCGACGGCCGCGAGAATTAGACGTGAGGAAGGCGCGGGTTGCCTGGGCTTGCCGTTGCCTACTGATTGCCTCACACTCCACACGCTGCTACTGATCCACGCTGCTGTGCGGTATGTACGGTACATTATATCGGCGGTGTATATGGTAAAAACATGGCTTCTTAACATTATATCGGCGTATAACACGCATACATCATTTGCCCCCTATTTTCAGGGGGAAAAAGTGCGTGTTATACGCCGATAAATACGGTATATAGCGCCATCAATTTACGCAGCGCTTTACATATACATTGTGCATTCACATCCCTACCCTCAAGAAGCTTACAATCTAAGGTCCCTAACTCATATGCATACATACACATACTAGGGGCAATTGAGACATGATTTGATAGTGACATATCTCCAGGGGATTATTTTATACAGTAGCAATATGATCTTTTAAAGGAGAATTATGGCCAAAGCTTTTTTGGCCCTACTTCTCCTATGGATCACAGGAGTGCAGTTCGTTTTGCACACCTATGTCACTTAGCCAGTCCAGGCTGGGGAAAGAACGTGACTTTGCAGTCAGGATCCACCCAGATGCTTGGACCAGCAGCTGGCTCAACCTCTCAGCTGCGCTGCTGGTAGACTGAGCCAGGTGCTCCCTCCCCTCCCTAGTCACGCTGGGGGGGCAGAGCAGAGAGCTGGTGATTGACAGTCACCCTCTTTGCTCAGAGTAGATAAGAAAACTGAGCAATCAGTGGTGTTTGATCACTCAGTTCTTTGTGCAGAGGCATCAGGGGACAGATGTAACTGCATCCACCTAGGTGAGCATAAGGTGTTTTTTTTCATACTACATGCTTCTCTTTTAAGGAAACAGAACTAACAGTACATAGGTGCAAAAAAGGGGCAATTTAGACAATACATTGGCTGCAAACAGGCAATTGTCCCAATATGCAAGCAAGAAACGGGCAGTTGCAACAACTTGCAGGCACCAAATGGGCAATTGTATACCATGTGTGGGCAATAAACGGGAGATCAATATGATAGGTGAGCAAGAAGCATGGAATTATTACAATACCCATGCAACAAACATGTATTGGTTACTGTATGCGGCAACAAATGGGCAATTATGACAATACATGGGCAACCACGGAACCACTGTGACAAGTGGGCAATGGCAAAAGTGACAAGAAATAAACCCCAATCTGCCTCCCTCCCCACCCTTTCTTAGACTCTTACTGAAAACCTCTAGCCAGCTGCAGGTAGGGCTCCCCATCTTACTTTGGTCACACAACTCCTCGGTGGCAAGTAGGGATGAGCTCTCGGTTCGAGTCAAACGCATATTCGACTTGAACATTGGGTGTTCGTCTGTTCGGGCCATTCTGAACATTATGGGGTGTTCGCGGGAACTTTGCGCACCACATAATGCATTCCAATGGCGGCGGAATGCCGCCCGCTGATTGGCCAAAGCATGCACATGACCTGCATGCTTTGGGCAATGAGCAGGTGGCCTGCTGTGAGAGCTTTGATTGGCTAAAGACAGGGTGCCTTTAGCCAATCACTGCACAGCAGCCTCAATCCACGCCCCACACTATATAAAGCTACTTGTACAGCGGCTCTATGTAGTGTGTGAAACGGTGGTGATTAGATAGATAGTTTAGGTTGCGGATTGCAGGCAGTTTAGCTAGATAGGTAATTGTGAAAATAAAGAAAAAGATATATAGATAGATAGCTAGATATAAAGATAGATAGATAGATAGGTAGATAGATAGATAGATAGATAGATAGATAGATAGATAGATAGATAGATAAAAAAAAGATAGATAGATAGATAGATAGATAGATAGATAGATAGATAGATAGATAGATAAAAAAAAGATAGATATAAAGATAGATAAAAAAAAAAGATAGATAGGGCTATCTGTATACAGTCAGGCAGTGCAAGAATATATATATATATATATATATATTCAATGCCCTTAGTGTAGTAGAAATACTGGATACTGGAAGACTGTGCTAGCATTTCTCCTGCGGTGTTGCTATCAGTGTGTGAAGAGTGGGAGAAGAGGGTTGCATTGACAATCCAACACAATGAGCAGCACATTGAACACATTTTATAAGTGGTCAGAAACTTGTAAGTAACTCATGACCCTCTTCCTATTGAAAAAACAAAAGTTGGATTCAAAATGGCTGACTTCAAAATGGCCGCCATGGTCACCACCCATCTTGAAAAGTTTCCCCCCTCACATATACTAATGTGCCACAAACAGGAAGTTAATATCACCAACCATTCCCATTTTATTAAGGTGTATCCATATAAATGGCCCACCCTGTATATACACAGTGTATTGAGTGTACACTATATATTAGTGCATTATAGTGCATTCGGGGTTGTACGTACGGTGTATAATACACTTGACGTGGTGTCTTAAAATGTATAGTTTTTAACCCCTTAACCCCCGGAGCCCTTTTTTACATTTGTTGTTTACAAGTTAAAATCAGTTTTTATTATAGAAAATTACTTAGAACCCCCAAACATTATATATATTTTTTTTCAAACACCCTAGAGAATAAAATGGCGATCGTTGCAATCCTTTTTGTCACACGGTATTTGCGCAGTGGTCTTTCAAACGCAATTTTTTGGGAAAAAAAATCACTTTTTGAGTTAAAAAATAAGACAACTGTAAAGTTAGCCCAATTTTTTGTATATTGTGAAAGAGGATGTTACACCGAGTAAATAGATACCATACATGTTAAGGTTGAAAATTGCGCACACTCGCAGAATGGCGACAAACTCTGGTACTTAAAAATCTCCATAGGCAATGATTTAAAACTTTTTAACGGTTACCAGGTTAGAGGTGCAGATGAGGTCTTTTGCTAGAATTATTGCTCACACTCTGGCGATCACGGCGATACCTCACATTTGTGGTTTGAACACCATTTTTATATGCGGGCGCGACTTACGTATGCGTTTTCTTTGCTACAGAGCTTTTAACACTGTTCCTTTTTTTAAAAAAAAAAATCTGATCACTTTTATTGCTATCACAAGGAATGTGAACATCCCTTGTGATAGTAATATATGGTGACAGGTTCTCTTTATGGAGGGATGGGGCGTCCCCCATCCCTCCTTTACACTTCACAGTATTCAGATCGACAAAAATGTGATAGTAATATATGGTGACAGGTCTCTGTACACACGATAGAACGGTCGTACGACCGCTTGTTGGTGCTACCAAGTTTTCTAGTCTAGTTTTCTATTTACTTCCATCTAGCAACCTAGAAGGTGCTACATGTCTTTCAGGCACTGCAGGCTGGGTTATTTTAGGTTAACAGTGTGAAAATCCTTCAAGTAGCAGGCTGGGGGAGAAAGGAATGCCACAGGAAGTCATAGAGCTGCTAACTTTCAATATGAGTGTCACATAGCTGTTCACTGTCCTGATCATTTTAGTGTCATTGGGCTGTGCTCAGAACAGCCAGTGTGCCCTCCACTCCCAGATGGTGCTTATAGGATTCATCAAACCCCATGAGTAGCAAACCTGCTATGTACATGTGGGCTTCGATGTTTTGGCTGGAGCATTGTAAAATAGCTCAGTAGAACTGTCTGGGGTTCGGGTGTTTGGCTGGAGGTCTACTCTATTACAGGGCACATGGAACTTTGTGTGGCATAGCAAAAATATGGGAGCATAAAGTCAATGTACACTCTAATTGGACAACATTTAGTTTGCTAAACTGTCTGTTATTAACATCAGCCATTTTTTACATTCTGTTTTGCATGTCAGTGCTGCTGGTATGCTTTACTTCATACTCTGCAGCCACTTTTGGTCTACATATGTCATTACATGGGGTGGATTTCCTGATAGTTACAACATTGAACATTGAGTGTCAACATGGCCACTTATAGTCTCCACCAGAAGAACATGTGACAAGGCGACAAAGCAGCAGAGCAATTGGGAGACAGGGACAGAGTGCAGCCACCCTTTAACCAGAAGTGCCTCAACAAGGATCCTAATGGCAGGATCACCGGGTCTTATTTTAAGCAAATTTTATACGGGGGTGCCCACCAGTGTCTGCTAACTCACTGTATTATGGTCTCTATGTTTTGCTGTGCACTGTAATTGCTTGTCTGGGCCGTTGTACGCTGGTTAGGAGGGAGTAAATTTTGTGGGCATGCTCTCTCTCTGATTTTCATGACTCTGCCCCCTGGTGGAGGCCATAAATATCAGAAGAAGTCTGTCTCGAGAAGGAGATTGGTCCATATGTGGGAAGTGTTAAGAGGACTTCTTCCAGGATGTGAAAGGACTTTCTCTATTCAACCCCCCTTGATGGGAACTGGGTCCAGGGAATGGACATTTTCTTTATCACTGGACTCTAGTAATCAAGATATGGACCGGATAATGGGGCAGGGTACCAGGGGCACCAGGGCAGGACCAGCTTGTGTTACAGGTAGAGATGTGTTCTGTTGTATATTGAGAAGAAACTTTTAAGTAAAGAATCCCTTTAATAAGGAAACCTGCCTGGTCTGAACTTATTAAAATCACACAAGGTATACATCATTCAACATAGTGGGGAGAAGTCATGTTAGAATATCTGAGATCAGAGGGGAGAACTCGTTACACGAGTGTAAAGCTAAGTCAACCCTTGTGGTTGATGTTGTGGCTAATGACCATCAAGAATGCTTGCACAGGGAAAATGACAGCCACCCTGTGGAAAGAAGGTGACTGGGTGGGGGTGATGTAGGGCCCTGGTAGTGAAGGGACCAGTGTGTTTCAGGTCCCATCGCTAGCTGCCTGCACCCCCCTCTAGTGGATCCAGCTATGGTACAGGGTTTTCTATGGACCTCACATGGAAGGCACGGAAAAAAGAGGCCTCGAGAAGAAGAAGCATGGTATTAGCTTTCCGGGATGTCAGAGGGTGGTACCCCTTAGGAACAGAATTGTGTGTGTGTGTCAACAAGGTCACCAGGCAGAGTGATGGGACTTAGGCTGGTGGAGGCCAGTGCATGCCCTGCAATGTTGGTTATGAAACACTGTACAGTTTAACACAGGTGAAGAGAAAGGTGTTGCCCTGATCACTATAGAGAAAGTAGCCAGTGATAGGGTAATGGAGAGTGCTGCCTTAACACCACCTCATGCGTTTCCAGCAATGTCTCTGTTGGCCTTTAGGGGGCTGAAGAAAACCTCACTGCCTCACTGTGAAGAAAAGAGGATGACTTTTAATATTACATTAAGGGTTATGGAATTTTATGACTGGGTTTACATACAGTCAGGTCCATAAATATTGGGACATCAACACAATTCTAATCTTTTTGGCTCTATACACCACCATAATGGATTGAAACAAACTAGATGTGCTTTAACTGCAGACTTTCAGCTTTAATTTGAGGGTATTTACATCCAAATCAGGTGAACGGTGTAGGAATTACATCAGTTTGTATAAGTGCCTCCCACTTTTTAAGGGACCAAAAGTAATGGGACAGATTAACAATCATAAATCAAACTTTCACATTTTAATACTTGGTTGCTAATCCTTTGCAGTCAATTACAGCCTGAAGTCTGGAACACATAGACATCACCAGACGCTGGGTTTCATCCCTGGTGATGCTCTGCCAGGCCTCTACTGCAACTGTCTTCAGTTCCTGCTTGTTCTTGGGACATTTTCCCTTCAGTTTGGTCCTCAGCATGTGAAATACATGCTCAATCGGATTCAGGTCAGGTGATTGACTTGGCCATTGCATAACTTTCCACTTCTTTCCCTTAAAAAACTCTTTGGATGCTTTCGCAGTATGCTTCGGGTCATTGCCCATCTGCACTGTGAAGCGCCGTCCAATGAGTTCTGAAGCATTTGGCTGAATATGAGCAGATAATATTGCCCGAAACACTTCAGAATTCATCCTGCTGCTTTTGTCAGCAGTCACATCATTAATAGATACAAGAGAACCAGTTCCATTGTCAGCCATACATGCCCACTAGAGTTGAGCTAACCTGGACTGTAAAGTTCGGGTCAGTACCGGACTTTGGGTTGTCCGTGCCCCGAACCCGATCCCGGATATTAAAAAAAAGTCCGGGATCGGGTTCGGTATTCGGGTATTTTTGGCGCCTTTTCTATAGCTGCTGGGCAGCCAATCAACAAGCTTTTCACTAGTTTGCCCTTAGAAACCATCACAGCCATGCCTACTAATGGCATGGCTGTGATTGGCCAGTGCATCATGTGACCCAGCCTCTGTATGAGGCTGAAGTCACGTAACGCCATGTGTCAGATCGTCTCAGACTAGAGTAGGGAGAGCTTCATGCCAGTGCTGTGAGGGAAAGATTAGCGTTCACAACCATCTTCGACTGCATTAGGGAGACCTTCATTGTGGTCCTGTGAGGGAGACATTAGCGTTCAGAACCATCTTATAGTGCAATAAGGAGATGTTCCTGTCTGTGCTGTGAGGGAGACATTAGCGTTCAGAACCATCTTATAGTGCATTAGGGAGACGTTCCTGTTGGTGCTCTGAGGGAGAGTTTATCGTTCTAAAACCATCTACTACTGCATTAGGGACAGGTTCCTGTTGGTGCTCTGAGGGAGAGATTATCATTCTAAAACCATCTACTACTGCATTAGGGCCAGGTTCCTGTTGGTGCTCTGAGGGAGAGATTATCATTCTAAAACCATCTACTACTGCATTAGGGAGAGGTGCCTGTTGGTGCTCTGAGGGAGAGTTTATCATTCTAAAACCATCTACTATTGCATTAAGGAGAGGTTCCTGTTGGTGCTCTGAGGGAGAGTTTATTGTTCTAAAACCATCTACTACTGCATTAGGGAGAGGTTCCTGTTGGTGCTCTGAGGGAGAGTTTATCATTCTAAAACCATCTACTACTGCATTAGGGAGAGGTTCCTGTTGGTGCTCTGAGGGAGAGTTCTAAAACCATCTACTACTGCATTAGGGAGAGGTTCCAGTTGGTGTTCTGAGGGGGAGAGTTTATCGCTCTAAAACCATCTACTACTGCATTAGGGAGAGGTTCCTGTTGGTGCTCTGAGGGAGAGTTTATCGTTATAAAACCATCTACTACTGCATTAGGGAGAGGTTCCTGTTGGTGCTCTGAGGGAGAGTTTATCGTTCTAAAACCATCTACTACTGCATTAGGGAGAGGTTCCTGTTGGTGCTCTGAGGGAGAGTTTATCATTCTAACACTAACTACTACTGCATTAGGGAGAGGTTCCTGTTGGTGCTCTGAGGGAGAGTTTATCGTTCTAAAACCATCTACTACTGCATTAGGGAGAGGTTCCTAAAATCATCTCAAACTGGTGTAGGGAGAGTTCCTGCTGCTGGTGTGAATGGTGCATTTCTTGCACAAAAATAAAAAGTGCATCTACAATTTTCTTTTTTTTTAAGTATTAATAAATAGTGCTACATAGTACATTTGTGTCCAGAATGAGGAGAGCGTCAAATAAGGGACGTGGTCGTGGTGCTGCTGGTGTTGGTGGTGTTGCTGAAGCTCCTGTTGCAAGGATAGGACGTGGTCGATCTGTGCCAGCTACATACACAAGTGAAACACCTTCCTCAGTTAGCCGAGAGAACCTTCAACGTTATATGGTAGGCCTGAATGGCGCTCAACGAATGGTGTGGCCAGAACAAGTACAGGCAATAGTAGATTGGGTGGCTGACAATGCCTCCAGTTCCTTCACATTGTCTCCCACCCGGTCCCTTGATGAAAGCTCA
The DNA here is from genome assembly GCA_018402905.1 of Glandirana rugosa. NCBI lineage: Eukaryota > Metazoa > Chordata > Amphibia > Anura > Ranidae > Glandirana > Glandirana rugosa. The sequence goes on from BLSH010037533.1 coordinate 44,704, forward strand.
GAGTTGGCACCTGAACCCCATGGCCATCTGTCTTTCACCTCAGCCCCTTGTTCATCAGCCAAGCAGTCTGAGCCCCAAGTCATGCAGCAGTCTCTTGTGCTTTTTGATGACTCTGCTGGTGTGCTTTCCGTGGGCCATCCACATAGCCCTGCCCCAGAAGTGGAAGACATTGAGTGCACGGATGCCCAACCACTTCTGTTGCAGGACGAGGACATGGAAACACCACCGCAGCACGTCTCTGATGATGACGAAACACAGGTGCCAACTGCTGTGGCTTTCCTCAGTGTGCAGACTGACAAGGAGGGCAGTGGTGAAGGGTGGGTGGAAGATGATGTGGAGGATGATGAGGTCCTAGACCCCACAGGGAATGAAGGTCATGCGAGTGACGTGTGCAGTTTGGAGGAAGAGCTGGTGGTCGCACAGAGGCACAAGCACAGCAAAAGAGGAAGCAGGTTGCAAAAGCGGAGCGAGCGTCCCCTAGACAGTATGCCTGCTACTACCCACCGCACCCAGGGACCTAGCACACCAAAGGCAGCTCAAAGGTGTTCCCCGGCGTGGCAGTTCTTCAGACAATGTGCTGACTACAAGGCACAAGTGGTTTGCACACTGTGCAATGAGAGGCTGGAGCGAGGCGCAAATGTTCTATACCTGAGCACAACCTCCATGACCAGGCATCTAAATGCAAAGCACTTGCTGCAGTGGAATAAGTACCTCAAAATCCAAGAAAAGTCTCAGCCTCCTCCTGCTTCCTCTTCTGCTGCTGCCTCGGCCTCTTCCTTCACCTCTACAGTGCCAGTGTCACCTGCCACCCAGCAAATAGACAATGTGACAACAACGCCACCATGTCCGCCACCGTCCCCAAGCATTTCCACACGGTCCCATGGAAGCTTACAGCTCTCCATCTCCCAAACACTGGAGAGAAAGAGGAAGTACCCTCCTACCCACCCGCGATCCCTGGCCCTGAATGCCAGCATTTCAAAATTCCTGGCCTTTGAAATGCTGTCATTCCGTCTGGTGGACACGGACAGTTTTAAAAACCTGGTGGCTGTCCCACAGTACGTGGTTCCCAGCCGCCACTACTTTTCCAGGCGAGCCATCCCTTACCTGCACAAACAAGTCGGGGACAAGATCAAGTGTGCACTACACAACGCCATCTGTGGCAAGGTCCACATAACCACTGATATGTGGACCAGTAAGCACGGGCAGGGACGCTATATCTTGCTAACTGCACACTGGGCAAATGTAGTGGCGGGTGGGCCTGAGGCGGCTAGCCGTTTGGCGCATGTCCTTCTGCCACTGAGGATTGCAGGGCATTTCTCTTTGCCTCCTGTTGCCTCCTCCTCCTACTGCACTTCCTCCTCCTCTACCACCTCCTCATCCGCTCAGCATAACACCTTCACCACCAACTTCAGCACATCCAGGGGGAAATGACAGCAGGCTGTTTTAAAACTGATATGTTTGGGGGATAAACCCCATACTGCGCAGGAGCTGTGGACGGGCATTGAACAACAGACCGATGAGAGGTTGTTGCCACTGAGCCTCAAGCCTGGCCTGGTGGTGTGCGATAATGGGTGAAATCTTGTAGCAGTTCTGGGCCTAGCCGGTTTGACGCACATCCCTTGCCTGGCGCATGTGCTGAATTTGGTGTGCAGAAATTTCTAAAAAAACTACCCGGATATGTCAGAGCTACCGCAGAAAGTGCAGGCCGTCTGTGCGCGCTTTCGGCGTTCTCACCCTGCTGCGCTGCGGCGGAACTTTGGCCTTCCCGCACACCGCCTCCTATGCGACGTGCCTACAAGGTGGAACTCCACCTTGCACATGCTGGAGAGACTGTGCGAGCAGCAGCAGGCAATAGTGGAGTTTCAGCTGCAGCACGCACGGGTCAGTCGCTCTGCGGAACAGCACCACTTCACCACCAACAAGTGGGCCTCCATGCGAGACCTGTGTACCATATTGCGGTGTTTCGAGTACTCCACCAACATGGCCAGTGCCGATGATGCTGTTCTCATCGTTACTATCCCGCTTCTATGTCTCGTTGAAAAAAACACTTCGGGCGATGATGAAATAGGATTTGGCACAGGAGGAAGAGGAGGAGGAAGAGGGGTAATTTCCACGGTTATCAGGCCAGTTATTCACAAGTGGCTCGGAGGGTGAGTTCCTGCAGCAGCATAGGCCAGGTAAAAAATTTTCAAGCCAGGGCACAGTTCTGGAGGATGAGGAGGACAAGGAAGATGATGAGGAGGAGGAGGAACCATGTTCACAGCAGGGTGGCACGCAACGCAGCTCCTGGGCATCACTGGAGCGTGGCTGGGGGGATACGTAGGACACAGATGATACACCTCTCACAGAGGACAGCGTGTCTTTGCCTCTGGGCAGCCTGGCACACATGAGCGACTACATGCTGCAGTGCCTGTTCAATGACAGCCGAGTTGCCCACATTTTAACTTGTGCCGATTACTGGGTGGCCACCCTGCTAGATCCCCATTACAAGGACAACGTGCCATCCTTAATTCCCTCACTGGAGCATGATCGGAAGATGTGCGACTACAAGCGCATGCTGGTAGACGCGCTGCTGAGGGCATTCCCAAATGACACAGCGGGCTCTGTGGAAGCACAAGGCGAAGGCAAAGGAGGAGGAAGAGGTCACCAATGCAGCTGTGGCACCACCAGCACCTCAGAAGGCAGGGTTAGCATGGCCGAAATGTGGAAAAGCTTTGTCAGCAGCCCGCCACAACAAACAGCACCACCAGCTGATAGGCAACGTCTTAGCAGGAGGCAGCATTTCAGCAACATGGTGGAACAGTATGTGTGCACACACCTACACGTACTGACTGATGGGTCTGCCCCATTCAACTTCTGGGTCTCCAAATTGGGCACATGGGCTGAGCATGCCCTTTATGCCTGGGAGGTGCTGGCCTGCCCTGCAGGCAGTGTATTGTCTGAACGTGTGTTTAGCACGGCAGGGGGCGTTATCACAGACAAGCACAGCCGCCTGTCCACAGCCAACGGGGACAAGCTAATGTTTATTAAAATGAACCAGGCATGGTTGACTCACTCTATAGAGCGCTGCTGTGGAGGGAGGGAGTGGCCCGGATTAAACTATCTACACTACAATATCCCAAGGACCAGGGAGGAATGGCGGTACCTCATTCCTTTACTTACTTCCTGGCAGCCCAATTACAGCATCTGTCGGGATGGGACTTGCCGGAGATGTTAGACCCCTCTAGAACCCTGTTGATTAGATCCCTGGAGCACTACACTGCTATGTCACAAATGGAGTTAGGATTGCTGGATGCACCACTGAAAGACATGACTGTAAAACTGATAGCCAAAGTGTGGAAAGAGACTAAAAAAAGGGTAGGCATTGAAGGATTCCTGAAATATACCCCTATATGGAGTAATGAGTCATACCCCGAATTAATGAAAATTCCAGGACACACTTTGTGGAGGGAGGCTGGGATTATATACTTTTCACAGCTATTTGAAGGCTTGAATGTAAAAACGCTTGAACAACTGAGCACGGAGTTTCCGTTGCTTCGGGTATGTCCCTACAGATATTTTCAGTTAAGGCATGCCTTGAGTAGACAGGGCAGAAATACCCCGCTTAAATTGGAAGACTCGGATTTTCTAGCTTCCATTCTGAGCGCCTCAGATAAAAAAGGCATGATATCCCGGGTATATGCTAGCTTGCTATCATACCTCCAGGCCCCCGACCTTCTTCCGTGTAGAGAAAAATGGGAAACGGAACTCGGGCCCATTGATGGGGACAGATGG